>OZ025831.1:600000-794226 GCA_964019425.1 Flectonema sp. DT1601 | reverse complement strand
CTTTAAAAGCTTCAGCCGCCTTCCATCCATCCCTTGCCTTACACCTTAATACCTGCAAGCTGTCGGCAAGGGCAAGCACAGCGTCTTCAGCGTCCCGTTCCGGATGCAAGATGACTTCGATCGCACCGATCACCGCCTCCATCCCATCTTGCAGATCTCCTTTCTTGCTAGGAACCCATGTTCGCAACTCTCGAATTAATTCCGTCAGTTGGAAGTTACTGGCATCTGCGTACTCCATCCACCTATCAGGGTCTTCCGCAACGGAACGGACAGTATGCGAGACTGGATTGTGAATTCTTGCTTCTTCAGCGGAAGTCGGTTCTTCATACTGAGCCCTTGGCCCCGGCTGTTCAGGTGCGGTCGTACGAGGCGCCGGTTGCGCGCTCATTGGGTGGACGTATCTGTACGACGCCCGCATCAAGTTTGCAATTTGTTTATCTTGCTTAGAGATCATTTCCTGCTGCTCCTCAATAAGCTTTGACTGCCTGTTCAGTCTATTCAGTACATCTGTTGCGAAAGCATCCGTTCGTGACTCGAGCGAATCTTGTCTATCATTAGTACTTTTAACAGCTGTTGTGGCGGCGGCCGTGGCATTTGCTGCTTCGCTACTTACTGCACGGATCGCTCCTTCATGCTTCGCAAATTCTTGAGCGGTACTACGATACAGTCCTGTGAGATTCTCGTCTTGCTGGCTTTGTCTATTTGCAACTGTCGTTACAATCGCTTCAACTTTCCTAAACGGATCTTGAGGCATCCCAGAAAGGCTTGCTAGTGTCCCGTTCTGTACAGCTTCGGCGATGCTATCAACAATTAAATTATTCCGACCTCGCAGCGCGTCAATTAATATTGCAATCTTTCTTGGTGAAATACCTTGAATTACTTCTCTATCACACCCAAGGCACCTTGCAAGCACCATTATCATCATCATTTTGCCTGCTTCACTTGTCCAATCAGCCCATGGGATCCGACCCAATACATCTGGCATATTTATGTGTCTTCTCGGTAGCAGTTCCTCACCGGTATTTCCCCATAGCGTAACTAATGAGTTAGGAAATTCGAAGTCATAAGTATCACCCATTTTTCTTTTTGTTTAAGTGTTTAATGGGTCGAACCCGTCGGCTGAAAGAAAAGGAAAGGTAAACATGAGTTAAACAGCTCTAAATAAAATGAAATATATTCTGATAGGATGTATCGATGCGCCAAACGATGGCGAGAAAATGATGCTGACGGCTGTACTTCGAAGTTCCGGTTCCCCGCTGTAGTTAGGTTTGCGGGTTTGCGGGTTTGCGGGTTTGCGGGTTTGCGGGTTTGCGGGTTTGCGGGTTTGCGGGTTTGCGGGTTTGCGGGTTTGCGGGTTTGCGGGTTTGCGGGTTTGCGGGTTTGCGGGTTTGCGGGTTTGCGGGTTTGCGGGTTTGCGGGTTTGCGGGTTTGCGGGTTTGAGGGTTTGCGGGTTTGCGGGTTTGCGGGTTTGCGGGTTTGCGGGTTTGCGGGTTTGCGGGTTTGCGGGTTTGCGGGTTTGCGGGTTTGCGGGTTTGCGGGTTTGCGGGTTTGCGGGTTTGCGGGTTTGCGGGTTTGCGGGTTTGCGGGTTTGCGGGTTTGCGGGTTTGCGGGTTTGCGGGTTTGCGGGTTTGCGGGTTTGCGGGTTTGCGGGTTTGCGGGTTTGCGGGTTTGCGGGTTTGCGGGTTTGCGGGTTTGCGGGTTTGCGGGTTTGCGGGTTTGCGGGTTTGCGGGTTTGCGGGTTTGCGGGTTTGCGGGTTTGCGGGTTTGCGGGTTTGCGGGTTTGCGGGTTTGCGGGTTTGCGGGTTTGCGGGTTTGCGGGTTTGCGGGTTTGCGGGTTTGCGGGTTTGCGGGTTTGCGGGTTTGCGGGTTTGCGGGTTTGCGGGTTTGCGGGTTTGCGGGTTTGCGGGTTTGCGGGTTTGCGGGTTTGCGGGTTTGCGGGTTTGCGGGTTTGCGGGTTTGCGGGTTTGCGGGTTTGCGGGTTTGCGGGTTTGCGGGTTTGCGGGTTTGCGGGTTTGCGGGTTTGCGGGTTTGCGGGTTTGCGGGTTTGCGGGTTTGCGGGTTTGCGGGTTTGCGGGTTTGCGGGTTTGCGGGTTTGCGGGTTTGCGGGTTTGCGGGTTTGCGGGTTTGCGGGTTTGCGGGTTTGCGGGTTTGCGGGTTTGCGGGTTTGCGGGTTTGCGGGTTTGCGGGTTTGCGGGTTTGCGGGTTTGCGGGTTTGCGGGTTTGCGGGTTTGCGGGTTTGCGGGTTTGCGGGTTTGCGGGTTTGCGGGTTTGCGGGTTTGCGGGTTTGCGGGTTTGCGGGTTTGCGGGTTTGCGGGTTTGCGGGTTTGCGGGTTTGCGGGTTTGCGGGTTTGCGGGTTTGCGGGTTTGCGGGTTTGCGGGTTTGCGGGTTTGCGGGTTTGCGGGTTTGCGGGTTTGCGGGTTTGCGGGTTTGCGGGTTTGCGGGTTTGCGGGTTTGCGGGTTTGCGGGTTTGCGGGTTTGCGGGTTTGCGGGTTTGCGGGTTTGCGGGTTTGCGGGTTTGCGGGTTTGCGGGTTTGCGGGTTTGCGGGTTTGCGGGTTTGCGGGTTTGCGGGTTTGCGGGTTTGCGGGTTTGCGGGTTTGCGGGTTTGCGGGTTTGCGGGTTTGCGGGTTTGCGGGTTTGCGGGTTTGCGGGTTTGCGGGTTTGCGGGTTTGCGGGTTTGCGGGTTTGCGGGTTTGCGGGTTTGCGGGTTTGCGGGTTTTTCCTGTATAATTGTCAGCATTGGGGATATTTTGGGTTCTGAGGAAATCCACCAAGTCCTGGGCCAGGTACCCAGGCCAAGCCTCACCTAATTACACACTAATTCTTCTTTGCATTCCCGCAAGAAGGTCTGGTTCTAAGTGCAACATAAGTGTTGACTGGTGCCGCGCATTACGGAAAGAAAAGTAGCGTTGCATATTGACCTGTGGCAAGTCGGCGCTACAAAATGACAGTCTGATGATCCACGGCGGGCGTTTGCAAAAAGAAAATTGCTGTTATTTGCCTTTGTCACGGAATTTTTTTTTTTTACCACTTTCTGCGCCACTCACCTCCAAAAAAACATGAGTACATCTTTTTTTATGGTTATCTCTCGGTCTATCGGCCCCGAAAAGTCTTCACAAATTTCTGGGTGGAGAAAAAAGTTTTGCAGTTGTTTGCCAGCCAAAACTTACGCAGCACTGTAAGCTGGCCAGGCCTAGCTACTTCCGTACTGGGAATGAGGCTTCTGTTTCTTCCTGCTAGCAGGCCTGGTGCTAAGTGCTAACGTAATAGTGTCACGCATTACAGGGATAATATTAGGTTGCTCAGAAGTGCTATGTAAGCGCCAGGCCTAGCTACTTCCGTACTGAGAGGCTTCTGTTTCTTCCCGCAAGCAGGCCTGGTACTAAGTGCTACGTAAGTGTTGAATGGTGTCACGCATTACGGGAAGAAAGGTAGAGTGTTGCATGTTAACCTGTTGCAGGTTGGCACTACCAAATGACCCACGGGGGGGCGTTTGCGGAAAGAGAATTGCTGCTTTTGCAGTTATTTGCCTTTGTCATGGGTTTTTTTTTTTTTTTTTTTACTGCTTTTTGTGCCACTCACCTCCAAGAAATCATGGTTACACTTTTTTTATGGTTATCCCTTGGCCTATCGATCTCGAAAAGGCTTCACAAATCCCTGAGGAGAATAGGTTTTAGAGTTTTGGTGCCAAGCTGTCTTTTTGTTATGGTTTAGACAATTTGGGTTTTAATAAATAATTCCTTTCATTTTTGCCACCTTTCTGCAATCAATGCTTATGTAGCACCCCTGAGCAAGTTTTGGCTGCTTATTTTCTTCCTGCAAGCAAATTTTAGCTGCTTATTCTCTTCCCGCAAGCAAATTTTAGCTGCTTATTCTCTTCCCGCAAGCAAATTTTAGCTGCTTATTCTCTTCCCGCAAGCAAATTTTAGCTGCTTATTTTCTTCCCGCAAGCAAATTTTGGCTGCTTATTTTCTTCCTTCAAGCAAATTTTGGCTGCTTATTTTCTTCCCGCAAGCAAATTTTAGCTGCTTATCTTCTTCCCGCAAGCAAATTTTAGCTGCTTACTTTTTTCCTGAAAACAAATTTAAGCTGCCAATTTTCTTCAGTAGGAAGTAAGTAAGATTTATTTTTGCCTAAGGAAAAATGCTGGATTTTTGTGCCCGGGCAGGTCTAAAAAAGATGGGTAACCATTTTCTTAAAGTATAAAATGTGATGAAAATTCTTTTTTAGTATGGTTTTGAAATTTAAGTGTATGGTTGCCAATTTAGTAGGTAGTTAAAAAAGAATTCTTCCCTTTATAATATTTTCTGAAAGATTTATTTTCTTCTACAGATCTCCTAAAAAAGATGGGAACACATAGTTGATCTATCCAAAAGTCTTCATAAATCCCTGTTAACCATTTTCTTAAAATATAAAAAGTGATGAGAAAGAAATTTTGTTAGTAAGTGGTATGGTTTTGAAATTTAGGTGTATGGCTGCCAATTTAGTTAGCAAGAATTTTCTTTTTGAAATAATTTTTTCCTTCTTAATGAGTTTTGGATTTTAGGTGCCAAGCTGTGAAAAAGCAATCTTTGATTTCATTTCTTTTTTGGTAAAGGGTCTTTCCTACACAAATAGTTTCAGAACTAACCATTCTTTACAAAACCCAAAATGGCTGTAAACCGTCCAGTTCGACCCTGGGTGAGGGCATTTTTGTTTTTTCTTGATTCTTTTTCAGGAGATTGGCCTTTATTAGTGGCTCCCCCCCCTTGGGGGGGGTTGGGGGGGGGGGGCTGCGTTCCGCCATCCCATAGTTCTTCCCACATTTCTATTTTATTGGAAATAATGAACGATAACCTTATTAATATAACTAAATTCCTATATTCCCATCCCAGGGTCGCACACATTGCAGATACAGGTTCGATAAACCTGTTGTAGAATACTTCCAAATGTAACAAACAGATAACCTAAGCCACATATCCAATCATCATAAACCTAGCTGTCGTTTTCATGCTAGCATATTAATATAACAACAACTACAGATATCTTTCAGAAAAACAAAAACAAAGGACTTGATAAAACAGGGTGCAGTGTGCATTTTCAGCTAAGGGAGGACATTTTTCATTTGTCGTCCTGTTGGGACAGAAAAGTAATAAATAAATAAAAAATTGATCGAAAAAAAAAAGAAATTGCTTATATATAACATTTATTTATTTTTATTTTTTTTTTTCATGTTTGATTATTTCCTCTTCATATTATTTTTTTTTTTTTTTTCTGCCTCTCCCTTAATCCTGTTCGTTTCTTTGAAACAAAAATTCATTTGAATATTATTCCTTGGTCAGCATCTTTCATTGTCGCCCTTTGGGCCTGTTAAAAAAAAAAAAAAAAAAAAAAAAGAAAGTTTACATCGGGAATAGGGCAGGAGCCAAAAGCTCCCAGCCCGTTACTTCCCACCTTTTCGAAAACTTATTTATAAATAAAAATTGCAGAAAAGTAATAATAATAAAAAAAAAAAAAAAAATAATAAAAAGTTGCGATATCCCAGGGGTAGTGGTATAACCCTCGCCCTGGGGCTGGGTGATCGCTGGTTCGACCCCCTGCCACTGCAATAACCCATCGCGCCCGTACACGCAATTAGTTCAAATCCCGCGCCCGAAGGGCGTCCAGGGTAGGCACCTGGTACGTTAAGACTGGAGGGAAGGGAAAATGGAAGGATTTCCATAAAGAGGCTAAGAACACACAAATAAATAAATAAAAAAAAAAAAAAAAGTCCCAGGGCTGCACAGCCGAGTGGATACCTTAAATCTCTTAAATCTATTCGGTAGCCGTGGCAAGGGTTCAATTCCCAGGCACATTTTTTGTGTTTTTCAACCAGAAAAATTAGTAAGAAGAAAGTAGCAAGGAAAAGGGTACAAAATTGGACTTAACTTAACGCGAGCGAAGCGAGCGTAAAGTTAAGTTCAAATTTGTACCCTGGACGGGTACCTAGCCAGGGAATAAAAACAGACGTGACTTGGTTGTAAAAATAATGTTTGTTCAGAAAGCTTAAAAAAAAAAAGTTGTGTGCGAGCAACGCGAGCCTGGAAGGGGTATCTCTAGTGCGGGTTTGCGGGTTTGCGGGTTTGCGGGTTTGCGGGGAACCGCTCGGCATTCTCAGTGAAGTACTGTTGAAAAGGAAAAGTCATAAAGGAGAGTCTGATAAAAACAATCACACGAATTAACCACATAACAAGATACTAGCATCATAAGCCTCATGTCGTCTTAGCTTTCCCATTTTCTCAGCTGAATAAAATGATGATGAGAAAGACAAAGGAGAACCAAGTTAACACGAAGCAACTCATTCACGAAGGGGTAATGGGAAAACGTTTCTTAAAACGCTTTGCGTTAAGACCCTTCCTAGCCTGAATAAATGAGTACAATGAAATAATGATAAGAGAACAGTAAAATGATAAATCTGAAATAATAACAAGAGAACAAAAATGATACTTAAACAACATTTAATGTTGATCAATGAAAAGGAAAATATTATAAGAGGATATCGTACTTCACTTGCCTTTTGTGCAGTTCCCAGTCTGAGTGTTGGTTTGCGGGTTTGCGGGTTTGCGGGTTTGCGGGTTTGCGGGTTTGCGGGTTTGCGGGTTTGCGTGTTTGCTGCCTGACAAGCTGCTCTATGCTATTGAAGAGGCGTTGGCGATGAAGTTTCGGAGATCATGGTGAAGGGACGTGTGCAGAAGGAGTTCAACAGCCCGAAGGAAAGAAGCATTGGAGGTGGAGACCCCAAGAAGGTGCTATTAAAAGAGTTGGCATGCAGTTCCCCAATTCACATTTATATTAGACTGGTATGCAAGTTTGCACCGAGTTCGCAGCAGGTACTTCAAGGTAGTGGAGGGAAGCTTTGATAACCTGCACTTAAAGGCAGTGGAGCGAAACTTCGACATCTTGCGGGTAGCTGCCCGAAGAAGCTGCTGTTGAAAGAAGCGTTGGTGATGAATAAAAGAAGGCAAAAGCCTGAAACATCACAAATAAGGTGGCTAACAAGGCCTTGGTAATGAACGATAACCTTATTAATACTTATTTCCATCCCATGGTGCAATTGTCAACACCCAAGCCACATACTCACAAGTTGTTCACATAGGTCTGAATCTCCTTGATTGTAGTCGGGCTTGTATGTGTCTGTCATCTTCTAATTGTAAAACCCCAGTGAAGGCTGGTCAGCGCGGAGGTCTTGGTGGAGAGAGCGAAACAATAATAAGTTGCCTTCAGCAGGAATCACGAGGCTTCCTTTTGTTCTTTGCCATCTTATGATTTGTCTTTATGGGGAAAAAGCTATAAGATTAACATGTACAGGAAGGGAGAAGTTGCGGATGACACACATAACTGCCGACTCTGTTGCAGTCACACTAGTAAACCCATCATATTCGTTCAGTCCTACTGTATTATTTATAACCTATTGGGTAAGAAGAAATGTAAATCCGGGGGTCACACTATCTGAGATCACGAGGCGCGAAGCTAAATTTTAAGAAAAGAACAACATCGTTTCTTGAAATAGGTTTCGCAGATGTGCACAATCGATAAAGTTTAGTTTCTTAAAAGCATCTACTCCCAACCTGCTAGACAGAAAACGATAAACGTAAATTGTAATCTGCTTCCACAACCAACAAAGACATGGGGATTAGACTTAAGGCAGTTAACTGAACAAAATAAAAGTGGGAATTGGGAATGTAGTGTTGTTTACTTTTTGTTCAAAAGTCTCAAACTATTTGACAAACAAAAGTTTGAAGTTATTTCTCTATTCTATTTCCTAAGAACTCAGCAAAATGCAGGTCAAGTCATAGTGCCATGCATCCATGGCATCAGAATCCGAAGGAAGGTCCAGCAAGTTGGATTAAAACCGTGTTCTGCTAATAATTGAGAAGCCACAAGACAATAAGTAAGGGGAGAGAGGTGGGGAGGAAATTATTTGGAACAGCAGAATATGTATTGAAAATGGGAGCAATTTATTTCTATTTCAAGTGAATGCTCTAATTGCAACGCTCCGAAAATTATCTCTCAATCTCCCACTCATGTGTCGTGTCTTATCGCAACATTCCGACGAGACTTTCAAACAACTTCTTAGAGCACCATGACAGTAGCCTGTTTGATTTTGTTTTTCTTCTTCTCCAACAAGAGTAACAAATAAATTAAAAATAAGCCATGTTTTGAGAAAACACCGATCTGATTTTTAAAAAAAAAGGGGAACAAACATTTCCAGTACCGCCCATCATCATCCCCTCGTGGAGTCCCTCCTGATTCTTATCCCGCTCTTGAGTCTCACGTTTGTAGAAGTTAACTTTACATTCGAGTAGCCTATGGAGGTTTGTAAACCACTCCATTTGTTGTAAATTCTGCGGGTGGCTTGCTTCAATTTCTTTTTTCTGTAACCGGAGGGACTGCGAACGCTGTTCGAGTTGTTTAGTAACTGATTCAAACATCTTCGACCAGGTGTCGTACTTTTCATCTAACTTTCGCTCAGCCATCACGTAGTCTTTCTCGTCCTTTACGCGGTTCCATGCCACTGCCGCAATTGAAAGCTGACAGTTTAATCTGTGGTATAGTGATTCATTAAGCCGAGTATCATTTTCAAGTTGATCAACTTCTTCTTGTACTTTACCACTTTCACTTTCCAATAGTTGTTGCTCAGATTCATAAGCATCTTTCTTTGTTTGGTATTCCGTTTCTACGACCTGACTCTTCTGTCTGGTGTTTCGAAGTTCCAATATCTGTGGAGCTAGTTTAGCACGTCTTTCGTGGATGTCGCTCATAAATTCCTTCACAATATCTGACAGCTGCTCTAGTTTGTAAGTTTTACCCTCGTCAAGTGTTTCCTTTTGACCTCCCAACTCCTTTAGTTGCTGTTTCGTTTTTTGCAGTCCCTGAAACTCCCGTTTGTCTACTTTCGTAAGAAGGATTTCTTTTGTTCGTTGAAGGACGCCAAATTCCGCCCGCAGTTCGCCAAGTTCAACACCCATTCGTTTATAGTTGCTGTAATTCTCACGCAAAGAATTGACGTAGTTAACGAAGTCCTCTCCCTTTGGGATCTTTTCACTGCTGAATCGGGAGAGGTCGTCTTCTTTTCCATTGATTTCAGATCTTGTTTTCCCAATGTCCTCTTTTATTAATTGTAATTCCTCGTGAAAACCAGCCTTCCTTCCAGCCGTGAGTGAGGCTTGTTGTCTGAAGAGGTGCAATTGTTGGGCCTCCTTGTCTTTCATTAATTCTTCCTTGCGTTTTTGAAGTTCAGTGATTTCGCCTTCTAGAGAACTGATCTCGTGCTGAAGAGCTGGCAGGTCAACTGGTTCGTTAAGTGCGATACAGAGAGTGTGAAGTTGTTGCTGTTTAACTTCGATGTCACGAGGTAGTTTGTCCTGAAGCAGCATCGTTGACATTTTAATGTCATCATTAATTCTGAGTAACATATCTGATGGTGAGATTGTTAAATCTCTTTTCAGCTCCTTCAAAGTCTGCTGACTAGCTGCGAGCCTCATTTCTGTTTTATGTAAACTTTCGTGTTGCGTTTCCAGATGCTCGGCATTTCGTAGCTGCTCTTCTTGCGCTTGGCGAAGTACCTGGGCTGACTTCAAAAGTGCTTCCCACTGCGGATTGGGTTTCAACTTTTCTTTTGTACCCGTGATGCGCTGTTTTAAAGTTTCGCGCTCTTGTTCGAGTGTCTTTATCGTTCGACCGACTTCTTGGGGATTCGTTGAGGACTCCCTCAGTTTTTCAACATTTCGATGCCTGGCAATGAACTCCTCGACATGCTGTTTGTACTGATTGTAAACATCTCTGACACCGTCGTCACTGGCTCGCAAGTCTTCTGGCACTTCGACTGGGATCAGGTACTTTGATAAGTACACTCGTTTTTTGTTTTGACTCATGTGTGAAAGAACCCAGTGCATGATTGGATATATCACCTGCTTTTCACCATTTACGAAGTTTTGTTCAAAGTCTTGCTTTAGTGCCTTTGGGAGTTTATAATTTAAAATTGTTTGTAAGAAGCCTGTCATCCGTCCGAGTGAAGTTCCCATTCCTCCAGTAGTCGCCTGTTCATTTGTGATGTCAACTGCTTGCTCTGGTGCAAGCTCAGCGAAGACGTCGTTTAGTTTCTGCAGCAGCGATATTCCCTGAAACTCATCAAACTCAACAAGTGAATAAGAAGTTCCTAAATTTTTATTCATCAATTCAACTATTGTTGCAATGTCTCCTGACTCTCCCCCTTCCTTTGTTTCCGCCTCAGGTTGGGCCGACATGGTTTTGCTTATGTTGCGTTCTTAGAATTATTTATTAATAAATAGAAGTTACCCGCAAGGACTACAATTGTAAAGAGATGCTTGAATTCAGAACTGTCGATAACTTAGTATGAAGCGCACGATCATAACTACTTCCAAGATGTAGTTGCCAGACGAAGTGTTAGGGTTACATATCTTTATCTGCAGAAACTCAAACTCCGACGGGTGCATCTCGGTCTGTTTATTTTCATTTCCAATGGACAGACGGAATTTCTGCTTCAAATTAAATAAAACATACGAGCAGCGTACACATCAGTCCTACCAGTCTTGTTGTCGATAAAATGAAGGAAGAAATACATAAAAACTATTGCAGCTACCACGGCAGCTACCTTTTGAACTCCAGTTGCCATATTTATAAAGTGTCTGAACGTGAGTAGGTAGTGAGGACATGTCGATCTTGTGATCTCTCAAACAGAATATCAAAGTCATTAGCATTCGAAAATCATCTAAATATTGTTGACTGTTAAAAAGAGACATAAAACACTTTGCATCAGTCTCCTTAAAAACACTGGAAGACACTCCAGCCGTACATCACAAAAGATTATTATTATTGTTATTTCCTTTTTTTTTTTTTTTTTTTTTTAAATTTTTTTTTTTTCTTGAAAAGAACTTCAATTCAAATCTTTTCAGTTGAAAATCAATCAAAACTCACAACCACTTCTTGCCATCAGATAAATGAGAAACCCAAGACTTGAACAGTCAGTAATAATATTAATCAGTCAATAAGAAATTCGTGGGACAACAAACAAATAATGGTTGGTGAGAATCGAACAGCATGTGTAGTTCAGAACGCTAACCATTCTCAGCCATCGAAGTCACATCAAACTAAAAGACTGAAATAAAAATATTCATTACCTCCTCCGATTTATTTACTTCAATAAAAAGAATACCAAATAGAATAGTACAGGTTAGCAAGTAAGTACATATGGAGGGAAACAACACAAATAAAAAGAAGAGAAAAGTGGTACTTTTTAAAGCAAAGCAATGCCCGCCAATGAAGTACGAAGTTCTTCGTACCACTGTTCCACTGCTCGAAAACGAAACACAACAGAACGAGAGACATATTATGCAAAGCAAGGGGGAGCAACTAGATACAGGTAGGGCAGCTAAAAAGAGTCTTTTGAACAACCGAAAAATGGTAAATATCCTCCGGATACTCACCTTACTTATTATTTTACTATTTTTTTTAATTTTTTTTTTTTTTGTCATTATTTTTCCTTTCTTTCCATTTTTCCATATTTTTTTCTTTCTTCTTCCTAATCTTCGTCTTTTCGCAATTGCGATGTGCCCCACTATAGTCAGGTAAAGTCCAAATCTAATGTGGTGAAATAATTACAACCTACGATGAGCTCATGTTCGAAGTTTTGACTTATTATGTAATTTCGGAACATACAGTCAGTCAACGTGTGGGATCGTTCAGTTAGCGAGTCAACACACTTATTAGATTACAATTCGATAGTACTTGCTATGTCTCCTATATCTAATCGTGAGAGGTACACTCCAAACACAAACGCAACGATGACCAGTGGTATGAAGAATTGAAGCGGTACCGTAAGTGGTGGTAGTTTAGCTGTATTTTTATTATAATCGAATTGCATAGAAATGGATTCCAACATATGACCACGTAAGTCATCAATCCTTTTTAAGAATTCACTGAAAGTAAAGTGACATACGCAGTTTCTTCAAACGTTCTTCATGTTGAAGTGTTGATCTGGCCTCTTCAAGAGTTTCTTGCTGATGTTTAAGAACTCGAATGTTATCTTCAAGCCTCCATTTCTCTTCCTTTTCTTGAACATAATGTAAATATGGAGTATTACCACTCTTTCCATCCTGACCCGGTTCGGGAGTTGGATCAGCTGAAGCTGCTGCTGTGGCTGTAACGGGGTGGCGGTCTTTTGGTAAAGCAAACCGAGGGACTGAATCTATGCTCTCAAGTGTAGCGGCTGTCATTAAAACAAACTGCAACGGCTTTATCGCAGGCCTCGATTCACGCTTCCAAAGCTTTGCGATTAGGTCCTTATCATCTGGTGTGAAGTCCATTATTCTATTGGCTTCATCAGGGTTCGTAGTACGGAGAGAGATGGCTTTCTGTTGTCAGTTAATATTTACAGAGATTAAAGTGAAGTTGAATTCACTAGTATCGTAACAACATACCTTTTCCTGATCCGTGACGGGTCTGACTTCCATCAAAAACTTATCGCCTTCAACTTCAACTCGAGGACGAACTGTTGTTTTATTGTTTTGTCGTTCGATTGAGAGTAACAAAAGAATCGAAACGCCAACCCCAAACAATTCAAAGACAAACCATTAATAACCAACTCCTTATTTGGGAGGATTACTCCAGAAGAAGGCTTTACGAAATATTTGTAAGGTGCCGATGTCTTCAATTTAAAAAGTAACATTCTGGTGTCGTTACTTTTTAATTTGAGGGATGCGGACACAACCGACTTGCCATCGCGTGAGGCTTCACTTGAAAAACAAAGTGCTCCTGGGGACAGAGTGACTCGAGGGTCACCTGCATTTTCGATATTGGTACCCATTTTATTCACCTGTCTTAAGTTCCAATAATAAGTTCTCGTAGCAATTAAAGCAAAACTGATTCATGACATGAGCTCGATCTGAAAGGAAATAAGATGCAGAACCATGACTCCTATTCTTTTCATAAGTGGGGCGTTCCCCGATTCAAAATGGGGACGGGAACTGGCAAACTGCCTGTTGTACAGTGGGCACCGCATGAAAGCCAATGAATTTAAATAAAAACGGGAAGAAGAAAGGAAGTTTGCATCCAAAGAAAAGCAACAATGTTATAACATCCGATTCTAAGAAGGAATAGCGAAAAAAATGTCGGTTCATACAGGGAAACAACATGTATGAAATGTTTCGTAAATCACAACGTTTTCCCACTGAGAATCGACATGTGTCGACTGTGAGGAAACCTTAGCGAAGCTTTCTAAAATCTCTCAAACCAAAGCAAGTAGCGCCGTCTCTCAAAATTATTCAAAAAACCCGCAGCCAGTATTGACTTTGAAGAAGAAATCTTGAGCTTGAGTGCCACATAATTGTACTTCAGGTTTCACAAGTACTTGATTAAAAATAAAACCTCCTCAACTCCTAATTCATAAGCTAAAGGTAAGCAACTAACTCGAATCACAAACGCTTCAATAAAAAAGTAATGAGATGATTACGATAAAAAGTAAAATAGAAATCCCTTGAATTGTAACCAACGGGATGACGGGGATGGGAAACTTGGGCACGCACAATATAAATACTTTCGTTCACGTATGTTAGGAGGGATTCCTAGCATTTGAAATCGAAGAGGCGGAACTGTTTCTTTCTTTTTGTAATGCTTTTTGCTGCCATCTCACGCTCAGGTACAGCTCAACACTTGTTGCGAACAAGCGCAGGGACATCCGTTACGTTCGAGAAAGAAGTGCCACAGCACAACTTACAATAAAAGTTCTAACAATCTGCTTGTGATTTCTATTCGGGAGCCTCCTCTCCTCGGAAAGCTGACCAATTCTTTTTATCATTTGGGGGAATGAGAATTAGTTGGTTATTTAAATCTTAGAGTTCATTTTGTTGTTTGCAGGGTATTCAATCTTCAGAGTCTGAGTCGGGTAGTTGTCATGAACACCACTTAAGTGACCACCTCTTAAGTCTTTCCTCCTTGGGTAACTATCATTTACAGCCCATTCGTTACGAAGGCTCGAGAACTTTGAAAAGACTTGCCCCTTTAGATCAACGAGCTTCTTCTCAATAACTGGTTTGTCCTTCCCATGACGACGTTCAATTCTCATGAGTGATGTCAGTGGTATTCCAAGTAACTCCCATTTTTCAGTTGACGAGGTTAGGTTGCGGATGGCTCCGATAACACCCGTTGCACCTCCTTCAACTAACGCACCAGCTAAGTGTCCTAGAGAATATGTGTAGGTGCAATCAAAGTTGGAAACGAGGGCGCAACGTCCCTGGTAACCAAAGAAGTGGCACCAGAATCTGTAGTCCTTACTGCAGGGATCGTTTCTCTTAACCAGTTCTTCACCAACAAGTGATGCGAGTAGGCGCTCAGACTCAATCAAAGACACTCGAACATTTCCGTGAGGGTCACGTTCGCTGAGAAGTTGCGTTCTGAGCCAGTCGGGAACTCTTTTGTAAACGGCTGCGGAATCTGGAGTGAGTTGCGACTCAACGTCTCCTCCCTTAGCAAGAAGTTCATTCAACTCAGCAACTAATAATTTCATATCTTTTGAAACCTCAATCAGACCCTCAGGTACAACAACTACACCGTATGGCTTCCCATGTTTGTATCGATATGATACTAAATCAGCAATCTCTTTTACAATTGTCATGATTGTAATTTGTTTGTTTTCTACTTCTTCGGATACGACCGTGTAGTTAGGTCTCGTCTGCAAAGCAACTTCAACTGCAATATGAGAAGCTGATCTACCCATCAGACGTACAAAGTGCCAGCGGTCAGCACGAACAAGACAATCCTGCATAACATTTGCAAGTAATTGCGAGTAAGCCTTCGTCGCGGTATCAAAACCGAATGACATTTCGAGAATATCCGTTCGCAGATCTGCATCAATTGTTTTCGGCATTCCAACAACCTGACAAGGTACTTTTTCCCGCACGAAGTAGTCTGCTAAAAGTGCTGCATTCGTATTACTGTCATCACCTCCACAAATAATTAATCCGTTTAATCTGAGACGAGTGACCTGATGTTTTGTTTTCTCAAACTGCTCAACAGACTCTATCTTTGTACGAGAAGTTCCAATCATGTTAAACCCTCCTTGGTTGCGGAAGTTTCTTAAAATGCTGTCGTTAATTCGCAACACCTCTCCTGTGAGAAGGCCTGAGGGACCTCTCAAGAACCCAAATAGAACGGAATCCATGTTTCTGGTCTTTAGGTAGTCATGAAGACCTGAAATGACGTTGTGACCTCCAGGAGCAGGTCCACCAGACAATACAACACCAATGCGAAGTGGTTTGCCAGCAGAGGTTGGCTGCATTGATGTGTTGTGTCCAACTCTGTAGGCTTTTGTATCAGTGAAAGTTGACGGGAATAATCCATGTAATGTCTTCTTTACAGAATCTTGCATGGTGCTGATAATCGAAACTTCCTCCAAACCACAGCTCCCGCGGAGAACGCTGGGTACTGGTGGTACAAAGGAAAGTCTCTGGTTCAGAAACGAGTTCTCTTGAATAGAAAGCCTCTTAACGGCATCGAATAACTCTTTAACTTTCTCTTCAGGTCTCATTAATTTCTCACTTTGATGTGCATGTTGTAAATCAGATAACTGAGCAGTAGTACAAACTTGATCACTGAGGGTACCAACACTGAATCTGTATTGATCATTTACCCAACCCTGACGAAGCATTTGAAGTGCCTGGTACGGGTAACCATCCAGACGGACGGTGTTGTTTCCGATTTCGACAGTTTTAATTCTCCTGTTGTATACCAACATGCTGGTCAAGGGAGTTGCGACTGGCTCCCAGTCAGTGACTGGTCGAGAAAGTCCTCGCATACCAACAAGATACCCACTGTACTTCTGTTCAAAGAGTGCCCCGGCAGCGCATCCGATTGCTGATGCTAAGGCGCAGTCAAACTGAGAAGGCATCGCACAACGAGCCTCATATCCATAGAAATGTGATTGGAATGAAAATTTTCCGATGAAGGTTCCCATACTGCGACGTTTCTTCAGCTCCTTATCAAGAAGCATTCCGAACAGACGTTCCACCTGAATTTGAGCCGTGTGAACTTCGTTGACGTGAGTCTTGCGCTGCTTAATAATTTGCTCAACAAACCATTCTGGGAGTTTTAATGCTTCGATACGAGAGGCTTCTGGCAAAGCAGAAATAACTTCCTTGAAAGATGTAATCGACTTCTCGCTAATGACATCTGTGATATCGTCCATGAGTGTGTTCGTTGATTCAATTGAGTTCAAGAGTCCCTCAGGGAGAAGGATAATTCCGTAGTTCTTACCACTCTTAGCACGTTCGCAGATTACGTCACACGTCATTTGGACGACTTCTTCTAATGACCAATTGTTATGGCTGACTTCTTCGTTAATAAATACGACGTTTGGGTGGGTGTCTAACGCGACTTCCAGCGACAACGATCCGCTCTTTTCATCGCCCATCAGACGGACAATGTGGTAGCTAGATTGAGCGCTGGCAACGTCTGCGCAGAGGTTACCAACCAAAAAAGAAAAGAGTTTGGTAACAGAGTCAAACCCAAAACTGATTTCTGTCGATTCGCTCTTTTGAAGAGCGACTTCCATACGCTTGGAAGTACCGAGGACTGCAGTTGAAATATTGTGATCGGCAAAGTGTTCTGACAGCTGAAGCGCAAATGTCATAAAAGAAGTGCCTCCAACAACTAACAATCCAGAGAGTCCAAGTCTTTGACAGACTTCACCACAACGATGTATATCAGCACCAGTTGGGTTATGAACTCCAGTACCGATACAACCCAAACCTTCCTCGTTAATAAGCTTGTCAATAATTACATCGTCGATGGTCGCGTATTCTCCTTCAATAAGTCCCTTTAAACCTTTTCTAAATCCAATAAATGATGAGGTGCTGTTCCATCTCTTCAAGTAATTAGAAAGTCCAATCAACAGTTCAACAGATCCTGGAGCAGTACCTCCCCCGAACACTACTCCAATCTTCATCCTTCTACCGATTTGAACGATCTCTCTGTTGTTACCAAAACCCAATTCAGGTAGCCCATAAGTCTTTGGGTACTTTGCTGATCCCTCAGGCGCTGCGTCTTCTCCAGGAAGTACAATATCACCCGGAGTTACCTTCGGAACTCCATGAAGCACATCCGGAAGGGAATAGTTGCTGCTATCCATCTTTACTGAGCCTGAAGATAAAGTAATTAGATTTCACACATACACTTTAAATAGCTGACGTCGTCAGTAGTTTAAATCTTGTTTAGTTCTCTTCTGTAGTAAAGAATAGTATTTTCGTTCACAAATAAAACAAATAAAAAGTTAGGTAACAACTCGTGTTGTTGATCTAGTTAGTTAATGTACAAACTTCTTTACTTCTAAAATTTAATTATTTCAACGACCAGTCGTTCATTGTCCACTAGTATTATTAAGTAGAACATCTAAAGGGTGTATGTACAAATCAAGATGTAGTTGGCTAAAGCTACTTCCCGCAAGGCAAGTGTTAAACATCAACGCAATGCTACAATTCCACCAAAAGAGATTTTTATCTTCCTCGAGAATGCGGCGTCGCAGGAAAGAGTGGTGTGGGCGCCGGGTATGAGAAAGCAGCTGGTCCAGTGTGTTGTTGTTGCTGTTGCTGCTGCTGTTGGGCGTGTTGGTTCTTCCTTTCATGATACCAATTACCAGGAGGGGGTGTTACTGGCATTCCTGGTGATGATGTTGTCGGTCCTGTGCGCTCTGCAACGATAGCCTGGAGTGCGATAAGTGAAGCCTTTTGATCTCTTTTAAGAACTTCCTCAAGGAGATCCATGCGAGACTGAAGTTTTTGAAGCTTCTCATCAGCCGGGTTGTCCACTGCATTGGTCCACCCGAGTCCTGATGGCGTCTGTGAAGTTAATTCTAATCTCTGTTTGAGTTCGGCTGTTAAAGCTTGCGCCTCAGCAGTTTCCTCCCTCAATAAAGCTAACTCTTTGTGCAATTGTGTTCTCGTTTCTCCGAAGTCAGTGATTACAGATCCTCCATTTTGAGTTGTGTATAACAATCTCGAGTTACTGGCACTGCTATCGGCCACTCTAGTTGACATCGTCATTCCCTCTGCCGTCCGTTCGAGATCGTTCTGTTGCTGCTTAATGACTTCCTGCAGTTCCGCTGCGAGGAACTTCACCTGCTGCTGTGTGGTTTCTATTCCAGCGTACTGAGTGTTCTTACTCTCCGTAATCGATTCTCTGAGTGATTGCATCCCTCCCTGTTAGGTAAGTTTTAATATTTAAATAATAAAATATTTCAAAGATAAATACAGTTCCAAATAATATTCAACCCCCCGGGAGTACACACCTTTAAGGAGTCTATGTTACCTCCCTGCTTTGTAACTTCTTCAGCGAGGAGGGTAAGTTGTGCGGTTGTATTTGGATTGTCTTGAGCTGATTTGGAAATAACCTTTTGATATTTCTTTAGTTCTAATTCGTGTTGCTGCTGCTTTGATGTAGTCTCGAGCTCTAAACGAGCCACGCGAGAGCGTACGTGATCGAAACCTTCAACGGCATCGCGTATTTCATCAACCTTTGGCTTTAAGGCTTTAATATGACTATACCATGTACTAACTTTAGTAGTCAGTTCTTCAACAGCTGTCGATAAAACACTTTGCTGCCTTTCAACATCCGTGTTGAGCATTTCTACACTCGAAAGACGATCTGACAGCAACTTCTGTTGGCTGGACAATGGGTGCAGTTCGTCAATTTTTTTAGAAAACTGATCAATCTTTAATCTCTGAGAACTCTGAGACTGCGTGACTTGTGAGCACTCAGTCTCAACTGACTGTAATCGAGACCTGGTTTTCTGATAACTCTCCTCCACGTTGGCAATCCTTTCTAATAATTCCGTATCTCCTGAACTCGAACGTGTTTCCCGTGAGTTTAGCTGTTCCTGCATACCCTGAAGCATATCATGAGCACCAGTAAATCCTTCATTCTGATCATCTCGTAATCTCTTAATAGTTATATCTTGTGATGCGATTGTTTCCGTTATTTGATTCAGTCGAGAGTCGAGATCTGTACAGGAATCGGTATTTTTTGCAATCGCTGCTTGCAGTGTTTCACCTGCTTTGAGATCCAAACAATGTCCGAGGATGCTGACAACGTGTTCGATGTTACGTTCGCATTGGCGCTGAGAAATGTGAATATTCTCGTAACTCGTTTTGAGATCAGAAATAGAGGCCGTTATCGACTGGAAGTTGTTATTTTCGACATCTGTGGCTTGCTTTACAGGACTGCGCTCAGTCGTGTGTTCTGATATTATTCTTTTTTGAGAAACTTGTAAATCCTGTACCTGTCCCTGAAGTGTCTTTATCGTGTCTAACAAGAACGAAACTTCTTGTCTACTCGGTGTGCCTCCATTAGAATCGGTTGTGTACCTACTCGAGATCGATGCATTTAAATTCAGTTTTTCAGGTGTTTGGAGTAGTTTTCGCTGCGTTGTGTTCGCAGCCGCAGTTGTTGTTGGAGTTCCCCCCTTCTCCCAGCCAGTGTTCGGGGATACAACATTGCTAACAGGGCTTGCTCCTCGTGGAGAAAGAGTTGCAAGTCCTCTGTGAACGATGTCCTTACCGGTAAAGGCTTCCGTAATGGGTGTTGTTCCCCCAGGAGTTGAGAGAAAGTTTCCCATTTGGCGGAATTTGATAATCATTTTCTTAAAGTCGAGCAGTTTATTAACAATAACCTCCACTACTTGCTTCTGAACCTCATCAGAAGTAGAAGGTATTACTGGCAACTCACTACGCTGCTTCACAATATAACGATAGAGTTGATTGGCGTGGACATCACTCGTTTCAGAAGCATGAAGCGTCTTGAGAAGACGATTCCCTCGTAGAACTTCTGTAATGATAGGGGTGGCGATGACTTGACTGTCCCCCACACTGAGTTCATCTAGCGTCGTGTTCTTTAGTAATGCGTTACAAATGTTAATACCCGAGATGTTGGAGTCAAGTTCTGTTACCAGCTGCCGTAAAGCAGTTCCCTTTTGTATTAATTCCGCCACTGACTTCTCACCTTCTGAATCAAGTAACACTCCCTGCAGATCTAGGTTTCTAAGAGACGTGTTGCTGAGTAGACCTCGGAGAAGGCGAATTGCAGCTGGTAGAGGAACTCCATTGAATCCGATGTACAATTCTTCTAAAGCACATGTGGGTAGACACAGTGCTTCGGTAAATGCGTCAACTCCCTGAGAACCAGATGTGTTAGAACGTAAGTTAAGTTTTAACAACTTTGAGTTTGGAAGAGAGATGCTCTTAGCGAGTGCAGCAGCGCCAAGAGAAGAAATCCGATTCCCACCCAAGTCAAGAGAAGTTAAACTGCAATGAGGAAGAGCATCAGCAAGCTGATAGACTCCGTTATCGCTAACATCATTAAACCGAAGAGACAATAACTGTAATCTTGAATTTCCAAATAACGCAGAGGCGATGTATTTGCACCCCTCGTCATCAATCGCATTTTTCTGCAGAGACAACTGTGTTATCGATTTATTCTTTTTTAGCGCCTCTGATATTGCCTCCGCCCCGACTGCTGTAATTCGATTCGCTCGCAAATCGAACTTCTCCAGCGAAGTCGATGAGGAGACTGCTTCAGAGATAACTTTACAACCAACATCTTCGAGACTGTTTTCACCCAGCCTAGCGGTCTTTAAAAGACTGCTTCTTTTAATAATATTTGACAGAGAAGCAGCTCCCTTCCAAGTAATTGCATTACCTTCAAGATCTAATGAGGTAACGGTATTGTCTGTCAACCCTTCTGATAGAGCGTCTACTGCTGCGTCCGTCAGCGGCCTAGTTCGATGAGCCAAACAACATTCCACATCTTCGCCCTTTCTCAATTCGACTGTTATTTCAAGAGCAGGTTCCACTCCATACTTTGAACACGCAGCATTGTACGCGAGGGCCAGGTCACGACCTGGTACCTGCGACATTGGCTGAAAATCTGTTTAATGAGTTTATTTTTATTAATTAGATTTAAGAACATGGCATCCTTAGATAAGTATAAGGGATCGTTGTCGAGTACTAAACGTATTCTTATTCTAACCTGGAGAGAGAGATTATTTATAACACATTGATACCTCAGCAGAGTAAATCAAAGGAAGATATTTAGTACTAATCAAAAAAAGAAGTCAAAGTCTGGCATGTTTCGTCAAGCCATGAATTAAAAAGAGGTAATCGTTTTCTTTTATTCTTCTTTGCAACAAAGGTTTTGGTGGAATATTAACTCCCACGCGTCTGATAACATTCCAATCCACAGACAGATTATTAATATGAAAGGATGCGAAGGATAATTAAGAGAAATATTTCTTAGTTATTCACGCAAAAGATTAGATACTAAGATCACCTACTGCGGTGAGTCGTGGGAAAAGATATTAAATTCGTGCGTGCATAATGAGAAAAAAGAATAACAAAATCATCTTCCTGACTTGTAGATCCTCTGGATGTTTATTGTTTTCAATGAAAGCATCGTATTTAAAATAATAATCCTACAAATACTATACTACGATCTACTAACACACAATGAAACATACCAACAATGACAAGCACAGATGCTGCACGAGGAATTCAGGCAGCTATTTAATGTTTTTTTTATTTTTTTTGTTCAACTCGACAATGTTAAATTGAATACAACGTTGAACGACCAGTTAACAATGTTTTGATTTGTTTTGTTAGCAAATACAGAACTGATGACTACGAGGGGTCTGGGTAGCCGCATCAGTAAGAACCCAATCGCGAAGATTGTAGTTTTATAGCTCGGCAGAAGTGATCGACTTCCAGCTCCCACCTAGCCCAGAGGCTAACAGGTTGAAAACAATTAAAGAAAAAAAAAAGAGAAATAATCTGGGTGTGAAATAATAAAAAACCCCTTTATTATATAATATCTTTCTTTATAATACGACCACATGTGCCATATGCCACATACCACGAATAGAAAACCCGAACAGTACCGAGGATGTTCACCCAGTTGTCCTAAGCACTATAATTGTAATGTGGGCTTTAGAAAAGTATCACAAAAATTGGGCAGCACATAGCCACATCACTCAGCAAGAAATGAAAACAAAAGGATCAGGTAAGACGACAGTCAGTTTAAGGTCATAACTGCGACGGACCGTAGTATTAATAATTATCAGTCAATCAAAAAAATCAAATGCAAAATTTCGTAAGACAACAAACAAATAATAGTTGGTTTCGGGCTGAAATTAAAAAATACTTCGTCGGACCATTCCCCTTACCCAGCCCTCTTCAGCGAAGAAAGTAAAGGGGACACTGCGGGTGTCAGGACTGTCCTACTGATCGCGTTTGCCCTTCTCTACGGACCGTAGTTAACAATGTAACTGAAAATAGGTTTTCTGGGAAGAGAAAAGGGAAAATGAGACCAAAGATTCAATTGCTAAATCTGCACACCTGCCCACAGAACTGCGTTAGAAATACCTCTCAGAGAATACAAAGCAGGATTTATCGAAGGATTACGGCAATTGCCTGTAACCAACTTGAAATAAAAAACAACAACAACAATGATCACCTCTGCGAGTACGGTCTCCAATATTATTAAACAAAACGCAAATCATTCGGACAACTGAACTTAGCTTGAAAGAGGCCGGCGCAAGTTTGAACTTTTCGTCTCAACATGTGGGAGTGTAAACAGCACTCCAGAAGACTAACCAAACAGTCCAACAAAATAAAAAGAAATAACAAAAATCATATAAAGAACACAACAGCTTACCTCTTCAAGATACCAGAAGGCAACCAGACATCTAGGTACCCGACCAGTACTGCGGCGTCAGTGTGACAGGAAGCGCAAGAGATGGAAAACGAGGGAAGATTGAGAAACGAAGCCCCGTCTTTTAGTTTTCATATCCAATATGAGATAACAGAAATCCTTTCTGACAGTCTCATCAGAAGTTGTGATAGTGAAACAATGGATATGTAGCTGTTCGTTAATTGAGAAAACTAAACCGATGAGGCTGCGCTACCTGTCCCACGAATTGCAAAGAGGTCCCGGGTTTCGAGAAAATAACACAAGTATATATATATATAAACCACAGCAAGCAGGAAAGCCCTTAATGAAAACACCGAAAATATTTAGCTCCTTTCAAAACCTTCGTAATGAAAAAAATGTTAAAATAAAACCAGGATTCACTCAGGCATATCTCAACTCACGTGGTAGTAAAAAAAAGAAGAAATACAGCTCCATGTGAGATTCAATTTTTTTTTTTTTTTTTTTGCTAATTCTACGCAAGAATAAATCGCTAAAGTCGATAGAACACAACACATGAGTGTGGCCAAGACAACGCTGCAGGCCAGGAAGACAGAAAGAGAGGAGTCAACGTAATACTCGGCTCATTAATTCTTTTTCGGAAGACAAATTTAGTTGGAAATGAAATGAAACAAAACAAAATAAAATAAAACATTGCCTCACTTCAACAGAACACACAATTATAAACCTTATATCGATCTGCTAGTCGACCGAACTAAATTAAATAATTCCAAACTAGTGACACAGGATGACCCAGTCACTTCGTAGTTATCGGAACACGCAAATACCGTTAGTTATGTTGATATGTATCCCTATTTGTGAAAGCAATAAAAAGGAAAAAAGCTGTTTAGCTTTTAAGTAAAAAAAATTTTTAAAAAAAAAGGGGGTAATTTGATAAAAGGGGGGGGAGAAAAAAAAGGGAACAAATCTGCAAGTGAACTCGAACAGCCGCAATACCACGACACGCTAAAGACTGCTGATTATTCCACAGGATAAATGAACAAACATGTGTTCTAAAGAGGGACAAATAGAATTGAAGAGGGGAAAATAAGAAGCGCCAACCGTGTCAACTACCTTCGAAGATAAATGACAGTAGCCCAACTTAGTTATGGAAAGAAATGATTACTACACTACAACAAGGACGATTATGTTAAATTAATAACATAATTCTTTTTTCTTTTGATGAATTTCTTCATGTGAACATAGGGTTCAGAAAGATAAATTAAATTGATGAACATTCTGATGAGGGAATGTTGTTTTAATAAATAATTTGAAAAAGAAAAAAAAAAAAAAAAAAAATGTAACAAAAATAAAAAGTAAAAGCTAACTGTGTGATGTGATAGTGAAAGTCCAGAAAAGTATCAACTTTTGGCAGACTACAACAACATCAGAAGCACAGACGCTCGCACTTAAAGGGAGGCAATGAGACACCTAATCAGGCTCCTTGGGGAGGGAGATATTTCAGAAACGTAACAAAACATTATTATAGAAAGGTGTTTGAATTGAAAGTATTTATTTCATTTCAAAGACTGACGAATAGTTCCAGTCTACAGTAAATAGATAAACGACACCAGAATCAAGGAATCCGTTAAGAGCGGTAAATGATGATGCAGTACTATTCGAAAAACTCTATTTGTGATTTCGGGAGAGCAAAACGGCGAAAAAATGCCGACGGAAATCACAATAAGAAAAGATAAAGTTGCAACACATTTAACCGAGTAGGTGATCATAAAAACGGAAGTCCAGTGTCCAGTCCAGTCCAGTTCTTTTCAATTGTCGATTAGAGAGCTCCGTGAGCTACATTCTTATTGTGGCAGCTACTTCGGTGAGATTCCGATCATTCCTTTCCAACATCTTCAAAATCGCTCCAGCAGCTCTTCCAGACGAAGAATACTGCTGTTGCACAACAACAAAAGAAGGTCAGAATAAAAAAAAATACGAACAAAAGGTTACGTGATGTCCCATCAGAGAACCCATAGTTAGTTGCGTAAAGGTTGAATTGTACATCTTGTGGTTGTTGCTGCTGCTGCTGCTGTTGTTGTTGTTGCTGATCTGCTTTAGAAGACTCCCAAGTAACAACATATCCAACAGAGTGAGATGAGATGCGAGGATTTCTTTGAACTGAAGTTGGACTGCTGATTCCAATCCTTTCGCCAACAGCGAAACCGAGTTCGTCAAATTGCTGTCCCGTTGTAATAAATGAGACGTCAGAAATCTGATCCGGACCAGTCCACACTACTACGAAACCATTATTAACTTGACCTACAGCAGGGTTAACATCTCGAACCTCTTCAGTGATAATGAAGTCTCTCTTTCTTTTGATAGACTCGTCAAAGACTTCCGTGTGAAGAACTGATTTTGAAGCAAACTTCTCACTCCAAGTAATTGTGAAGCCTGTTGATATTTTAGCAACTGCGATTCGAGACACGGATTGAGCAGTCGCTGCTGTTATCAAAGTGACTTCTGTCGACAACACTTCACCCCTCGTGTTGAAGTGCTGCCAATGACCAGTTCTAAAACTATCTGAACACCAAGTGATAATAATATTACCAGAATTTAGTACAGCAAGTTGTGGGAGCAATTGCGATGTTTCGAGGGAACCGAATCTGAGAGAGAGAGTGCTGTTGGTCATGTCAGAATTGAAGAATTGCATGTTTGCAGCATCAGTTCCTAAGACAGAATTCCTTTCCCATGCTAACAGGTAGCCGGACCCAGAACGGGAGATGGCTGGGCGGGAACCCGTGGTCGGATTGTTTGGGTGAACAAGAGACTCTTGTCCGACAGCAAATCCACCGAGGTCGAATTTCCTCATCATAACGTGAGTAGGTCCATCCCACGCTACTACAAACCCGTCAACCAGAGTAGTTACTGTTGGATTACGATGAGTACCTTCAGTGTCTGTTTTGATTATTATTTCTGCTCCATTTTTTGTTCCTTCGCAACTATAGACCTGACCCTTGATACCACTCCCTTGTGTACCCCTGTTCTCCCAAACAATAACATGACCACAGCCATCCATTGTTGCTGCGTCTGCATTATATTGATTTCCTCCCTCTTGTGACACTAAATAGTTTTCACCTAACTTTGGGAAAGCTGCCAAAGTGGTTACCGTCAGGGACAGGAGAGTTATGATCTTGGAATTCATTTTATTAATAAAAGCTGAAGCGTGAATTAATTAAAATAATATCTCTTGTTGACTTGGAAAAGACAAAACACCTAATCAGATAAAACCTAATCAGACATAAACTAGCAAAGTAAAACAGCGCAGAATGGATCTCCTACATTAATAGGGAACTTCACCCGTCAGGGCGCCGACGGCTAAAATATAATAAAATGACAACAGTGTGGTAACACTGCACGTAAACTGAAACGACAACAAATAATTTTTTATCGCTTTGGTCCAGCAAAGAAATGTAGCGTCACGGTACTGAATAATTAACAACGAGGTCGAGATGGGGTCGAGTTACTTGGGAACACTTTCTCTGTCGTCATCTTTCGTGGGAGGAGTATCTTCGTTCTCTTCATTTAGTTTCTTAACAATTTTATTTGATTGGGTCTTCTTTAATGACTGCCCCCTTGATTTAATACCTGGAAGGTGTTCAAGTGACTGCTCTCTTTGTATCCCTTTTTCGCTCTCACTGCGTTCAGGCTGACTGAATTCTGACCTTGCAGGTCGGGCGAGATCAGGAAATGTGTGCTGCTGCTGTTGTTGTTGTTGTTGCTGCTGCTGTTGCAGCTGATGCTGTGCAGCTAGCTGCCCTCTTATTGTGTTTAACTTTTGCTGGAGAGTTTGATGGTCCTTCTTTCCTTCCCCCCGCTTTTTAGAGATCAGTGTTTGGATTTTTGTTGACGCTGTTCCAAGCGCAGTACTCATATCTACAGTACCATTACCATGTGTATCAGTTTTTAGGAACGCCATCCACTTTGACTCGCGATCGCGTTGGATTTGTTCTTTTTGTTCTTTCAGTCGGGTGACGCGATTTTCAAGTTTTTGTTGCTGCCGAACGAGGAAGTTGGAGAGCTTTCCACCCAGAGTTTTAGGATCAGAGGAGTTCTGAGTGTTCGATTTCAGAGTGTCTGAATTGGTGGCAGCGGCGGCATTCTGATTACCTTCTGGAGTGTCATCCTTTATGTTAGACATAATGTTTTCAACACGCTGAAGTCTCATTGTAGTAGCGAGTGTTAATAATGTGGCTCGGATACGTTCGCTAGTGAGACTCGCATCCCATTCAATGTGCGCTTTGAAAGTATTCATCAATCCGATGACTTGTCTGATGATATGAACACTTGATGCTTTGTCAATAGATTTCATCATACTTTCCGTCATGATCGATTCGTGTTGAAACTTTCGAAGTGAAATCTTCTTCCTCGCCAAGTCGAGCATCTGCAACGACGTTGCGTGAAGAGTCCTGCAGAGAGAATTTAACGAAAATATTTTCTCATCTTTTGCACTGCCGTCATCGTCGGCATTTTCCATTGCAGAAGGAGGCACTGCAGAGTCCAAAAGACTTGGGGGAGGATGAACTTCTTTTATTAAAGTTAAGTCAGGAGGATCAGCAGAGAAGGCCTCAATAACAGTTTCCGAGCTCTGTAACTCAGTGAAATATCCCCCGAGAGGAGTTGGGCCAAACAGCGTAGCAAGGCTACTAAGAATCCCCTGCAGATAATTTATTTCCTTTGCACCCACCTTCTTTCTGAAGATTTGCTTTGGATCAATTGGGGAAGCAATAGATCTTGAGTGTACTCCAGCACGTACTTGAACAAGAGAGCGTTGTTGTTGAGCGGTGTCGGCCTTTCCTACTAACGTCGTGAAAGTATTTATAACTTTCGCGTCGTGGAGTAAGAAAGATCGAATCTTTGAAACTTTATCGGAGTCCTTCTCAGACTTTGATTGCTTTGATCTCGTGATTTCTTCGCTAATTTCTAACTCCTGTCGAAGTTTTGCCAAAAGACGAAACACCGCGTGATGAATTATAAGAGCGCTGTGCTCAACTCTCGCAATCTGACACACGGAATGCTCTTTTTCGAACTCTAAAGCTCTCTTCAAATACTTCACATCATTTGATCGTTCGGAGGGAGTCTTTGGAATTCCAGACTTACCTCTGTTGCTTTTTGAGCCGAAGTTAACTTCAAATTCCTCCTCAAGTTGTGTTTGTTTGCGAGCTACTTCTTCTTCTAACTTGTCGAGATCCGACTTACAACTACTCATATCAGCAGTCATAGTTGGGCTTGCAGGCTCTCCATGCGAAGGAGACGTAACTTTATTGAGGTTGCTATCAAATCGATCGTCACCACTAGAAGTGATGTTTTCACTATGAGGACTATCTGTTTCTGTTTCAACTGATATCAATCCTTTGTTCTTTTTCATTAAACTCATCCGAGGTTGGCTCACTCCTGCACTCGTTTCTGAGCAACTCTTCGTTTGTTTATCGTCTTTCAACATTTCCGAAATCTCACAGGGAAGACCTTCCTTTGTAAATTGAATATTAGAATTCCCAAATTTCTTAAACGAGTGACTCGATCCAACACAACGTGTCCATTGTTGTAATAAGTGATTCAAGTTAGAGTCACCACGATGAGAAGAAGCTGATGACTCGCTGTCGAGGGCATCGAGTAGTTGGGTTCGCAGGGAAGCGATTTCCTCCTTTTCATGATCGGAACATTGTGAGATAAACTCCCTCGTGAAAGCGAATTGACGAACGCGTTCCACGTTCCACATTTTCATAACGGTCTTGTTTTGTACTCTAGATGATACGATAGGAATAGAATGCCTCTGTTGTTGTTGTTGATGATCTGAGTGCTGACCTTCATGACGATATTGTTCTTGTTGCTGCTGATATTTTTGTTGCTCCTTGCCCTTGTCTTCTTCATCAATTTCTTCTTGTCGCGACTGTGATCGCTTCCGTTGTTGTTGCTTCTGATCTGAGTGTTGAAATTGATCCTCATCTTCCTGGTGTTCCCTGCCCTTGTCGTCATCATCTACTTCTAGTTCTTGTGATTGTGATTGATGCTGTTGTTGTTCTTCCTGTTGATGTAACTTCACAAAGTTATTTATTTGATTTATTAGATTTCTCATAGGAACGACTAATGTCTCAGCAGCTTCTGTTCTCTCGAAGTACACGCGTTCAGCTGAACCCTTAAAGACAGCTAAAGCAGCCTGTCTAGTTCCTCTGTAATCAGTAAGTGATGGTAATAGTGAAGCTTGTAATCGAGTTCTACAAAGATCTACTCTACTGATTGCGTGAAAGACTTCATTTGATAACTTTCCAAATACTTCTTTCAGTTCGTTAGGAACTGTAAGCTCACTCAGTACTTTCTGAACGAGTGTGTGGTCAGAAGTTTCCTCAACTTCATTAGGAACATGAGATACACTAGGTGTTTGTGATGTTACTCCTCGGGTACTTTTTCTTTTAATGCATCGTTGAGATACCGGGCTTGCCTCACACTCCGCCTTAAGAATTTGTTGCTCATAACGCTCGCATTCGTCGAGAAGTTTTGCGGTTTCCGAATCCATGAGGGAACGCCTCTTAACGGAAACCACAGCTCCTAGATTTATAGTACTGGGATTCGATGATAGTCGAGGAGCAAGTGAGAGAGGTTTCGTTTTGGAAGAGAGACAGTCAGTATCAAGATGTTCCATCCGAGACCTTTCGTGAGCAGAACAAACTTCTTCAATTTTGTGAAGCTCAAGAGAGAGTTGTTTGAGTTGCTTTGAAAACCTCCGAATTAGTTTCTCCCCTTGAGCGCGGTCGGCCATCGCACGAACTTGCCTTCCAAACTGTCCACCTGTTTCTCGACGTCCTCCTCCCCCTCCCCCTCCACCTCCAACTGTGACCGCTGCAGATGTCAAATTATCGTACAACGGCAATTCTACAGAAAATACTTTCGTGTATAAATACTCTCTTTCCTTTTCATAGAATTCAATCGACTTCTTCATCATTTCGACATCAACAAGTTGCATGTTTGCTTCCTTTTCTTTTAAAGGCCATAACTCTTCGCGAATGCAGGCAATTTTTAATTGCATTTGGAGCTGCATTTTTTTCGCCTCCTCCATAACAGCGTCCTGTACGATGATAGCACTGCTCAGCTCGCTTATCTTCGCGCGGAGGTTGGCCATTTCAATACCAACAGCAGTCTGAGCTCGTGTTACAGCCAGCGATGAGATCTCTTCTTTTGTTTGCTTTACTGCTTCCTGAACTGACTTCTCGAGTCGGAATTTCCAAAGCTTTTCAGACCTAACAACATTTTGAATAACATTTTTTGGTTTCTTCTGAGAAGAAATCTCAGAAATCTCTTCTTCAATTTGATTGTACTCAGAGAGAGAATGACGTTTTGTAGAGAGATCTGTTTGAAGAACCTTTTGTAACATTGGAAGAGCAGAATGATAAGTCTGAGTTGTCGGGATGACGGAACGCCTCCGGCCTCCATGAGCAGCGGGAGCGAAGGAAGTCCTTCTTCGGGAAGCTGTAATATTTTCACCTGCTGACTGAAGTAACGGACCGAGTTTTGATGGAGCAACCAGACCATCTCCAACATCTTCAGCTTCAATGAATGATGCTCTCGGGATAATCTTCCCCGCTGATGAGTTGACGTTACTTCCGTTAGTACATCCCGTGAGGTCTTCGTCTAGTGTCGCTGGTTTAATACTCCGCAGTGTAGTTTCGTAGCGAGTGCTTATTTGTACCGCGTGCTCCAGTAAAGTCGAACTCACTGCAGTTGTTGTGTTGTTCAGTTCAGCTAATTTATTTATATCCTCATCATTCAGAGTAGTTTGTAGATCACTTCGGGGTCCTAAATCCTCAGTTGGTGACTGCGGGGCACCTTCTTCTCCGATTGCTAACTTTAGTTGAGCTTCGTCGTCGGCACTCCCGTTGAAATTATTTTCGACCTGTGCCGTGACTGTTGCTGCTATTTCGCTCTCCCTCCCCAAGTCTCCTTCAAAGAACTTCTTTATTAAAGTATTATCTTGTTCTGTTTGAGCAACGTACTTTGTAGTCATCCTAACCTTACTCCTCCTGATAGGTACAATGTTATGTTGTGCTGAAGGATACACTCTATCAAGGATGGCCTCCATATTGTAATCTGAATGAAGAAGTACCTTACGATCCCTGCAGTAAGAGTGGCTGCTCAAACATAATCATCGTTGCGATAATTCCTGTCAGTGGATTTAATTAAATTAGAATGGAAGAACTCAAAAAAATGAAACAACGCGAGGCATCAATTGGGATAGCAGTTCCTCGAGTTGTAATACCACCATCAGATGAGATGGTTGAGATTGAGTGTCTTAAGACAGTCGAAGTTATATAAACTTTTGAATACAGCACAAGTATTATTTCATCTTTTAAAGTACATCGAAGATCTATTTGTTAAATGATCAATTGATGAGATGAGGTGATATTTCCAAGTTTGTTGTGTTCCTCCCCTCGGTGGTGGTCGACGTTCCAATGTCGTAACGCTGCAGTAGGAGACTCCGCGAGCATCAGCTGACCGAAGACGAGATAGATAATTATTAATTACGGTTTCAATACCAAATCGATGAGTTACAATAGCGATGGGCGCCTTCGGGTTTTTGTCAACAATCTCCTGAACTGTTTTAATAAATCGAATGGTCGCGTCATCTTCTTTCTCAGGCCACTTAGGAAGCTTTGATTCTAACGGAACATACGTGTCGTTGGTTACTATTTTAGAGGCCGCGGAGCTGTTGAGTTTTGGAGTCGTTTTAAACATTTTCTTAGCTAAGAATTCACTAAGTAATGGCTCAACTACGATCGGTACTTCTAGTGACTTTGCCATGCACTCAGCTGTCTGTAATGTTCTTAAGAACGGAGAAGTTAATATAACGCAGGGCTTCACCGGAGCTTCTTGAAGTAAATATAAACCAGTGTCAGTAGCCTGAGATTTTCCTTTTTTCGACAACGGTGGGTCAGCTGGAAATTTTCCCTTCCATCCCGAAGCTGTATGATCTTCACGTTCACCATGACGAACAAGGTAACAATAAGATCCAAGACATTCTTTCTTCTTCATGAGCTTTAGAATATTTCCTCTTTCCTTTGGGTCAATAGGCTCTGGCTCTGTCAATGATTGTAATTCTTTTCCTACTTCCTCTTCCTTCGTCGTATTTGATAACCGCTCCACAGTAACCAGTTGTAGAAACCACCTCCACCATGACAACAGTGAAATGATAATTTGTCTCACCAACGATGACATTTTATTAATAATTTCTGTTTGGTAATTAAAAGTTTGATATCATCACAAATAGAAAACAAGTTTTCACAGCCGCACTCTACTACGACTATTCTTAATACCTTCTAATGATAATAATCAATAAACATATTGTGATATAAATAAATACCATGAGTAGATCAACAAGGTGTCCTCTGTGAAGATAATTCGTTTACAACAGATCGAAGGTTTACAAAAAAGATTAGAATTAGAAATAACAGAAACCCTTACTACGAATCTCACAATTCTTCTAATGAAAGTTGTGTTACTCATAAAGAAGACGAGTAAGGTAAGCTGATCTACAAAGAGGACATTTCTTATCGACTGGTTCCGAATCAATAGTCTGGTCGTATTGCTCAAATGACAACAGACAAGGAGCGTGGAAACAGTGAGAACAACTGAGCAGTAGAACCTCTCTCGCGGAGTCATCATCAGGTAGTAGAGAAGTCATACAAATAGAGCACTCAGACATCCCCCTTGAAATTAACTGATGACGAGCGCTATCCCAATCAGCGTCTGTGATGGTACTGATTTTAGCAACTGCTCGTTCTCGATCGAGAGTCGCGAAGAGAGCGTCGATATCGTTGGCGTTTTGCTCCGTCTGTTTGATGCACTCGCCAGTCTTTCTTCGAATTAACTTAAATTCGTATTCCTCTCTAAATTTGGGATCAACTTCAAGACGGAATCGGGTAGCCCTTCTCCGACCCATCCATCCTCTAAAACATTTCTGAATTCTGGTCGCCATCTCCCTTTTGAATTCCTTCTCTCCTAATGAACACGCAGCCTTCTCGTAATTTGTGGATCTACAAATTGGACAGGTCGGGAGAAGTGGTTTTCCTGTAGCTATGTCTTTTCCTTTCGTTGCAAACTTCTCTAAGTTGGTGATGCAGGCTTCGTGAAATACGTGAGAACATGAGAGAATTATTTGTTTTGCTTCAGTTGTGTATCCCTCACAACAGATAGCGCAGGGAACTGTTGAGTCCTTTCGATTATCAGCTTTTCGGATTGCGTGCGCCCAATCGTCTTCTGTCATTTTCTTTGGTTTCTCTTCTTCTTCAACGCATCCCATCTTCTCTGCCATCGTCCTCTGAGTTCTCTGTTGTGTCCTGGCTTGCCCAAGACCTAAATCCAACGAGAAATGTTGCTGCAGGGCCACTGCCCTCCAGACAGCTGCATCGCGTGTCGCCGAAACGACCTTCTTGAGGGGCTTTGCGCCACCACTGGTGCGATGCCGCGACATTATTCCCTCGTGTGTACTGAAAAAGTTTTTAGGTTCCGAAAAAGATGAACCAAAACACAACCAACAAGAACCTAAAAGCGGGTAATTCGCAATTTAAGAACTCGTTGGCAACCAAAAGTTGCCAAACTTACAATTCTCATTGAATCTCGTTAACAACAGTCGTTAGATAACACCCATGAATAGTCACAAAGAGTTTCATCGTTAATAGGATCATGTTTAGTGATATCCGTGTTTCTGTTTTGTTTAAGGAAAATGACATCAACGAAATGACTTGAGATCGAGTAATTAATAATAAGACATCAAAGCAAACAGTCATACCGAATAAGTTGGAGGCGGGATCTCGTTCGCTGGTATGATGGTGACATCACCGACATGGAATCCAGGAAATGAACAATGAGCTTTTGCTTTTGAAGTCCCCCGATAAACATTCTTCTCAAGCGGCCAATGAGGAGGAGACACGTCAGGACTATTGCGCTGACTAGTTAGTTGTTGGGGTTGCTGGGGCATCGCAGGAGCCGCTGCGGTATTCATAAAAATTATTTGTCGTGAGGGGAGGTGTAAATTTCTACCTGTTCAGAGTGAAGTATGAACACCCCTTTAGAGAACATAAAATGTAAATATTATTCCTGATTGGATTCATTTCTCAATTCGTTGAAGACTGAGGGGAGCGATAACTAAATTAATTTCCACGGCAGCCAATTTTTAGACGACTCTACCTGTAAAGGGAAGCAGCCTCACAATAAAAGGCCACATTAACGCCTCGTGTGTAACTAATAACATACCAAAGTAGTCTAGTGATAGTTATATTAAATAAACAAACAAGATCAAAGTATCAACAACTAACTAAGCAATTACTTGTCGTATCCACCAGTCGGGGTATCTCGGATTGATGGATTCCCAGTGAAGCCAAACTTCATCAGCTCCCAAAGGTTTTTGATGAGAACACTGAAGAGCATCTCTCCACATATTCTCAGCAGCATGAACAGACCGAGATGGTAATAATGAATTATTTGGATGAGTTAGAGTTAACGTATCAACCGAGTCCTGTTTTAGTGATAGAGTTCCAGTACAGTCTGGTAGTGATTTAATAATAACATCAATCCACATGTCTCTGTTTAGTATTAACGCAATGTGATACACTTCTCCGACTCCACATTTTAATGCCGCAGCCAACTCTGATACTAAACAACACCCTGAAAACCTTTGAAGCATATGTTGTAAGAAAACAATAGCTGTTATCTTTGGTTGGTTTTTTAAAATTTGATAATGTAATCGATCTCTGTTGATTTCAGGGACATGTTCATACTGTGAGAGTAGGTCAGCAGGTGGGAATTTATCATTACAAACCCCATCCTTTTGTAGCTCTCGTTGATCCATTAACACAACTACTTTGGATTGCTAAAAAGAAATAAAATTACAACGGGAGGAAGCTAAACTTCTAACAACAACATCTCCACGAAATCGACTCCTGACTTCGTAACGTTGGTCAGGTGGATTCGATGTTTAAAATAATTTGGGGAAGAGAAGACAGAATTCGTAAAATTTAAAAAAAAATAAATTATAATAATTAAGTCGCCTTACCATATAGCTATACGAACTAGTGTAACATGACTGCATTAATTATTATGAATGAATTAACAATATCAGTGGGAGGGATGAGCTTTCTACTATTTCTCTGAGAGGAGGAGGCCAATAGAATTCTAACAGAGTTTTAATTTCGAATAAAATCTTCAGCAGTCTTCATCCTTCGGGCAGGTGGTCAGTACTTCCTCACCAAGTTATGTGATTAGAGGATAGCCCAGACTAGAATCAGACTCTCGTGTTTATACATCGCAAGATACTTTTGAATCATCTTTCTCTTTGTCTTCTGGTGGCTTTGACTCTTCTTGAGTTGCTATCTCGTCTGCTGTTGTCGTTATTGTTGTTGTTGTTGTTCTCCCTTCGTACATCCACTCCCTGTCGTTAGACTCAGTTTCAGAGTCGATTGGCCTTTCATATCTTCGCTCTCCAACTTTTCCTTTTACATCTTTATAACAAATTACCAACACGACAACCAACACGGCAACTATCGATAAACATGCTCCCAGCACTTCTGCGATCATATTGTTTATAGTGACTTGTACTGCGGGAGGGTGGATTACTATAAAGTTATGATATGTTATCAAGTCAAAGATACAACAGAAAGGTTGTGAATATATTGTTCCGCTTTGTAATTAATAAATAGTTTCAGGCTTTCTCGTGTCGCTCATATTTGTGAACTGTTTTATAAAGTGATGCTGCTATTTGCTACCAGATATTGCATTGTGTCTTTGATGCTACTTTTTCTGATGTGTTTTTTTTTAGAATTCTTATTTTCGTTTCTTTTGTAAGATTGATTGCTACCAACACGTAACTTAGATTCAACCAAGTAATTGTGTCCAGGAAGCATCTGATAGGGTAGTCAGTCGTTTGCTAAACAAACAACCTTTTAAAAAAAAAAAAAAAAAAAAAGAACAACGAATGCCAACTAAATACCTCACAAAGAAGTGTATTGCTGGTGTTCGTTAATATGACAACAAAGAAGGAGATAACTGGACTTTAATAATCCACAAATCGAAAAGTACAGCAACAATATAAATTAAGTTTTTTTTTCTTTCTTTCAAAGGGAAAGGCAACGCTGCCACAACAATGGCAAAAAAAGAGAAAAGTAAGTGGTTCGCCCAAAAACAAGTACCACACAACAACGATAAGCTGATTTATTGTCTTGATGCTGACCACTAACTTTTGTGTCTTACGTTGCATTGATCTAAAGAAAATAGGATTTCATTTTCATTTTCATTTTCCTTTCCTTTTTTTTTTTTTTTTTCAAAGGAAAAAATAAGTAATAATGGCATTGAGAACAGCATTCACTTTCCTCTTACTAATTTCACACTTTCTTCTACACAATAATAAAAATTTAATTGGTAGTAGTGAAAGCCTTAAACTATTTGAGTGATTTGTGAAGCCTTTCGCCAAACAGTTGGCGCACAAACTATGTGAACTCAACAATGAGAGGAAGAAGTAAAACGAAATAACAGAATTTTCTCGGAATCCTAAAGAGCGATCTGCGATCGCGAGGATCTCGGGTTTTGATTCTTTCACAAAGCTGGTTATTAAATGGTTAACAACTAAAAGAAAGAAAAAAAAAAAAAAAAAAAAGAAAGAAAGAAAAGCTTCTCTTTGCTTACTCACACATAGGACAGAAAGTATATTTTGCAACCTTTCCCGACGGAAAAGGAACAAAATCGAAGGACGTGTTCACACGATTTCCATTTTTTTGTGTCATAACAGACAGGGAAGAGGGAGCACTGTTCGGATGTGATGGCATGAGGGGATCGAGCTCGTCTTCCCTTTCAAGTAATAACTGCACTCAGATGCAGTGCTAAAGACTGATTGCTCTTTATTTGTTTCGCAGACCTCCGAGAGCTACAGCTGGAGGATACTATCAATTATAACAGAGAATTGATAATAATAAAATAATTACAGAACAAAGGCACCACTACGTGGATGTCATTCTATAATGGTAATAATAAAAAAGAAAATATGAAATTAAACTGCTCCCCCTTGAAGTGTGTTTCTAATAAACTACTCGACGACTGTCTGTAAAGGTCGTTCGCGTGAAACTTATGCAAAGAAATATGGTGCATCAAGTACTTCTTCTATATTAAAATCACCTCTACTAGGAGGAAGTGGTATTGAAATTCCAGCAACCTTTAAAGGCTTTGCATAAGCACATGATAAATCAAGGTAAAGAGACTCGAGACGATTTTCTTTATATAGTTCAATGAATGACTCACGAAGAGAGATATTTAATGCATCCATATCACAAGCGTGACCCCAGTAAGAATCATGAACAGATCCGAATGTCTCTAACCCTCGCTCTTTAAATTTAAGTGCTGAAAGTAGCAAATGACTCGCATCCATTGAATGAATATAATTTGGTGGGAACGCCGTGATATGTTTTCCATAGTGAGGGAGAAAATCAACACTTTGGTGAAAATGAATCGTTGACGTCCCACATCGTACGTTTACAATTTTCTCCGACTCTTTATTAAAGTAAGGCTGTAGTACTGGGAATCCGAGCTGTGGTTTTGATATTATTATTTCAGACTGATTCACAATTAAATATTAGATTCGAATAATAATAGAAAACACAAACCTGACTCATGAAGCAAACAGGTGGTCCTTTTATATGTGTTTCATTATGAATTATTCTTATGGTTTTGATGGCGTCCTGTTTTTGTGTTATTTTATTGAGAGGTGATAAAAATACTGAGGAGTTAGTTTGTGAATAAACTAAATCAAAAGATACCTTGAACCAAGCCTGCGTTTGAACAGCACCCTTGAAGACGTCTTTGAGGGATTCGTTTACAAGGGAAGCGACATGTGCTGCCATTGATTTGAGTTCATAGGAACCAAATGGGACGACCAAGTTTTCATTCTGAGCTTCAAGCTGTGATAGGATTTGACGGCGCATTCCCATAGCAGTAACACCGTAAACGTTTGTCATTACACTTTGTTTTATAGTCTTTCTCACAAGGTTTCCATCTACCATAACTGCTTTGTCATAGTTTGGATGAGAAGATCCCTGCTCAAGTATTTCATTATTCTTTTTAATCACAACTTCTAAAACAGACGTATAAACATCTGATGGTCTCTCACTAAACTTCTTTTTTACTAAGTTAGAAGTTGCTGCACCACTCGGATCAAGTGCAAGAGCAGAGTAATGCTGCAATCCATTACAGGATCCATCAACGTGGATTGGTGTTGCTGTTTCATAGAAAGCAGGTCCACGAGAATGACTTAAAGCTCTTCCTAATTCTGTCAAAACAACGTGACCAAGGAGAGGTTTGTCTGCTGCTCTCCACAAAGCGTCAGGTGCTTTTGGATTTTCTGCCGAGTGGATAATCCCTTCGACGTTTTCATCAATCCACGCGATCCGCTCATCAAAACTTTTCTTATCAAGTCCCATTAAGTTGGCTGCGTGGATTTTCAAGTGGAATAATCCGTTCTTCCCGAGAGGTTTTTCTTCTCCAAAGACGAGCATAGATCTGACGAAATCAGAAGCCTGATAATTAAGCGCCGTGTGCATTGGATATATTCTTCCTCTGAAATCACAATTAACAGGAAGATGAAAACTTCTATTATGCAACTTATCAGTGAGCTTTAAGAGTTGGTTGGCCTGTTTATTTGATGCTGAACGGTCAGAATTCTTAACTTTGATCGATCGATTGTGTTCCATCCAAATTCGATGAGCTTTCTTTGATCTCGCTCTTGGATTTGATTGAGGAATGAGGACATATCCTCCTTTAAGTTTATCTCCCGATTCCATACCTTCTCTCCTCATCCATTTCAGATGTCGGATAGCTTCTAAAGAGATTTTCCATTTCACTGAATTTAAGAAGTCTAGTCCTTTGACCAGTTTAGAAGTTGGAAATGTACTTGAGCAATTATCACGAATTAATCTGTCTAACCATTTCCCCTTTCTATCAAATCGAAGTAACTTTGCTTTAAGCTTATAATATGGACTACCTGTATTCCAACTTAATGGAGGTGCGATCATTGGAGGATAATCCGAGAGAATAGAAACTTGATTTGTAGACATCTTTGCTAAACCAGCATCGACTCTAATATATGATTTCGACAACGTACTTCTGGAAAACGATGTCGTCTTTGTACAAGTTGCGATGTATTTCATTCCATTAAATGACGTGTGCAACAGCACGTCAAGTAAGAATGCGGCAGGTTTTAAGAAACTATAAATCTCTTCCTCAGCTGAGATATACTTTTCAATACTACTACAGTTGAGTTCTGGTTCTTCAATGTTTTTAGAACTTCTTAACAATTTCATAGTTTGCTGAATAAAACCTTTTGTTGAGACATAATTATCAACACGGCCACGGGACTCAAGGTGAATGCGTTTCACAGCCAATATCACACGTGTCATTATCTTACTCTCTGTGCTATTATCTGTTGAAGACTCCTGGATCAATTTATCGTATTCCATATTTAACATTTTGACAAGAGCTAATGAGTGATTCAAGGTTTCAGAATGAAGTTGATACCCCGTTGCTATGAGAAACGAGTCTTTTTTTTTATGATTTCTATCCAACAGTACCAACAGGTATTCGTGTATTTTCTCAGCCACACCATCTTTACTGGTGTAAAGCCTGAGATCACCAGTTATAGTTTGCAAGGTGAAAAACTTATCGTGAAGCTCGAGGTCACTATCAGTGATATCGATCTTTATATCCCTTATCGCTGCTTCTAAGATTATTAAAGAAGCAACAACTTCGTATGTGTTGAGTTGAGGGTTCTCATCTTGCCATGAGAATTGAAATCGACTTCGGTAACCATGTTCAGCACTTTCAGCTCCTTTTTCTAAGTTTTTACGAACATCGATAGCAACTGTTGAAGACTTAGTGAGTAGTACCCGAATCATTTTTTTAATAACAGATTTAGTAGTGTACTTAACCAGACTAATGTCGTCTGGTGATAATTGTTCTTTTGGTTTTAAAGAAGTTAGTTTATCATCTGCGAGAGCTTCGACTCCTTCTTCGACGATGTCAATGAAGTCCACATTAATAAAAGTCATAATTCGAGGGTCTAACTTAGTCATGGATATGAAATGGTCAGCTATTCTAGCAGTGAACGCTTCGCAGAATAAATCAAAATTATTTTCAAGTAAAGCTCCCCATGCAAACTGTGGTGCTGTATTACTAATGCTATCTTCATCAGAAGCCTGACAGTCCCAAGTTTTCTCAATTTCCAGCTGTTCAATCTCTGCATCTTCCGACACCGTTTTTGACAAGTTAACTAACCGTCCGGATTCTTCTCTCACTGCTATTGATGGCTGGGAATTCATAACTTCCGCGAAATCTGTCACAGACAGTTGCATTTTACATTCCGGTTCGTCAAATGGAAATATTATCCCTCGTTCTGCGTTCTTATCTACTGCTGCCATTGCGGTGGTTCTCTTCTCCATTGCAGCCTTTCCCCGAATAGCTGACAAACAATGCCCGGTAGAGCGGAGCATCTTTTAACGAAACGGTCCTGTGAAGTACAATTAAAAAGATAATACCGCCACCACTAATAATTAATCAATCGACTTGAAAGAAAAACGATAACTTCTCACAAAATATGAATTTAAAGAACAACAAGACGGAACAGAGATACAATAGTAAATGCTATAATCAGATAAACACAAAAGAACCGAACCATAGATACAGCTTTAGGAGAGGGATTCACAATGGAAGTGCTATTGTCTGTTCAGTAACACCACAAAGTAAATGATCACTTGCCGGAGTTGTATTTGTACTCCAAACAGGAGTGATGTACTCATCAGGGACATCTGTTTGTAATTCATTAAAAGTAGACATCGCTATAGCAAGAAGAACAACAGCATCAGAATGAGAAGCATCAACTGGGATCTTATAATAACTGAGGAGTGACGTCAGCTCTGATGTAGAACGCATCCTGAGATCTGCAACAAGTTCATTCGAAGGATGGCCTCCGTGAATCAAACGAGTCTGAACGACGTGCTCCTTGTTATCTTTCAAACAGTTTTCGGAATCCAGAATTCCTCTCATAGCTGCTGCCATAAAAGGAGGGGGAGGAGGTGCCTTTATCGCTATTGGTTGACTTAGCTCTCCTACCACAGTCGGCATCGAACAAGTATCAGAAAGTTCATGCGCCGCGAAATTCGCATTCAATTCAATAGAATTCCCGCCCAACATGTCTTTGACGGATTGCGATGTATCAGCTATTGGTGTCTTCTCTTTGATGCTAATACCAACAGGAGAAGGCTTTTCATTATGAATTATATTTACTTTAGTATTCTTTGATGAATGGATTGTAAAAGAAGTATCACTGATAGTTTCTAATGAATGGACTTTATTGGCCACCAGATGACTTTCAGGCTGTTCTAATTTATGCAACGGGAAGAGCGAAGCGCGTGGGGGAGAATCTTCCGAAATCCGAAGCGACTCGTTTGGACTGCTGTTCGACTCGCGTTCACACCTCAGTACTGTTGCAACTTGTTCTTCACTCACATCACCACTGTGGTGTGCTCCATCCCCGATTCGTTGAAAATCAAGAATGCGGGTCTCTTTATGTGCCACTGAGGCTTCCTGCATCTGCTTTCCGCTGCCACTTCTGAATACTCCCTTCTGTGGATCTCCTGAATAGATGTTATTCAGTCTCGGTGGTTCGGTTTGTCTGAGATTGCAGAACGCGCTTTGATGTTCAGGACTGCTCATCATAATATTCGCCTGCAGGGGGTTCGGAGATGGCAACGATCGATTCGTGTTTCCTGTTGAAGGAGGACTTGGAAATGGTTGCCTACCAGTGATGGATTCATTTGTGCGAGGTGAGAGTTCTAACTGATTTCCTCGTAGGCTTTCCATCGTATTGCTAAGGCGACTGTTGGCTGAAAATACCAGAGGCTGAAGAGAAGTTGCGAGACTTGGCTGTGCTGAGTCTTGTGATTGCTGGTCGGTGTTGTCTTTTCGGTCCGGTGTCTGTCTCAGAAGGGAATTATCAACCTGTACGTGAAGAGAAGTTGCGAGAGTCGGGTTTTGCGATTGTTTGTCTAAATCACTTTGCGTATGAAGGGAATTATTAATATTTACGTGTTGGTGAAGAGAGGTTGCGAGGCTGGGATGCGCTGAGTCTTGCGATTGCTCATCAACATCGTGTTCATCGGGAATTGGCTTCCGCAGAGAATGTTGAAGAGAAGATGGGAGACGGGGATTTATTCCACCAGACGATCTCCTTGAAGACATTTGTTGATTTGAATATTTATTAACGTTGAACTGTCTATCTATAAAATCTATAAGGGAAGCATCTTGTTGATGAAGAGAACTTAACGGCTGCCCTTCAGAGTTCTTAACAAGAGGCTCTTGCTTCTCTCTTAATGCAGGCATTGATTGGATTGATGTTGTAGTTACTTTCCCGAAAGGATGCCTCCACAGTTTCCAATACAGAAAGTGTATTTTTAAGATGGTGTGTTCACTCCGAACTGATAACGTCGCTGCGGCTTTCCTTTTAAATATTTTATAATCCAAATGAGTGCTGGGATCAGACTGTTGCTCCAGCTCTCTTATTTTCATAAAAGCAGCGTTCAGCGTCGTTTGCAGTTCAAGAATGTGTTGAGCCTGCTGTTGGAGATGCTGCTGTCGAGGAGTTACCTTCCCACTTGGTGGTGTCGATCCACCAACAGCAGCTACTGGAAGAGGTGGTCTTGGAGAAGGTTGAGATCCAGGGGATGTTTCAGCCAGAGAGTACCGACGCTCATCAGAAGATTCCCCAAATTCAAACTTATGAAATCCTCCAACCAATTGATCTGTTCCCATATTAGATAACTGTTGTTGTTTTAATTATTCTAATTTAAAATATTAAACGAAGTGTAGAAACAACATCATCACTCACTACCAGCAATAGCGGAAAAAAACATTTAAAGTTAACAGTTGCGCAAGAGACAAACCAAAAATGAAAAAACAAATTGAGGCGCACACGGAACTGAGTGGCGCTCGTATGAAAAGCAATAAGTGTGTTGTGTAATAAGCCCTTAACTAATAACTCACACATAGAAATGTGTGAATAAATAAATTGAATTAAACAAAAAAGATATTACCGTGTCATTCCATTTCAAAGACGTCGTTGGAAAGGGTCCTAACGAGGACTCAGTATTGAGACCCAATAGGTATTATTAATCAAACGCGACCTCTACGAGCCCGACAGAGCTTTGGTTGATAAGAAGGTTTGAGACGCTTTGGTTTTTGAACAGCGATACCCGCATTGGTTTTGTATTGGGAGACCATTGAGAGAGCTCGTTCTTCAGCTATTCGAGCTTTTTCAGAAAGGACTTTGCGACTGTACGCAGCTTCGAGGTCGGGTCGATATTTGTTATCAACCTCTTCAAGGAGGTCATTTAATTCATAATCAACATCTTGACGTTTAAATAAATGATTCGGATAGTCTGATGGTACTCTCTGAGGAGGGACTTCTTTCACAGCCCTGGAAAATATTTCCCGTTCTCTAACAAACTGATCGCCACCATCAATTTCTAACATATGCTCTACATCTGGAAATCCCGTGATGGGATTCACTCTGCCAGGGTATTTCTGAACTTCTACAGGCCGTGATTGAGATGACGATAATTCCGCAATCGGAAGATTTCTTATTTTACTAAACGATGTTATGAATGTCTTGTCGGGAACATTATCTCCTGAAATACTGTCACCAGTCTCATGAAGTTCTTTTTTAACTAAAGCTGTTGGAATAGAATCAGTTTTATTATTATTATCTGTGAGTGTGTCACGACTCTCTTTTCTAACGAGTAATGCTGCCGGGTTTGAATGGTCGAATTGAATTTCATACGAAGGATCTGAAGACTTCTGTTGGATTACTCTCTTCTTTATTTGAGTACTTGCGGCAGATGATGAAACTGACTGAGTGATATTTTTAATTGGAGAAGAATTCGGCTCATCGATGACTTTAACAAACTTATCCACTTGAGACTGTAATTCAAGTCTGCTGTGAAACGCTTCTTTCATTTGATCATTTTGTTGCATCCAGGTATTGTACTCAGCGTTGATTCGTTCGTCTCGAATGCGACGTTCTTCTAATTTCTTATTCTCAAAATCTTTCTTAATTCGAATAATGTCAGCTTCCGTTGACACACCTGATGTCGGCTGCTGTTGTTGAGCTTTTCCTTCTCTGGCTTGTCGTACCATTAGGGCGTGAAGTTGTTTGTTTGTTTCAATTCTCTGTTGCTCCAAAGCCTTTTTTTCTCTTTCGAGTCTCTGACGACCTTTTACTAGTTTTTCGGTTTCGGCTTTCGTGCGAGTTTGTTCTTCGAAGGATTCAATTTTTTTCTTTTCTTCTGAAAGTTTTCGTCTGTCTTGTTCAACACGTTGTTCTTTCCGTCGAAGGTCAGCAGTTGTTCCTTCGAACTCTTTAAGACGAGCTACTAATTTTGCTTCTCGTTCTGACCTGCGTTGCGATGGACTTTTGAAAGCTGCCTTCTTAACAATTTGAATTAAATTTTTCATCTCAAGATTTACTTTTACATCACTAGCTGAATCAAACTTACATCGTTCTCTACACTTCGGACAATCAAATTCAATAATTCCGGTATCAGGATGATGTAAGATAGCTGACAACTCTGCGACGTGAACTTTACAAATAGTGTGACCGCACTGTAACGAGACGGGAGCGTCATAGCAATCGAGACATATAGGACACTGCATCTCGCCGAGTATTTGACCGAATTCGTTGGCTGTTTTTGTTTGTTTCTGGGAAGGCAACAGAACAACAATTGAATACCATAAATAGAAATACAATAAAACATACTCGGTGATGAAGCACTCTCTGTCGGTGACATCAGAGGTGACACGGGAAGCACTGGCTCAGTAAATCGAACTACTGACCGAGATCGTGGTTTTAGATCAGAACTCGATTCACTTCGAGTGTTGATATTTACATTTGATTTCTGATGCTCTTCAACAATTAGAAGAGGTGTTGTCATCTCTAAATCCGTCTCATTATCATCGTGTACTTCTGTAGTTGGCTCTTCTAATAAGAATCCCATCTTCTTACCCAACTTATTAACTGAAGTGATATAAATAAAATAAAAACATAAACATAAACTCAACTACATTATCACCTGTTGGTCAAACACACAGAAAGTTGTAGCTGAAGTAGCAGCGGCCTCTAAACAGAACAAAAAACCAGACATCACAGCACAGGGATAGTTAAGCCTACCCAAGGCAGCTAATCGATATTAAAAATAAAATAATAAAACACACAAAAGAGATAAGATGTCGTTACCGAATAGTATTGTCAGATGTCGATAAATGATTTTTCTTTCGAAACGTCGAATTCTTTCGTAAACAACATTTCAATATAAATATCATCAATTACATAATTAAGATGAGGTAATAAAAGGTACTCATGTGTTGACATCTCAGCAAGTCTCGACTCTACGCGTTTAAAAGCAAAAACGTCTTCCTCTCCAGAAAAACGCCAAAGAGTTCGACTATCAAAAGAAGAATCATCAGAGTCAGCAGAGTGAGATGATTGACGAAGTGCTGCATCAGAAAGAGTTTCATATGCGAACAGGTTCTTGAGATCAGCTTCAGCAGTGCATATTAACTTAACTTTGTATTGATACATTTCATCAATGAGGTTTATAAATCGACGAGCTTCATTTCTTCTAAACATACTCAAGACAGGAATTCCAACAATAAAGATGGTATGAAACTGTTCAACGATAAGCTGATAGTCTGAAGGACTCTTTGGGATATCATTACCACACAAGTCTGCAAAAGTGAATAAAGCAACTCCACCAGCTCTACGAGGAATGGGAATTGATCTCCCGACGCTTTCTAAGAAGCTGCCAGACTCAATTTCGGATTTGACGACATCTTTAAAAAGTTGTAATAACATTCTCGTATTGTTTTGAGTATTTGGATATAAGTAAGTTTTTGAAGTCTGTGTCCCGGTAGCTTTCCGATAGTCCCCTCCCTCGTATGTTGATCTCAAGGAGTGGGTGTTGCAATGTGAGTGAAGTTGTTTAACGAAACTATTATACTGCCTTCCTAAAGATAAGTAAAAAGTCGGAGACTTATTAGACGTAAATATGACAAGGATATCATGAGAGAATAGTTTTTGAAATAAGTTGGCGAGAAGCGCAGCGTCTCCAGGATCAAGAACTTGAAACTCATCAAAACAAATTAGATCATAATTTGAAGTAATTTCTGACACATAAATATCCATTATGTCATCACTTTCCTCTTTTTTATCAGCAGTCAGTTGCATGTATTCATTAGTAATGCGATGAACAGTTTTGTACGTATCTAAAAGAAAAGCTTGTAAGTGAATTCGAAGTTTTCTTTTAGTTGGAATGCATCTGAAGAATATGTCCATTAACATAGTCTTACCACATCCAACATCACCGTGGATGTATAATCCTTTATTTATGTTTGTATCGGAATTTACAATTGTTGTTGTTGACTTGTTTCTTTCTTTTATTGTTTCAACAGTGTTTTTAAACATTTTCCATAAAGTACTTGATTCATCTTTATTATTTTTATTCCAAACAACTCCATCGTACATCTGCTGAAGTAAATTGAGTAGCTGTCTCTGTTTGCTATCTTCAATTATATTACCCGATTCTATTAGTTTATTATATACTTCTGTGGGTGTTGAAGGACCCCATTCACCTTCCTTAAAACCACGCGTTCGAATAGCAGCCCAACGGGCCTGCCGTATTAGTGATCGGAGCGACATTTTTAAATATCTGTTGAAGAAATGTCATTCGTTGTGATGATTGGCTCTTCAATTGCCGAAGCGACTGCCGCATAAAAGACTTCATACGAACTGTGTAAGAATTAATTAATAAGCTCAACACTATTGGAAACAAGTAATCTGAGAGTTACAAACAATACAAAACTACTAAAAATAAATCTCGACCGCGGGGAGTGAAACAAAAGGAATGAGAGAGAACAACAGAAAGACAATATTACTACAAAACTACTCAACTATACAATTCAAGATCTCTTCAATAGCCAGACAATGAACTCGACCAGTTTCACAACAGTTCCCTCGCCTCACTTTTCCTGCCACATGAAAATGGCGACAATTCAACAAGGCGATGAACTGACAGTCTGGGGACTGCCGGGGCTTCTTTTGGAGGAGGACTTATCAAGGCTTGAATACGTTCGGTCTCTGCCTTGGCATCAGCGCACTCCTTGCGAACGGTGTGCAGTTTTTGAAGAATTTTATCGACTTCGTGTTGTTGACTAGTCTGCTCCTGTTCTAAGGTAACAACAGAGTCAGCAGATTGTGTAGTAATTCGATTGTTTTCAAAACGATATTGGTTCGCCTGCTTCTTTAGTAGCGCCAACTCCGCACGGAGCTTGTCCCGTTCACGTTCAGTCTTTTTGAGAGCTTCAATGCGATCAGACACAGCGCACTCTGCTGCAGAAGCTTGTATTATCTTCCAATCTTTGATGTTGTCTTGCTGGGTTGCCTTTTCAGTGGTGTTGCAGAGAACTAATTGGGCCTCCTCAGCCTGTTGAAAATTCTTCTGTAGCTCATGTAATGTTCTCTTGTGTACTTCAAATAGTTTTGGAATTCTATTTTGCCACAGCGTCCAGGACTCAGACAGCGCCTGAGTACTTTTCTCCTGAGAACGTGCTGCGACGATTCGAAATGCCTGCTTGAGGTACTGCCGCCAGGCGTCGTCCTTGGTGCGCATCCAAAAAAAGGTATCTGGATTGCGAGTCCGGATCCCAAACGTCTCCCAACCTGCTTCGTTAAGTGTCGCCTGAGGAAATGCAGGAGCACACGGCATTTCAATAAATAATACTTCAGGTGTAATCGGAACTGAGTGAAGAGGAAACTTTATATGCTGATGTTGTGATGAGAGGTACCAATGAACACCAAAAGTCGTTGCTTTCATGAAACGGGGAACCCATCCTCCATTAAAAGGTTTTGGGGTCCCACTCCCTTTTGTCATTTCAATTATTCCAGATTTCGGTTCGAGGTACGGGAGGTTCGTGGCAGACGAGTCGTGTTCCATTTCCTGAAGTGCGCTGGTACAATGTTCAGTACATTGTTTACAGAAGGATTGCTGTTGTTGTTTTAACATCATCGCTGTTGAAACATTCGCATCGTACTGAACATCATCTTCAGCTTTGAAAGACCATTCGTGAGGAATGAGTAGACGAACTCCCCGACGTAGTTTTGGAGTTTCAGCGTCCTTCTCCTCTCTCACGAGTCGGATCCATAATTCCTTTAAGACACCTTTTGGTTCTTCAGAAGGTGTTGGTGGTGGTTCTTGTTTTGTTGAGAGTCCCTGATCAATAATATTTCGTCTAGAAGACCATCGAGATTTGATTAGAGAAATGACTTCCTCAGGACTTCTGTTTCGTGCGTTGACACTCCCAGTAGCTGCCTGTGGAATAGGTTTTTGAGTTTCTTGAGGTTCAGATCGTTGCTGTTGTTGTGGAACTGCTGGGGTAGAAGCTGTCTGAGGATTTTCCCAAGGTAAGGGTACAACTTTTAGTTCAGAAGTTGATGAGATGAGTTGTTCTCCCTTTGGGATTGCATTTGTTGGGAAATCACTATTCCTCCAGGGAGGGAAAAATAAACTCCTCCCTCCTGCGACTGCTGATTCCCACCAGCTTGCTATCTGAGCTGTTTCGTATTTTTGAAGAATCTTTTGAACTAAAATCTGCTGATCAGGCACCTCAGCAATGTACTTCTCAACCAATTCCATATCACTCGGCATTCTGTGATTGAGGTAGTCAATGAGAGCTATTTTAATATTATTTGGAGAGGTTTTGTCCCACAAAGCGACTTTCTGATATTCTTCAGGTGCATATTGTCTTAAATATGTCATCGCTAATAACAATAACTGACTTTGAGGGTCTGCGAGGTGTTTCATAAGCTGCTCAACTTCATGAGGCTGATGCTTCTTAATAAATGAAATAATCCAAGTCTTCACCATATCATTTGACTGTTGAATTGCTCCAATCTGTTGCTTCATTGAGTTGACGAAAATATGTTCTTTCATCCAACACTCTGCTAGTGCGGTGTCGAGATTAGAGACTTCGTTTATATAACCAGCAGAACACAATAATACAACAACTTCACGACGATGTTTGTAGTAGGGCGCAACGTTTTCTAATTCAGTCCAAAGCTGAGTAAAGACACCAGTCACTCCATCGTGTTTTAAGTTTGATAAATGTTTGGCATGCCACGATTGAATTTCTAAGTCAATCTGGTCTTTATTTTTCCCTGTCTTTGCCATTTGGTTGTAGTGCATCATCGCATCTCTTACCAAACTCCATCCTGCAGTGTTCGCATACTTCTGATCTTGTTCCAATTCAAAAAATATATAAAACTCTCTTCCCTTTCTCTTTTCTAAAAATTCACTAACTCGAGGTAATGAGGAAGGGTCCCTCCATTTAAGGAACACCTGCAACTTCTCCGACACAATTGCTACCGACGGGTCAATCATGTGGCATATTTTAACTGGTTCGGAATAATAATATGTTTTGAGAGTCTAACAATCACAATTAGTTTGAATAAGTAATCTAATAAAAAGTACAACAGATGGGAGAGGGGGACTCTACTAAAATTATCTCTTTGAAAGAGGTAACACCTAAAACAAGTAATAAAGCTGTTCGCAATGTATGTGGGGAAATGTTGCTCACCCGTGAACAACATAATTCCCGTGAGTTTTGAATTCCAGTTAGATCAGATCTACTCAACAGACTCAGGAACAATATTTTAATAAATTACTTAACAATCTATAAATGTAGAACAAGTCGAAACGTAAATCAACTGGTGAACGTCAGGTCAGTTTTGTAATGAATGCTTCCCAGTGAGTAGACGATAAGATGAATACACTTCACTTCATTATCTCAAATATGAATAACTTTAAATAGCATTATCAATTCCTTCTCCCAGCACTAAGAGCTCTCACTGACTGTCTCATCGATCGAATTGTGTGGTCCATCGTTGGCCTCTCTGATTTCTTTATCGAAGAACGATTTCTTTGAACGTAACCAGCTAAGGCATGCTCTGCATTATTGATAGTGTTGGCTGCTTGTCTTTCTCGTTCTGCTGCTGCGCGTTTTGTACCGTCAGCATGGCGGGCAGTGTAGAAAGTTTCTTTCTCAGCGTGCCCAAGACGATCTTCAAGTACCTTAAACTCTTGAGTAGCCTGTCGAAGTTGAGCTCTGTACTGGTCGTTCTTTGATTGAATAGCGTTGTAGGCATCACGAAGGTCTTCAAATGCTTGTTGCATATCTGAACCTCTTCTCACTTCAGTACTTTGAAGTGTTTCCATTTCTTGTCGAAGATGCTGATTTTCTTTTTTTAATTTCTCCATTTCTAACTTCAGGTTTCGGAGATCAATTTCTAGATATTCCTTTTCCTTTCGAAGACCAGCCGCCATAGCAGCTTCATTTCGTTGGTATTCAACTTCCTTAGCCAGCCTCTCTATTTCAAGTTTTAATTCAGCTATTTCACGTATTTTAGCATCGCGTTGCTGTCGAGCCTCTTCGATGTTAGAAACTAAATCATTGCATTGCCGGGCATGAACGAAGTCTGATCTGCGGAGTTCCTCATCATATTTTCGCTGAATTTCTTCCATCGCTTGTCTATGACGAGCCAGTTCTGCTGCGTACTCTTCAGCTGTGACTGGAGCTTGTCGGAGGAGTTCCGTCAGGCGATCGACTTCCATTCGTAGCAGGTCGGCATCCCTCGCAGCCTGCTCAATTTGAACAAGGCGAGCATTCGCTGCTTTCACACTCGACTCCATAGCATCTCTGTCTCTAATTAAATGGTCGCATTGCATCTTTGATTGAATTAGAGCCTGACTCTTGTTGTCACATTCAAGTTTTAATTTATCCATTTCAATTCTTGCAGACGAAAGCTCTATCTCAACTTCTCTCCGTGACCGTCCTTCAGTTGACGATGCCATCAAATCAGCTCGAAGTCGTTCCTTCTCACGTTCTAAAGTTATGAGTCTTGATTCTAAGTGACTGCATTGATGTGATGATCTTTCCAACTCTTCTTTTGTGTTAAGGACTTCTCTGTTTAGTTGAGAAGTCTTGTTTTGGAGGTCGCTATTTATCGATCTGGTTTCATAATTCTGACGAGTTAGTACATCGAGTTCCTGATTAGAGTCTCGTAACCTTTGCTCAAGATTGATAACTGTACCTCGTAGACTTTCTATCGTAGTGCTCATGTTAACATTGTCACGTGCGCTGGATGCGAGGGCGATTTCTCTTTCGGCGTCTTTTGCAGCGTTTTGTGCAGCTGCTGCAGCAGCCTCAATCTCTCTTTCAACAATCGACACTACTGGAGGTGCTAACATTGGATGTATCATCGGCGCCATCGCCATGGGAGGAGAACGCGATCTTCTCATCAATCCAACAACAGCTTCAGGTGATCCTAAATCCACCGTCGCTACAACTGGAACATGTGATGGGGCTGGTAATGGTGACAGCACATTAGCAAGTGGGGCAATACCCCTCGGGGGGGTACTTAGCATTTTATACTACCCTTCTGGAATTATGAAATTAAATAACCACTTGTACTAAATAAAATAAATCAACTCACAGCAGTGATGTTTTCTTCAAGGTCACTACTACTCTGTTGAAGTGGTGAAATGAATTGGAAAAACGAGAATCGGAAAAAGAAAAAAGTAATCCACGACAAACCAAAATAGAAAAGAGTAAAAGTATCGCAAACATCTCACGTAGCTGTATTTCTTTGTTGATGACAACCGGTATATTGTTCGATACCATAATGAATGAAATATAAAATAATTGGCTTTATATTAGAAAACTACACAGAAAATAGTAATAACACTGGTGATGTTTTGTTTGTGCAAGAAACCGTGAACCGACTTAAACTGATAAAGCTAAAGGAGGTTTACGTTTGCTGCCAACATTATTTTTCGTTCTTACAATACTTGTTAAATTCAAAAATTAAAATAAAATAAAAAAGGAGCGAAGTGTAAAAGAGCCACCCAACTGTTTGGGTAGTTTTGTGTAACTCGCATTCGCAACTACCGAACTTTTAAAATGTTGTTTTTTTTTTCTTACTAATATTATTACCTTATAATTGTTCCCTCACGGGGATTGTTCAAAAAAAAAAAAAAAAAAAAACTTTAAATCAAGGAAACGATTCCAACCAACCAATCAATAACAACATCGCGTGGCCACAACAAAACATAAACTCGTTTGGCACACTACCAATTGAATAAATGAAAAATTGTAAAGGACAAATTAAACAACGAAAAGGAAGAACAGCTTTGCTGATAAAGAAAGGACGGAAGACAGTGGGGTATCGCTCTCGCGACTGGGGTGAATCAAAAAGTAGCGGCAGCTCGACATTACCTGCCACTGTTGTCGACTACAATTAGTTGTCAATATCATGCAGCAGATGTCGTAACTGTTGGCACTCTTGTTAACAAATACTTTTAATATGAATCTGCCGTTGATGTCTTTAGCTCAGAAGATGAAACTAAACAAAACTACGGGACTAGAGTCTCAGGTTGCTGAGGTGTTGCTTCGTCTTCTGAAGACAATCCACAGCTACTGGTATCAGTTGGACCAACAGGTTCTACTGGTGTTGGAAGTTTAATACCAGCCGCTTGAATGGTTTCCGCAAAAAGTTGTGCAGCAGATTGCGGTTTTGGTCTGATGCGAGTACGTCGTTGGTATTTAGTAGCTGGCTTCTCGAGAAGTATCAAATCATCTGAATCCGAAAGTTTACTCGCAGTGTGACTTTGACCAATAAACTTTAAAAGAAAGTCACCATACATCCTCAAGTACTTTGCAGTTTCCTGATGCTGTCTCATGGCTTGCCGTTGCATTGACTTCTTCATTCTAACTTCCTCATCTTCTTCTGTGTGACCGTCCCAGTCATAAGATAGCCACGATCTACTTTCACGTGAAGGGATGTTAACTAAATGACTCCATTGACCACTGCAGTCTGTATTCTTATAAAGTGATATTGATAATTTATTCTTTGAGTGTGACCACGCACTTCTAGTAGCGTCTATTTGTTTTAATAAGGGTAATTCTATGAAATACTTCCCCATAATCAAACACCTCACAATGTCTTCTCCAATGAAGACTTGAACAGATTCCTCTGTGCAGTCTTCTGGTGTTCTGATCGTTACTTTAATTCGTCTTCTCCATTGAATCCATTTCGTTCTTTCAGAACCTCTTAGTTCATCGTAGGTGGTGTCACCAGTCTTGCCTCCTTTACTCAAAACTATGATATCCGTTGTGTGCTTCCAGGCTTCAGAGTTGTCTCGTTCACTGCTGCCACTTCCCCATATCCAATCAAACATTTTGTGTAGTTTCTGATGTGGGAATTTGAGTGTTATTTTTCTTTGGTGAACTGTCCTCTCTACTTCTTACCACCGTGTATCATCACACCAAAACAATAATAAATATTATCTCTGATCCGATTTCTATTTTACTCTCCGAGGAGGGGAAGATGAGAGAGGTTTGGGTAAATAATAAACTTTTTCTTATATTTTTTTTTACAAAATAATATTAGTAACAATTAAAAGGTGTAAACTGAAATACCGAAATACTATGGCAAGGGTTCCTTTTTTAAAGTAATATAAAAAGAAAACTCGTTGTAAAGAACATCTTAAGAAGAATAAGAAGGGAAACAAAAGATAATTAACTGTTTAACTTACTCTACATGCCTATGAAAATAGACCCACAGATCCCAGCCTACATTACATGCTTCTTATCAATTTGTGTAAATGACGTCAGAAGCTCACAGAAAGTGACAAAGCATTTCTACAGCCCTCGTAGACTTGTAGCTCAGACACAGAAGACTAATTCTATTAAGTCATGAGATGATGTGATGTTTACGTAGAGTTTTGTTTAATAGTTCTTCTGAGTGTGAGATTCTCTTGTGTCAGGGCGAGGAACTTCTCACGCAGTTCGTCGAGTTGCATCTGTAAGCGAGAAGCACGGCCTTTCTCTTCGGAAAGGGAACCGCAGAGCTCCTTAATCTCATGCTGCGCGTTCTCCAGTTGTGATAGAGTTGTGGCATCATCGACAGGTTCTTCCTGTTCGGATGAAGAATGTTTTCGTTTTATAGAAACACTAAAGGTCTCACTTCCTACTCTGACATTACTCTCATCAACGTGTTGTACATCAGCAACTGTCAGATCCAGACCAGAGCACCAATTATCTGAAAACGAAGTCTTATCAAGTGGCTCTTCCACGGATGATGATTCTTCCTTAGTTTTAGCGACTTCCTCAATTCCTTTAATATGAGAAACGAGGAGTGGGGAAGTTATTTCACTGACTGGCCGTTCTTCAATTTGACGGAAGATTGACGCAATTGATCGACACTGAGTCGACACTTGAATAGGATCGAAAGGTTGTGAAGGAAGTACTTCAATAATTCTCTTTGGAACTGCAGGTGACGAGTTAATTTGTTTCTTTTCACCGACAGCGATGACTTTGTCAAGAGATGCGACAGCTTTTTGAATAGAAGGGTCATCATGGTATGCACTCAAAGACTGTAACTGAGACTCCCTTCTCCCAGCGACTACTGGCTTTGGTGGTAAAGCAGCAGGTTTATCACCAACTTTATCCTCATGTCTGGGTGATCGTCTTCCAAATCCTGGTGTCGATCGACGCCTACCATTTGTAGGAGATGGTACTGGGCTACCTCCATTCGCGATATCATCAGCCTTCTTGTCGAAGTCAGTCGCCGCTGAATCAAACTGTTCTTTCAGAAAAGTAGTTGAAACAATTTCCTTAATAGTTGGACGCTTTGAAGGATCTTTTTGAAGCATCTGTCCAATGAGTTCCCCCCATCGTTTATCACAATAATATGGAAGGTTAGGAGTAGAATCAGATACAATTTTCTTCATTAAATCCGTCATATTTACTCCTCTGAAGGGAACGTCTAATGAGAGGAGTTCAAACAACAGACAGCCGAGTGCCCAGATATCTGATTTATTATTGTAAGCCTGTCCCTGACACAGTTCCGGTGAAAAGAAGAATGGAGTACCACAAATAGTCTTCGCCATCATCAGTGTTGAATGAAGGACTGTTGAGATACCAAAATCACCCAATTTAACAATTCCTGACTTGGTTAGGAAAACGTTCTGAGGCTTCAGATCTCTATGTAGTATCTTTCTTTCATGAAGATATTTAAGAGCGAGTGCCGTCTGACCGAATAGAAAAACTGCTTCAGAATGAGAGAAAGGAGATGCCAAAGCTTTCTTTGTTCTAATGCTCACACCTAAATCACCTCCATCAGCGTATTCCATTATAATGTATACTTTTGTTGCTGAAAGACTCTCTTCGTACTTCACAATATTCGGGTGATCTAATGAAGAGAGGATATCAATCTCATTTTGTACCTCCGCTTTTTGCTTATCAGTCATCCCTCCGATGTTAACTTCTTTAGCGATGTAGTACGTCCCTGTTCGCTCGTTAAAAATTAGATTAGCGGTTCCGAATGCTCCTTTCCCAACTTGTTTTATTCCCTTATATCCTCTTGACATGAGTTCACTGGGAAGGGGTGGACGACGTGGGCCAATCCCGAGTTTTAGGTTCAGCTCATCGACGGGATCCATGTTTGGATATTCTGTAATAAGAAAAGGTACTACAGTCAGCCTTACTAATTAAAAAAGAGATATTCTTATCGATCCAATGTGGATGTAGAGAACAAGAAATAAAGACACTATCCTATTAAGAGTATTATAATAATATTGTTCCTAAGATATGTAAAGTATTAACACACGGTTTTATTTATCGAGACTTTTGATAGGGAACATGCCGGGAGTAGGCAAACGATTCAATTTAGGCACTTTTTGTTTTGTTTTGTTTTTTTGTTGTTTTTTTTTTATTGTTTTGTCACAGGGGAGGTCGCAGAAAAACAGTGCAAAGAAACCTTTCATCGTCGGGAACTTTTGTTCGACGCTTGGGGAATACAGAATACACGTGATACTTGTCAAACGTGAATATTACACGCTAAACAGAGCACAATAAAAATGAAACAATTCAAGGATTTAAAGAGAAGGGGATATAACAATTATGATAAATTCGCCATGTCCCAGACACGGGACATGCCAGCACACGTAGTTGCAAATAGAGAGAAAGAACACAAGCTGGACTAGCAGTAACACAGACTACAGGATCCGATAAGTAAGCAGGTTGTCCGACACAGAAAGAACCCATCGCCAGCATTCTATACTTCACATAAACATTACACACAGGGTTAGAGTTACGAAATACGTTGTTATTTTAGTCAAAAAATAACAAAGAACAAGGACGTGGCAACATGAGAAACAGGTTCATCTAGTGAGTCACAATCTCACTGAACGAAGAAAAAGAAAAATAAATCACAAAAAAAAACTTCAAATCTTAGTTCAAAGAAGTGTTTTCTCCTTTGATCAGTACTTTCTTCACTCAGCACTGTCTGGTGATCATAAAACTTATAAAATAACCAAGACCGAAGTTATAAAATAACAAAGACCGAAGAAAAAGGAAAGGAAAAAAGCAAGAGTGGAGCTTGCCGAACGTTTAAAGACAAAAAGAAAAGAGAGAATGGGAATGGGGAAGGCTCTGTAATTTTACATTTTGTTTTCTAGTATCATAACCCTTTATGGGTTGTTGACGTATCCCCACTTGTCCCAGAAGTCGCAGAAAACCTTCAAAAGGTTTGTCTGCATTGCAGTACCCTGACCAAATCTCATGTAAGAGTCAGTGTCAGTGGCTGCATCAAAGGAATAAGGAGTCCACTCAGGACAGTTTGTACAAGATGGTCTCTGGTCGCGAGCAAGAGAAGTCCAGAAGCTAGACATAACGCGTGCCATTTCAGTGTCAGATGCATTCCAATTATCACGTGGGTGATCAAATACGTAAGTAATTTCAGACGTGTGATAGTCACCAAAGAAACGGTACATGTCAGTGTTAATAACATGATCAAATTGATAAGTCCAGGCAGGTGACTTTCTTGAAGGGTTTTCTGTGATGGCACGAAGTATTGCTCTCGCAGGGCAGGCAAACAAAGCATCACGAAGAACGGTATCAGCTCTCTTTGTTGGGGACATTCCCGTTCCATAGAACATCTTAACATTGTCGCTGAGGGTTTCATTAAAGAAATGATTCAAAGTTCTAGTGTACCCTTCTTCTGTAAGCGGAAAGACAACAGGGAAGTCACCTCCATTAATTGCGAATGGTACAAGTGGAACGAAAATAGTTCCTTCATCGTGAACAGTTCCGATGACAGTTGGGACATCGTGAAGCTTTCCTATACGAGCGAGTTCAATTGGAGTCTGTGGAAGTGTGACTCCATCAATAGTTGGCCACCACGGCATGATTGGCATAAGTCTTGGAAGCTCTCCTCTCTCAGGAGCAGGAACGTCATGTCTCCACTCAAAAAATGGTTCAACTAATTCACCCAAAGACTTCTTTCTAAGACATTTGATTTGAGCTTCCGGACTACCACTTCCTCCAATCGAACAGTTCATTTGCTCGGAGTAGATTTCTCCAAATCTCGTTGAGTTCTTCAAAGATAACCAGCTGACATCAGACACTGCGAGTGGACTCTCAGCGATAGCGGAGTGGAATAAACCCTTTGAGTTAGGCATCGCTAGCTGAGCTACAACTGAACACCCACCAGCAGATTGACCAAAGATCTGAACTCTGTTCTTGTCACCACCGAAGAGGCCGATGTTGTTTTGAACCCACTTCAGAGCGAACTGTTGATCTAAAAGTCCGTAGTTACCTGCAAACCCTTGGGAAGCTTTCAGAGAGTCTAATGCTAAGAAACCAAGGTTTCCGAGACGGTAGTTAATGGCTACAACGATAACGCTGTGGTTCTTAGCAAGGTACTTACCGTTATATAATCCAATCTGGTCGCTGTTTCCAATGGTGAAACCTCCTCCGTAGATCCAAACGAGAACTGGTAAATTAGCGGCAGCAGTTGGTTTGTAAACATCAAGGGTGAGACAGTCTTCTTTACCCCAAAAAACTCTGTTTTCGAGATCTAACTGTGGGCACGCAGATGGTCTTAAGTCAGTTGTACGCTTTGTGTTATTCCACGGCTGCGGGTTAACTGGTCGACTGAAACGCAAGTCTCCAACAGGCGGAGCTGCAAATGGAATTCCCCAGAAGTATTCAGTACCGGTTTCTCTATCAACCTTTCCAGAAACTTTACCAAACTCAGTCTCCACTACCGGGGCGAGAGACGCACCGGTCGCTAGAAGCGACGCAGCAAATAATAATCGGTTCATGTTAAAGAGCCTGTGGGTTGAATGAAGAATTTGACAATTAATCACATAAACACAAAACTAAAAAATACGATCCGAAATACCAACTTTTTTGGTTACAAATAAACCTTCCCGCACCGCTGAGATACGCAGCTAAGTGAAGAACCTTTACTTAACTTGACAACACCTCTAGTTCGATTCCCTCAGGGTATGATTCTTGTGAAGTATCACAGAATCAGTGCAACAACTGAGCTGAATCAGGGTTATGCTACTCGGGTGTTTTTTCAATTTTTCTTCTCTTTAGGAGATCATTTTCATCTTCTGGAAGTTCAGCCATGTCACTCTGTTGGAGTCGCATTCGAATTGATTTGATGTTATCAATTCCCTGTAATGCGATAGCAGTTCTGTGGTTGATTTCTGTGATCATATTTTTTGCTGTTTGCCTCTCCCGATACTGAGCTACCTCGGAGGCTGCTGCACTCAGATGTGCATAAATTTCTTCCGTTCTCTCCTTCACTTTCGACAGTAGTTCGGCACGGTCATTGCAGTCTCCTGCTTCGTTAATAACCTCCAGGTATGTTCTGACTGCTGATTTAACTTTTTCTTTTATCTTCGATGGTGGGCAGGGGTTGATTGGAGGCATAATTACGTCCTGTTCATACCTGTAAAATAACTATAAAAATTGTGTATTTTTCAAACAATCACTATTGAGGCATCAAAGCATATGGGATACATGATCTTTCGCTGCTTCAGTAACTTGACCCATTATACTTTTGTGACTGCCGCACAATATATTACAATTTCAAATAAACAGAGCAAAAAAAAAAAAAAAGAAAACTTTTTTTTTTTTTTTTTTTGCGACAACCACGCGGGGTATGGGGCAGGCGGTAGACTTCCCATACAAATATAAGAAAAATAACAGAAAATAAAACAACAAAAAAAAAAAAAAAAAAAAAGTCTTGCGACAAAAAACAGACGCGAATGCTATCTTAACCACAAGCACATTATGATACAACCTTACAGCTTCCCAATAGGAGGAGCAAGGTTATTAACGACAAGTTGATATATCTGTGAAGTAATAACTAACATCCTAAGGCGGTGGAGGAGTAGCAATTACCGGAGCAGGGGCTGCCTGTGAAGCATCCGGTTCTTGAACAATAAAAACTCTCCTGCAAGTTGGACAGGACTGATCTGATCCAACAAACGCCTTCGACAATACAAGAGAAGCCTTACAGTTAGGACAAGGTATTGATATGGTGTCAGGTTTCTTAACTTTCTTTGGATCATAGAACTCTTTCCTCACAGGTGTTGATGCTGAGAAACTTTCAGCAGACGACTGATTTGCAGAACGTGCTTTTGTTGATTTTATTGAAACAGAGCTGCTTGCGTGAGATGTTTTCTTACGACTCAAGAATTCTTCTTCAGCTTCTTCACGTTCCTCATCAGTTATCGGAGCTGCATCAAGGAACTCAAGAGACCGTAGTTTACGAATGCAATATTTTCGAAACAATTCTGTTTCAGTGAGCTCAGCCTTATTAAAATAAGAGGGACAACCAGGATTGTGATGCAGAGAAAGAAATGACAAGTTTGGAAGCGCTCTTGCCAAGCGATCAACGAACATACTGCCACCTGAACTGGTCCCACTTTCAGTATCACGAGACCCTATACGATTGCTATTAAGGGAAACTGTTCTCAATTTTTGATGAAGAGGAACGCTACTCTTGTGAGTCACATTGTTGCTGTCTAGAACAAGTGTTTCTAACTTTGGGAATAAACTAATAAAGTCTAAGCTTTCTATCATATTGTGAGTCAAATCAATTTTAGTCACCACCTTCGCATGACGTTGGAACTGTTCAACAGGAAACACTCGTAAGTTTTGATGACCTAATTGTAGAACAACTTTTCCCTTTCCTTCATCAACGATGGCAGAGTCACTGGAGGACGAAGCCCCCATTTATTTTTTTGTTATAATAAAAACACTGAAAATAATTAATATGAAAAACAGACAGTAATCCAATGAAATATATTTATACCAAATTCATAAAAATTGAAACGTTGGTTTTTAGCTTGCACTGCATAAGCATGCGTGAGAAGTAAGAAATGTTAAATGTGAGTAATCTCACGAAACGTTTGTTGTTTTGTCATCTGCGAAGAAATGACTCTTTAGAAGACTTTTATCAGAATATTGCTTCTGAGGAATTGACGAGCTCAGCAGTGACCAATTGCAAAGTTCAGTTATATTCCAACGATCCATAAAGACCAATAAATGGATATCATTTGTAAAGAAGACTTTCATTCCATAACAATGTTCAGTGAATACAGTTAGACAGTACCTTGAGTGTTTGCGACTAATTTAGTTTTGTAATGCTTTTTCCAAAAGTCATATCGGAGCTTTGCTGCAACATGTTTACGTAAATCGTTATCATTATCAGGTATTTCTAATCCAGTCATAACAATGTGATTAGTTCCAGTATCAGGACTGTGTTGCATACAAACAAAGTGTCCAACATGACTGACTATCGGATGGTCAACACCTATTCTATCAATACTTACCTTTACTTCAATATGAATAGTGTAAGTCGAAACATAAACAACATCACAAATCATTTGAACGCTGTCATTAGTAAATATTGGATGCTTAAACACCACTCTATTCATTGCAATTGTGTGGACATCACGATGACCAACAAAACTCATAGCGCAGTGACTAGCTCCTGTTTCCATCCATTCTAAGACGTCACCTCCAAAAACTGTGTTATTCATATTTAATGATCTGGGGAGGAACATCCTACGAAGTTCGATTCTCGTGTCAGACATCGACAGCTTTGGAATCCCAGGACTATTATTTTCATTACTAGGTGCTGCCATTGCTATCAATTCTTTAACAGGTTTCTGTTCTAATTCTACGTTTAGAAGATCCCATTTCTTTACGACAGCTCTCCGAGAGAGGACTGCTTCCTTCGCAGTGATTTCCTCTTCAGTTTGACATTCTATCTGAGGAAGTCCTGTTGGTGAGTTTTAATTAAAATATTTTAATAAGACTGTTAAGTAAAAATAAAACATATGAATACCTGATAGTGGTCGCAGTGTTTCCTTATCGACAACAACAATAACAAAACTGGCCTTCTGGGTTAATTCCCATCGACGAGTTCGAAGTTCTCTACGAGAGCACTCAAGGTTGACAGTGATAGAGGAATTACCAACAAGAACTGCTCGGGATTCCATTTTCAACATATCCCCATTTCGAAGGGGAGAGCTGAAGTCACAGCCATCCACAGCAACAGTCGCAACAGTTCCGTTGTTATTTTCTAAAAATTCTTTGCAGTGTACAACAGCAGATCTCACAGCAGTTAAATCCATCATTCCCAACACACTTCCTGCACTCATTCTCTTTCCTGCTAGAGAATCACTTCCGACTACATCGATTGTTGTTTGCGTTCTTAGTTTCTTAGCGCAATTGAGTAAACGGGTTCGAGAGAACATCTTGCGCTGCTGCTGATGATAAAGAAAGTAACTTATTCAAACACACAGAAATCATTATTCAGAATAAGTACAGAAAACGTGCTAACTATACTGTAAGATTGTAAACTAAAGTGAGATAATGACTGATGTCTGTAACAGCTTCCCAATTGCAACTATTAGATAGGAGGGGACGATTCGGCCTTCACAGCACGAAGTCCCTGTCCTAACAAAAAGATAGCCTGCAAATGGAAAGCGCTCAAACAAAATATCAGAAAAAGTGAATAGCTGCTGACAAACTGAGGGAATTCCCTCAGCTGCCTATTTGAGCAGAAGAATAAGATTTTAATAATTCATAAAAAAAATAAAATAACGATCGGAACTCGCAGCACTCAAAGGAACCCCTCAAAGGACCCACACACTCGGGTCTATCAAACAAAAAAACAGAAGCAAGAAACGTACTCGTGCTAACGACATAACACAGTGTGCTGATAAACGTCGGCATAGTATCACGGATAGATAAGGCAAGGCGACTGGTAGTAGATTGACTCATTTGTAAGATCAAAAAGAAAAAGACATGTCAGTTTGACATCAACTCCTACTTTGCAAATAAATACATTCCACCAAACAGAAGTATCGCAGCTGCTGGAATGATGACTTTGAAATTCCAATCAGATTCTCTTTCAGCTTTGACTGGAGTCGGTGATAAATTCAGACCTTTTAGTATTTCAGAAACAGCTTCAAAGGATGAGGAAAGACCTTCACCAGTCTTAGCGGACATGGTGTAGGTTGGGATGTCTTTGTCAGGTAGCATTCGTTTAGCAGCAATCTGAACTTCATCATCAGTGACTGACTTCTCATCTGATTTAGTACCAAAGATAACAACAGGGAGCTTTCTTACCATAGAAGGGCAATTTAGATAGCACTGGACCATCGATTCAAGAGAACTCGAATCAGACATGTCGTACACCATAATCACGAGATGTGTTCCTTTAAGGTACAAAGCAGATAATGACAATCCTGCTTCCTTACCAGCAATGTCCCAAAGTTGCATTATTACTTCTGTCCCCTTCTTCAGATAGAAGTCTACTCCAATAGTCTCACGGTACTGCTGATTATATGTTCCGTAAATAAACTTCTTCGATAATGAAGTTTTCCCACACCTGGGTGATCCCATTATTGTTACTTTAGCGAGTGGAAGATCCGACATTTGTTGTTCTTTTTTGTTTTTTTTTCCCCTGAAATTCTTGAAATAAATACTGAAGAACACCAAAAACAACAAACAAAATAACACAACACGAACACCATCGGAAGCAACTGCAGGGGGATGGGTTTCAACAGACTTCTAAATGAATATTCTAAATTAGATTATATTCAAATATAAAGAGTCAACAAGACTCGAAGATAAATCAGCGACTTGAAGAACTGTGGGGTCCATCCGTTGCTTGGTTGTCGTTTCACAAATCGTAGAAATATAAAAAGAAATTAACGCAACGATAGAATACGCAGCGAACACGCACATTAAAATTTTATGTTAAGCAGTAATGACCAGATGAGAATCAACACATGCGGCCTTCACTTCAAAAAAAAGAAACACGTTTTGTTTACTGATCAAAGCATGATCCAGGACCTTTTGGTGACTGACGAGCAGTTGGGTTGCTGGCAGGAGCAGCACCAATTCCACGTCTGTTAAGAAGACATCTGAAGTATCTAATTCTTGGTTGAGCCTTTGAGACATCCGTCACGGATCTGTCAGACCAAAGACGTTCAGCGATGGCAGCCATTCTCGGCCAAATAGTGTTTTGAATATCTGAAGTGTCCACAGTCTCTCCCCACATCTCACCACCACCACCGATAACTAGTTTACACTCGTCGTCAGTAAGACCGTTACATGGTTCCTGTTCGTACATCTTCTGCCAGTTAACACCAAGTCCATCGAGGTACCAAACACCATCAGTTGACCAGATGACTCTGTATCCGTGAGCTGTTGCATTCTTTGCGATAGTTGATCCAGGAAGCCACTGCTGGATGATTGTTCTCTTGTCGAGTTTAGTTCCGAAGTGGTTCCAGATTTCTTCCCATCCGGTGGCGTGAAGTCCAAGGCTGAAGACGATATCAGTAACACGACCAACGAAGTATCCGTAAGCCTGATTAGCAGTCATGTGGTTCTGTTGTAACCAATTGTTTACTGATGGAGTCTTAGTCCAGCAATCTGTGTTCACTTCATCTCCTCCAATATGGAAAGAGATATCGATAGTAGCATCCTGAAGATCCTTAAAGAGTCCTTCAATTAAATTAAAGGTAGCGTTAGTAGCAGGGTTTAATGGTGTAGGACAAGTTGGTGCTGGACAGATTTCAGGGTGTCCCTTACACCATGAAGATGCGTGTCCTGGAGTGTCGACTTCAATAACAACTCTAACTCCTCTTTGTCTGGCGTACTCAACGATGTCCTTCACATCCTGTTGAGTGAATCTCTCGTAGTTCGAGTAGGCTCCCATTCTGCTGAGCTTTGGGTAGGTTGGTGAACCATATGGGAATGACTGAAGATCAACAATGTGCCAATGCATAGTGTTAATCTTTGCGTATGTGAATGAGGTAATGATGTTCTTCAATGACGCAAGAGGTTCAAAGTGTCTGCTGGTATCAATGAGCACCTCTCTGTGAGCAAATCTCGGTGCGTCAGTAATGGACCATGGTGCTCCCCTAACAACGTAGGTCTCAGTGTCGAAATCGAAGACAACCAATTGTGAGAGAGTCTCCATTCCGTAGTAGGCACCAAACTGAGTCTTTGCGGTGATCTTACAATCGCTGGCAGATACTTCGAGTGTGTAGGACTCGTCAACTCCAAGTTGTAAACTAGTTGATCCATTATCAACAGTAACAATACAGCTCTTTATAGTTCCAGAGTTAGAGTGTGAGTGAGGGAATAACTGTTCCTGGTACCTCGAGTACGCCATCTTCAAATCACTCGATTGAGTTCCTGAAAATGCGAATCCCGAGTCGATCGTCACGTTCAAGACACCGCTTGTCACATGCTGTGGAAGTGGTAAGATGTTTGGGTCAGCAGCACAACCGGCCACCGCCGCCAACATCATCAGAGAACGCATTGTTGTGAATCTATGTCTGTGAATTAAGTAACAGAGTAATCAATATTATAAACCTGAAGAGATTATACTTTTGTGTAATAGAACGTCACCATAAGTAAGGAATACCAACTTTAAACTATTCCTTATAAACCAAATCCGAAATAGAATACCCTAACACGGACAACTCACCGTCAAATAGGAGGAAACAAAGCTCCTTAATAGAAAAGTATTATTAACGCAATCAAACTCTTTTAAAAACGAACAAGAAATCACCAGACATACTTTAGGTGTTCATAGTTCGTGAAGGGAATGATCGTACATTAATAATAAAAATAAAAAAGACGGGTGACAACGGATTAGAATCAACTCTGTGATTGATTTCAATCCATAAAAAAGCTTGTTAAGAATAAAATAATGAACATTGAAATCTCATACTGGGATCTCAGTAGGACATTTCACATCATTTAATCAAATAGAAAAAGTAAGAACCAAGAGAGGGGACGCTTTGAATCATCACACTGGACTCTCCGCAAACATCTCATCATTCAAATAATAGAAAAGAACTGAGAGAGGAATACGACACAACAGGAGGCATTGATACCTTCACTGATGATTTTATTAAATAATATTTGACTAGAAGAGGGCACGCTTGGAAATCACACACAAAGATCCCAGGACACTCTCCATGTCGATTAGTATAAAAAAAAAACAATAAAGCTGTTCGACAACACTAACAGTAACTTAATATTTAAATAGCAAAAAGAGAAATGAGCAAAAGGGACCACACACAGGGAACCCTAGGGATGCTACATCTCACTGTTTTTCGATACTAAATTGTTATTCAAAAAAACTACAACACAAAAGCCGGCCTTAAATACAACCACAGGATGTGATTTCATTAAAGAGAGACATCCATCAAAAGTGAGTAATTGCAGTTACGCAACAATACTGAAATACAATTGTATCCGATTGTGTGACTACTTATTAATAAGGGAAGTCAATAGTTGGGTAATTAATTAATATTTTTTTCTGTAATATATTTGGTGATATCACAGAAACATGATCAGGGCATGTGAGAGTGAAGATGTCAACATCCAGCACACAGGATAGATACACTCTCACAACCATCAATAGGTAGAAACAAGAGAGGAATATAACAAAGAAAACGTTTCCGAACAATTGCACTAAACGAGTGTCTCTCAGTTTCTTATGACAACAGAGGAAATTAACTCTTTGAATCTTATTAAATAATTTGATAAAGGACCATAGTACGTCACAAATAAACAACTGAATGGTTTAATTAGTACCATCAGGACATCCACCAACATCACATGCTGCTTGACCAGTAAAGTGAGGACCTTTCGCCTTAAAGCACCATGGAGATGGAATGTTCGAGTCAGTTTTTATTATTGAAAAGTAACGTAATTCTTGAGTCGTTGCAGGGACACTAGTAGAGTCACCAGGTGATACTTTAATATGAAATGTTACCATCGAATGTGGTTTGTTGTTGCTAATAAATTTCGGAGCACAAGAAGCAGCATCATAGTCAGGGTTTACGGAAAGCAACGGAAATCCACCAGAGACTGTCCAAGAGTTACAAGGAGCGCAACTGTAAACTGAAAGAAAGAAGTGACACGGTGTGTTGTCATTACAAGATAACGAGATAATAGTACCATCCCCTAATGGAAGTGTTTCAGGTACATAAAGAACTCCACTCGTAAACACTTCTGGGATTCCAATCAGCTCCATTGAATTCACTTTCTTCTCAGTCAAACCGAGTAACTCTACTCCTTTAAGTGGAGAGTTGTTAATCAGAACATCACTCACAATTGGAAAGTTGTAATTTTGACCAAATATTCCTTCACTGCTACCATCCTTTCCAACCCAATTCACATATAAAGCAGATCCTGTAGATGTGATGGCAGTTCTTGTTTGATGTCCTGATGTGATTGTGTTAACTTGAAAATGATTTCCAACTAGAGTTCCATCAAATAAGAATTCCTGTCCAAAGATCTCAAAGTTGTGACCTGGAATGTACTCTTCCCAAACAACAACAAATCCACCAGAAGGAGTACTCGTAACTTCTGGTCTTGTGATGTGATTGCTAGTGGGTTGAACTACTCTAAATTGATCCCCAAATACTTTCTCTCCGTTTGAATTAAATACCTGTCCGACTATTTCATATTCGAAGTTATGAAAACTCAACCAAACAACAACAAAACCTCCCGAAGACAGAGAAGCTACCGCTGCTTTAGACTGAACACCTACTGTTTGTGTGTTGATAAAGAATTCTGTTCCTATCTTAGAAATATCATCATTGAAGTGTTGACCAGATATTCCAGTCTCATAACCATCTTGAGATAACCAAATTGATACGAAACCAGACGAGAGTCGAGTAACTTCTGAATTAATATGATCACCATGAATAACATTACTAATTGTAAACGGAGTACCGACATGTGAACCAGCGCTGTCTAGTTTCTGACCTTTAATACCATTCCAAGTAATCACATAACCCCCACTTGATAATGAGGAAACTGAAGCCTTTGCTTCATTACTAGCAATGTGTGCGACAGTTATTGTATTACCGATTAGTGTACCTTCTTTGTTATAAAGCTGTGCTAAGATATCATCACCTTGAGGGACATTGTGAGATTCCCAAACCACGATGAACTCATCTCCGTTAGTAGCAATTGATGGATGCAATCCTTGAAAACTATTTGGAATAGGACCGAGTTCTGTACCAACCTTCTCACCATTACAACCGAATATCTGACTTCTGATTTCATACCTCCAAAATGGAGTTCGACTTCTCCAAACAGAAACATATCCACAGCTATCGAATGCTGCAACTCTTGGATTCGATTGAGACCCCGACAACTCCGTATTCACATGGTACTCTCCTCCACTAATAATAAGCTCTGCAGGTAAAGACACAAAGAGGATGAATATCGATGCGGTTCGTAGAAGGTTGAACATTTTGTGTTGTTTATAATCTATTTATGAAATAGTTCTTTAGAATACAATAAATGAAAACACCTTCTGCATATAAACAGAGATACCTCTGTAAAGAGAATATCTAAAACTCCACAGCTTTGAGATGTTTATTTCGTAAGAACCTCAATCTGTTGTCGTATTTCGATAAATCAGAGAATGAGATCGCTGGATACCCAGCTGTGTAACTAAATAAAATATCGTCTTCAACAACAGGAGGATGTTTCCAAATAGGCAGGGGTGCTAGTGCGGGTGGCTTCCTTTGCATGTAGGATGGGATCGTACGCAACACTCGTCTTTGTCGATTACTCAGATCGTCTATCTGACTTCGTTTTTCTATTTGACGAGAGTTGGACTGTTTGTTTTGTATTTTCACTATTTGTTCTTTCTTCTTTGAAGGGAAAAGAATAGCAGTAACAAACCTCAGCAGCAAGTTTCATTTCAGCAGCAAGTTCTTCGAGAGCAGTAGCTGCCCTCTGAGCATGTGGTGTTAGTATTCTAAGCGCGTCAGTTATATTATCATCGGCATCCTTTCTACGGCCGCGATCCCAAATAATATCATCAGTCGTAGCCTGTCCAGACCAAACTTTCTTTAAAAGTTTTATTCTGTGATTGAGACACCTCACCTTCCAAGTTGTTGGAGTAGAGGCACCAATCGGTCTTATTTTATAATTCCTCGTAACTTGTCTACGTGAGTACATATCGAGTAGAACTTTATGTTCGAGGTCTGTTTTCTTACAAAGGTGGTGATACTTTTCATACTTTTCAGGACAAAGCCTAAGTTGTACTTCGACAGAATCTTTCAACTTCGCTGTTTGCAGAGCGTCATATGGATTGCGAGTGTCAGAAGTGTCGATGGATAACGTCGGTTTTGATGATGATTTTCGTCTCTGCTTTTCAATCATTGCCAGGTCTGCATTGATACGAGATAACGCATTCTCAAAACGGTGTCGTTCACGTGGCTCTGTACACTTTTCTAATTGAGTTATAATCTTTTCTCTAACATCAATGAATGTCACAATCTGTGACTCATCAATAGACCCAGCTGTACTTTTACGAGCAGCTGCTGTCAACATTGCTTCGTGACCTCTTTGAACTCGTTCTTCATCATCAGTTAGTTTCATACTTTCGAGTTGTTCAGTTAGTGAAATTACTTGCTGTGAACATTTTTCTTTAATTTCATCTTTCGATTGATGTGCTGCTATCAGCATCTGACTCAGACGTAAGAAGTCCTCTCCTGACTTGTTCTTCCTTTCTTTCGTCAATTTGCTTATATACGAGTCTGCTTGTCGTAAAGTCTTCGCACATTCCTTAAGAGCTACTTGTAACTTCCGTTGTTCTTCAAGCTTCTCTCGAGCTTGGTGGAGGATTTGCCCGTCATTTCCAACTGTGCTGCTTCTTGTTCTCGTTAGTGGTTGCATTCACTTAAAGCATATCTAAAGAACGACTATTTTTGTTACTAAGTTTGGAAGATAAAAAATAAATTCTCAAAAGTCTACGAAGGCTTCTTACTTTGTTACAATGGTTGATATTGTCCTTAAAGAAATAATTGATAAACATTAATGCTCTTAACTTATTACATGATGAGGGGATACCATGTTACATCTTTCATAAATTAGAACGAGGGGGGCAAACTAACTACCCAAAGAGGAAATAGACCCAAGGGAGTGAGGGGGGGAGGCTTTCGTCAGGTTTTTTATGAAGAGTGCCAGCTGAACTGTTTCTAAGTATCACACATATCACTACGATGATTAATGTGCTTGGTGAAATTCAAATTAGGGAAGGAGTCCCTCTTTTTTTTTTTTTTTTTTTTTTTTGATTTTTTTCACTACTCTAAACAATTTTGCACAATAAGCAACCAACCTAAAGCATACCTCGTGCTAAAGAAATAGCAAGCCCGATACGCCCAAAAGCGGAAGGCTCGAGGTAAAAAACAAGTACAAAGAAAGACAAGAGGACGGGCGGTATATTGATATGTACTATCAATGGGGGGGGGACTCGGGGAGAAAATCCGGAGAAAAGAAAAAAAAACGTGCGGGAGCCCAGATAAACCAATACCCATTGAGACACAATAAGAGTGATGGCAACACACTTTTGAATAAATTCTGCAAAACCCAATAAAAGGCTGAATATCGAACTTGAAATTAAAACAAAACCTGTGTGTGGGCCCATCACTAACATTATTAATTGCTCCTCCACACAGTCTAGTTTATTGTGGGTGTGAACCATGGATTGGTATCTTGAAAGCACCTGGGAGGGAAACATAAACTCAGGATCATATAAATGGAAGAGCAAAAAAAAAAATAAAAAAAATAAATTAAAAGGGGAAATCAAAGAAAATTGCCGTGAAAATTTCAAAAAATAGAAAAATGAAAACATAAAATTTGCTGCAAACATTTCTGATTTGTTCTTTTACATTTTCTCGGCAGATTCCGCACTGCGAACAAATCCGTAACGGTCTCGTGGCAGCGCATTTCCTTTTGCCACTCTACTTGACAAGCATTGGAGGCATGATCAAAGGATCAACCATGGCGTTAACTGAAAGCTTTCCAAAGAAGTCCCAAGAGTCCTGTCCTCCAATCTTGTGAGCAGCACGAAGCTCCTGGCATGCACCACAGGCACCGCAGCTGTTTTATTGATTTAGTTAATTGAAGTCAAAGAAGAAGAGGTTCGCAATCCACTACTCTAAAAGAGATAATAATACATACCACCAAACCATCAACATGTCACCAACACATCCATCAAGAGGACCTCCTCCCTGAACACCAGCCTTCTTACGGATTCCGTATCTCATACTGCTGGCAGCGCAAAGACTACAACAGTACATCGCGAGACAATGGTTAACAAGAGCGCATTCCTGATCCATAGACCAAGAGTACAACTGTGGGATTGTGTTTCGTTGTTATTATTTTTGTCACTTCCCTCGTAATGCTCATCGAAAAAAAAAAAAAATAAATAACAAAATAGGAATCAAACCTTCATAGAGTTACATCCTCCACAACAAAACCAGGTAAGGCAGCAGTATCCAGAGCAACATGGAGCACAGTCACAGATGTCGTAACATTTTCCACCGTTCTCACCCCAGTCCATCTGACCGTCAAATGGGGAACCCCCTCCTTCCATCTTGTTGTACGACATTTTGTTGAGTTAAGTGATAGGCTGTTGAGCGTTAAGTAGTTTCTCTTAAAGTCAATAATCAATTCCTTCTAAATGGTTACCCGACTGCCTTCCCCGTCATAGGTGAGAATAGTTCTTCAGATTGCTAGTAGTAGCTTATATTGAAGTTCAAAGACTACCAAAAGTGGATGAACAGGTGAAAAAATGGGATACGAGTACGCGGGGTGGAGGAATAGAAAGCAGAATACCAGTAACAAAAGCTCTGCCTGGTTGGATAGTAACGCAAGGAAGGGAGGGTCTGATCTTAAACTCTACATGGCCTGGACAACTAACACAAAAACCATGCTGAGATAAAGCATACATGTACGGAATAATTCACATTAAAGAGAAAAGCGTTATATTACTATCACATCCTACTGCAATGCATGCACCAATGTGTTGGTCGCGAATTTCCATTTTTAACATTGGGGGAGGCTGGGGTGTGTACGTGCTCAGCGATATCTTGTTGTCTATTTTTATTTTTATTTTTACTTCTTTTTTTTATTTACTAGGTTTTTTGGTTCTTCTTTTTGAAAAAAGAAAAAAGAAAAAACATCCTCCTCAAAAAAAATAAAAAGATGAGTACCTTTCATGTCTCAAAAAAAAAAATGAAACTGTTGCGGTACAAAGATATACGTGTTTGATGAGGAGGGTTTCCTAGTGCTCCTATAAACGTGGCTCTTCTTCAGAGAGCATGAGGTTGGTAGTTAAGTATTACTCAGTTGTGCAACAATAATATAGGATAAGGTTCTAGTACGTATCTAGCTCTGTTGTTTCCAAATTCGTAACGGAAAGCGACAGGACCAACTCAGAGTATAATAAAGTTAACACAACAATACCACATCCACCAAATCATCTGAGCATCGAAGGACAAGAGTGGGGAATACCCCAACGTGATGTGATTTCTTTCACACGATTCTGTGAACTAGGAGGGGAAAAGTGGAAATATTGACTTATGGACAAGGTCCGAAACCAGAATGTGTGAAGCAATGAAATGTAAAGGGGAAAAAGAGTAGATCAGAATCGTGTTTTGTATTGCTATTTGCGGCTAACTAGCTGCGCTTACTTGACAAGCATTGGAGGCATGATCAAAGGATCAACCATGGCGTTAACTGAAAGCTTTCCAAAGAAGTCCCAAGAGTCCTGTCCTCCAATCTTGTGAGCAGCACGAAGCTCCTGACATGCACCACAGGCACCGCAGCTGTTTTATTGATTTAGTTAATTGAAGTCAAAGAAGAAGAGGTTCGTAATCCACTACTCTAAAAGAGATAATAATACATACCACCAAACCATCAACATGTCACCAACACATCCATCAAGAGGACCTCCCCCCTGAACACCAGCCTTCTTACGGATTCCGTATCTCATACTGCTGGCAGCGCAAAGACCACAACAGTACATCGCGAGACAATGGTTAACAAGAGCGCATTCCTGATCCATAGACCAAGAGTACAACTGTGGGATTGTTATTATTTTTGTCACTTCCCTCGTAATGCTTATCGAAAAAAAAAAAAAAAAAATAACAAAATAGGAATCAAACCTTCATAGTGTTACATCCTCCACAACAAAACCAGGTAAGGCAGCAGTATCCAGAGCAACATGGAGCACAGTCACAGATGTCGTAACATTTTCCACCGTTCTCACCCCAGTCCATCTGACCATCAAATGGGGAACCCCCTCCTTCCATCTTGTTGTACGACATTTTTAGATAAGGTTTGTGTGATTTCCTTATAAATGAAATAATAGTCTCTTTCTACCTTAAACAAAATACTGAAGAATTGTATTCCGAATCTGAGCCTGTCTGAGGTTGAAGGCAATAAGTCAAACTAAGGTACTAAAAGGCAGTGCTCTACATCAGGCAGAAACCACTGCAATAAAACGTGGTGTTAAAATATCCCAGAATAGCAATTCTTTTTTTTTTTTTTTTTTGAATTTTTTTTCCAATTTTCTTTTTCCAGAGTTAAAACTAATTTGTATTTTATAGGAAGATAGCAACAACAACACGGAGCTGTAAAAAGGGAACTATTCTTGCTTCAGATACAAGAAACTTTATTTACGGAAATCTTATTCCCATCTAACGAGAACATCACCTTGTAAGAACTTAAATGAAGGAGAATTAGTGGATTAAATTATAATAAGAAATACTTCCCAAATGCAGTTCAGCTTCCTAGTGAGCGAATATAAGTTGAGCGAAACAGAGAAAAAAGAAAAAAAAAAAAAAACGTGAAAAGCAGGTAAGGAAAAAAAAAAAAGAATAAAATTATTTCAAATTCTTTCACAAGAAAAGATAAAGAATAAAAAAAAAAAAAAAACGAAATAAAGGCCTGAAGCTATTTTTCCAGAATGTCACAAGTCTCATTCAACTCAAACACCGACTATGGTTTTACAAAACAGTACTATTAGGGAAGTCAGCATCGTGTTAGATACAGTGACTACCAATTTGTTACTTTCGGGGTGAAAAAAAAAAAAAAAAAAAACCAACTAAAAAGTAGTGAAGGGGAAACAATTTACTCTCGTAGCTTGGGTCAACTACGCGATACACATCAAGGACATAACGTTAAGAATATTTTATTACATTACAAGTCATGTAGTCTTTTTTTCTTAAGTGCAATGATGCAAAGCAAACACTAATCAATTGGACTATCCCTGTAACTGAAGCATACGACCTTCTAATGCCATTGTTCTCGCTTGATCAGTTAGTGCCTCAAGTATTGACGTAGAAGTACTACGGAGTTGTTCTGATATGTCAACTGTGGCTGCTACATCTTTGCAAAGACTTTCTACTTCCTGTTGGGCAGTGAGCATTTCTGGATTGAACTTTTTGAGGCTAAGTTGTTGTTTTAAGTTTTCAAGTTTATCAGATAAAGCTGTTATCCTTAATACAATATCATCACCTGGTTGAGACTGAGCTGGTGGTGGTGGAGGTACACTGACTGGCGGCGGTGGTGGAAACGCGCTAACCGTCGGTGGTGGTGGCGGCGCGCTAGCCGGAGGTGGCGGAAACAGTGGATCTCTATGGACACTTGGCATCACATCTTCAAAGTGCCTCAGACGATTACTTTCAGTACTACGCTCTCCACCATCAGGTAGTTTAATTACATACCCTGGTGGTTGCATCATATGATCAACTTTAACAACTGTAACTGGAACATCATGACCACTCTGTGAATCAAAATAAATTAAATTATCTCCGTTACTAAAACTCATCGGTGGAGTTGGTTTAGCAGGTGGCGGTATCGCCTTCGATACGTCAACTGCATCAGGAATTCTGAGATCTGCTTCAAGAGCATCTTTAACTTCACCAGAAGGAAGTCTAATAGAATACAAACCAGGAGCTGTAACTGATATTATTGTTACTATGCTAGTCTTCATATCTAATCTGTTTGTAAAAACTACTATTTGATTGCTAACAAACTTTGAGGAAACAACAACAGGAGCGACTGGTACGGCCATTGGAATTTCTGGAGCCTTCGGAATCTCAGGAAGAGGGGCAACTGGAGCAACTGTCGGCACTACAGGAAAAGGAGCAACTGGGGCAACTGGGGCAACTGTCGGCACTACAGGAAAAGGGGCAGCTGGAGGAACTACGGGAAGAGCCATTTGCCGCTGAAGTTCGTTGCCAGAATGGAAAGATGTAATTCCGTCAGCCCATCTTACTTCGTGTTGCATTGTGTCGTAATTTAATGATATTACCTTACCAGTCTTTAAAGGATCCATAACACTTGAGATATCTGTTCCTACTAAAAGTAATTGACTTTGACTTCCTGATGGTCCTGTTGTGACATCATTAGAAATTCTCGGGATTTTAACGGACTTCTTTTGAAATAACAAAATATAAGCCGTCGAGAAGTTAGGAGATCCCTGACTGGGAGAACATTTATCGTCGCTAATTGAAAACCATCTGTTATCACGTCCAAGTACATCAGCTGTATAATGTCCACTGGTTGTTGTTTCACCAAGATGGTTGACTATACCAACTAAGTCATATATTGTGAGGTACTCCTCTTTGAAGTACTCAGATAGATCAAGTTCTTTGGGAAAGGCAACTTCAATTTTGTTCTTATGAGAAGTACTTCCCAGACCACCAAATCTCTTTAAGATTATTGATAGAACTGGAGGAGGAGAATGCAACTGAAGTTGCTTCATTGCGTGTGATCGATGTCCACACCCAGAACAAGTCCAAGTATCAGCAGTCCCCAAATACTCTTGAGAAAGGTATCCTTTTATGCAACTGTCAAGAGTAGTCTTCGGAACACCTTTTTGAAGGTCAAGTTCAATTCCCATTCGAGAATTGACCGTACGACTACTGGCCCCGCAGATGCTGCATCCAAGAAGTGACATTTCCTGATAAGAAAACAAGTCAAATATCGGAGATGCGTCCGTAGCAACAACACTCTTCTTAGAATTCAATAAGAGTTCTGAGTCCGTGACTGTCTGAGACGAGTCAACTTCTAGCCTGCGTGGATTGACCCCGGGGATATTTCTCGCTAAATTTGCGTCTTCATGCAGGTTGTCAAGAAGCACAGTAAGGAACTCTCCCGCACACTGTTGTTGGTTACCAGAGAACAGTTCGTATCTCTGCTGAATCACATTTTTAAAATTACCAATCAAACTATGAACAGGTGCCTTATACATTGCCTGCCCACCACCACTCATTGCAACAAAAAGCTGTCTAACTGTGTTTGTTACAAGTCCCTTGCTACCCATTGAATTATGTTGCGCAACAGGTATCTGTGTCTTGGTAAGCATGTTAGCCAGACGACTTACTTGTAGTAATTGCATTACGGAATTCATGTAACAAGTATTTCCTAAATTAGGTAAACCTACTCTGGCTATTGGGCTACCAGCAATTGGTACGGCTGACGCAAAAGTCCATCTCAAAGCTTCCAGCCGTTGTTGTCCTCGTTTTTGAATTTGCTCCTGACGACGAGAATCAATCATTCTCTTTGCTCTTTCTTGGTTTGCTAATTCCTCTTGCTGACGACGTGCTTCACCTTTCTTCAGGCGTTCATCTTCTCTCTGCTTCATTTCCGCTTCGTGAACATCCCACGCTGCTTTCTTTTCAGCTTTATCTTTTAGTATCTTATTGTGAACTTGTATGGCTTGTGTCTTTCTAGAATTAAATAATTTCTGAAGCTCACCACTACATTGTGTTTCGACAATGTCTGCAGCTGCTTCCGATTTGAGATTAACAGTGAAACGGACATCACTACTAACAGTATTGTATTGTTTATGTGGTCGCAGGTAGTCTAAGCAACCGACTAGGGATTTGTAGCTGTAGAAGAATACCCAGTCCCAAGCTTTCTTACCTGTTTGAATTTCCATTTCGACATGGCATCGACGTAGCATTTCTACCACAGACCTCGATGTTGCTTGTGATATAGCTGTTTTGTTTCGCTGTAGTTCACCCTCAGCTAAATTTTTTAAATTATTTACGTACGATTCGAAAACAGAATCATGTTCAATAAGAATCGTCGGCTTCGTGAGACGCTCAAGTTCCGCCGGACTCGCCATGTTGTTCGTTCGGCTGTGAAGCTGCTCTAATTATATAAAGATAAACCAACAACTATGATGCAGCAATTACAAAACTTTACTGCACATCGTTGTTTGCTGTGTTGAGAAATGATAATAATAACTATGACACATCCACATCAATAAATAAAAAAAACATTCGTTTAAAATAAATTATATTTTTTTTTTAATCATTTTTAGAGGGTTACCGGCAGCGGTAGCTGACGTCTTGGAATAGTACACAAATTTCAGTGTAGATCAGTTGGATCAATAAAGTGACCTCAATACTACTGAGATATATAAACAATTACACCCCAATGCTAATTTACAAAAGGTTTTGACTAAAGAGAAAAGTTATCCAATAATGGTTCCTCAGTGGTGTATGTTTTTTTTCTTTCTGTTATTTTTTTCTTCTTTTTTTTTTTTTTTTCTCTTTTGTTTCACAATTTATGTAAAGGACGAGCGAAAGCGCGTCATATATCGTTATTGACAGAGAGAGAGAGAGGAGGATGGTATGTTTGAAACGAATCCTTTGAGGAATTAGAAAAAGTTTATAATTTTTATTATTGAATTTACATTTTGAAAAAGAGAGGGGGACTTGGAGGGGGGGGGGGTGAAAAAATAATAATACTTTTTTATAAATAAAAAAAAAAAAAAAATTCTCCTTCCCCCCCTCAACTATTGTGGTACTACTTTCCACTGGAAAACTGACAGATCCTCCCCACCAGTTGTGAGCAAAATCTGATCGTTGTGGGTCCAGGCAGCGTTGGTGACAGAGCGCTGTCCTGATCCAGTTATGCAATGAGGTCGACGAGGTAGATTTCCATCTTTATCAAGACCGCTTCCAATACAAGGATAATTAAGAACTCTAACAAAACCATATTCATCAGTAGATGCTATGAGTTTACCATTATGACTACGAGTGATTGAATTGATATCTGAACCATCCGATCCCTTTGGCCAAACTCCTTGAATTGACCATCCAAGAAATGATGTCATCGTAGTCCAGGTCTTGTCCTTTAAGTCTTCTGGATTTGCAATCTCACCAGATGGGATTTTAAAATAAAATAAATTATAATCCTGTGATGATGTTTGGATGTACTCAGAATCGGTTGACCAATCGATAGAAAGAACAACTGAAGTGTTTCCTTTGCACTCACATACTTTACGAAATTCTGATGTGCTGTAAATATCAACTATTTGATCTGCGCCTCCGACTGCGAGGTATTTCGAACAGCTGGAGAATTGTAGTGTCTGAACTCGTCGTTTTCTTGATTTTATACGATACTCTTCAATGAAGGTGTCAGCGTTTATCATAGCGAATGACCCCTGTAGGAAACCTACTGCAATCCATTTTCCGTCAGGTGACCAGCACATAGAACGAGCTGGACCTCCGATATTGTCTCGTTTTGATGTGACAACACCAATCTCTCCAAAGTGAATACACTCACGAGTGTTGACGTCCCAGACTCGTAGAGTTGAGTCGTAGCAAACAGTCGCAAATCGTGGGTTTAGTGGATCTTCACAAACTGTCTGAAGCTCTCCATATCTCTGTTTCGCATGAAGATCACCGTAGTGAAATGAAGCTAGATTCGTTTTACTCCCATCATCAACATGTACTTGTAGTATTGTTCCTGTCACTGTACCAACTAACAGGACACCATTTCTGCAATCGAGTGACCGGATGCTATTTCTCGATACGTTGGATTCGTTATTCAGACTGAAGCTGTTAATCTTTTGATAAAGAGAATTCCAAACACATATATATCCATCCTGACCACCAGTGAATAAGTATTCATCAGTAGAAATTGTTGATGTAACGTGACCATTATGAGCATACAACACATGAGATAACTTCATAGTCTTATCGAACAGATAGAGTTCACCATTAGCAGTTCCAATAACAATATTTCCGTCAACTAACCAAGCAGATGTTAAGAAGGCTTGGTTCTTACCACGTTTACCAAGTTGGGCAGGTACTTCACTGATTGATTGCTGTTCTGAGTCACTGTCTGGTAGACTCCACATAGAAATGTGTTTTGATCCGTGCGTCACAAGTAAGTCTTCGTATGAAGGTGAGAAATTAACTCCAAAAACATGTCTCTTTGAAACAGCAATTGATATTACTTTACTTCCACTCTCCCAATCATAAATTATTAGACTGTTGTCATCATCGAGTCCAATAGTTGCGAGCATCTTTCCACTCTTTGAGAAGCTGAGATCACTTACTGCCCTTTTGTGTAGTCCACATAACTTAGCGAGTTCTTGTTGAGTTGATATATCCCAAACATAAACAGAAGGATTCTTACCCTGTTGACCAGTTGCAACAACTCCACGTGATTTACAAATAGCTAAACTAGTAACGTCATCAGTGTGGCCATGGAAGAAACTTTGAGTGTTCGAAGTGAAGTTGTGAACGATTCCCTTCGATGCTGCAAAATAAACAGCCGTCTTGTCATCACACCAATGTAACGTGTTGCGGACATTTCGAGTGCGATAGCCGTAAATGTACTCCAGTTCGAGTTTAAAATTCGGAGCTTTGTCCTTTTCAGGATCATGTTTCCAATCAGTTGGCGCATGAAGACTTAGTAGCCAAGGCTTGCTTTGTGCGACATTACCTGATTCCTCGCTTGATAACGGTTTCCAGTCACTTGCAGGAAGTTTACTTTCTTCTTCACCAACAGTGTGATCAATGGTGTCTCTATCAATTGCTCTTCTTGCTAATAGTCGGAGTTTAACTTCATCTTCATTGTCACTGTCGTCACTTAATCCGTCTTCTGGATCACCTGGTTCGAAAGCACTACCCAAACCACCTGATTTTAACTGAGCTTGAATCTTCTTTATGCAAGCTTCTTGAACATCAAGGTGCTCCTGAACTGATTGTGCGCTACCTCCTGCACCCATATTCAATAAAATATATATGTCAGGGGTGGGATTCTGTTGATGAATTCAAAACAACAATTTAAATAATAACCACAAAAACCTTGTAATCATCTACAGGCGAATCGTAAGTACAATTCACATCTGCTACTAAGGAAACAACATAACGAAATAAATCTAAATGCTAAAATTGTATAAAACAGAATAAACTGATGTAAGTTTTGAGAGTGTTCTACTACTTCAGTTCATATAAATAATAACTAAACCCATCCTTTATCCAACCATGTACGAGTGATAGTATGACCCTGCGACTTTCTTGGGCTTGGTGGAGATGCAGGTAGTATAGATAATTCGTTTTCACGATATGTAACAGGTTGAATGTTGTCATTAGGAGTAGGTTCATATAGCGAAGAGGGTGTTGGAGTGTTCTTCTTTCGACAACAACTATAAAGAATACAAGCCACAACAACAACAACAACTAACACAACACCAGATATAATAACAGGAAGATAGTTTTCATCATCAGAACTGGGAGAAGCTGTTGATGCAGCTGCGGGTAAACTTGTGCAGCCAACAACGCTACCTCCCCATCCACAGTTACTGTTAGTAAAGCAGAGTGCTGATTCGGGATAGCTGGAACAGTTCACACGCATCTCATCTTGTCCGATAATTCCTAAATCTGAACAAAATCCCGAGCCCACTCTCATTCCTTCTAACCCACACGTATTAGGACAGCACACTACTTCCCATAATAACTCCTGGTGTAGCTGAACATTTGTCAGTCCGTTTCGGCGAAAGGCGGGGTCAGACGGTACTGTTTTTTTTTAATTAAGAAGTGTTAAATTATTAAATATTTACGCGCCGTTCAGCTGCACAGATTATTAGAAACTCTCTCCAAGTTAACATAAGAATTGTGAGCAGGTGGGAATGGGACAGCAGGATGCCCCAACAGTCTATCAATTAATTGAGCTGGACGGCGACCCTGACGAACACCTTTAAACACGGTGCCGATAACGGCATAAAATAAAATAAACATACCACAACCACAACAAGGTTCACAGTCACCAGTAAATGAGATTGATAACGATATATTTTGAGTGCCAGAATCAGGGTTCCAGTATACCACAACACGAGAAGGTGAAACTACAAAAGAAGTTGCAAGGCGATGGCGCCAAGATTCTGCTGCGAATGGGATGTCTCCGGGAAATTGAACAGCTGAGGGAGTAATAAATAAACTGACGCTAACAACGTCAGCGACTGGGGTCACAGTAATTGGATGCGTTAGTGTTCGAGTTCCAACTGATAACGAAACGCTTTCGGTAGCTGTTGATGTTCGCAACGATTCAGTGGCAGACAGACTCCACGACTCTGTTGCAGTCGCTGATTCTGTTCGCGTTCTCAATGTGTTAGTGACAGTTCTCAGTGTGCTACTAACACTGTTACTGTTCGTTAGTGTCACTGTGTCTGTCTGTCCTATTGCAGTCACTATTATTGTAAATAACATTATCAACGTCAACATCTTTATTATTATTTACATAAGTTATTATGACACTGTTCTGAAGTAATTATTTATAAATAAAACTCACAATAAGCAATCCCAACCTGTACTCTCTAGTAAAGGTTTACTACGGGGATCGAACCATCCCAAAAGACAATCTTGTTGGCTTGTGTCTTAATAGACTGTAGCAAGAAGTTTATTTAAATACTTTTTTCAGTTTCTTTTTAAGTGCTTTTTTTTCATCTTGCTGAGTCTTCTTTGGTGAACTCATTTTCTGTGTGAGTTGCTGTCTACGATCCCGTTCCTCTTCTGTTTCAATGTAACTACCACCACCCTCAGCAGTAGTACGAGGATGTTTCTCAATGTTTCCTAATGTCTCAGTAGTAGATGTCGGTGGAGGTCTCTTTAAAGACATTGGAGAGAGAGGGGGGGGAGGAGGAGAATCAAAAAGAACGACATCATTTTTTAGCGATGCGGCTTCAGGCTTTTGCAGATCATTTAAAGACATGAATTGAGAATATAATAGTTGACTGAAATCTCCTCCACCTGAAACACTTCCCTCTGTAAGTCTTGATTTCAATTCATCACTTTTTAATAAAACTCCATAATAAGATTCTGGAGCAAAGGCAGGCGATGGTCTCTTCCCTGCTATCGTCAAGGAACCGAAATTCTCTCTGTAGTGTTTAAGTTCTCGATCCTTTTGAAGGATGGTTGCTTGAAATAATGAATGTGAATAAGCAAGTCCTGAACACACTGCTAAGGTTGGATTTATAACAAGTTCTGCAATGAGAGTACTGAAATCAGTTGCTGTTGCTTCCTTCAGAGACATTTTCCAAATAACAGGCAAACAAGAATCACATGCGGGTAACGTTAAATTACATCTGGTGATTATTGATATCGTGTCAGGTGTTGAGTGTTTGAAAGACATCTGACCGTTGGTATCAACTCCTCCACCTTCTACAACAGAATTTATTAATTGAGTTATTGTGACTGGGTCGATATCAAGATGGGAAAGGTTCTTTCTTATAACCCATTGAGTCTCATCACTATTCATGGATGTAATCCATATTCGAGTGTATGATAAGTTTATGACAACAATTGCGTATCCGCCATCTCTCTCTGCTGCAAATTTTACGTTGTATGAGGCGTCAGTTGAGATTATTTGAGAGTTTTGTTCGCTTTCGGTCTTTGAAATTCTACTTTCTGACTCCCCCTCACCGATGGAGTTATTCCGAACGTTTGTCCATTTGGACTTCCGAATGAGATCACGAAGTGGTGCAGCAATCGATTCCATTATCGTACTTCTGCAGAAAATAAAAATTATGTTTTCAACACAGCAATCTGTCACTCTGAACACAAAGGCGTTGCAGAAAATAATACAAATCTTCCTTCTTATTTGCATTGCAAGGAATCTTTACATGTTTTTAATATTTATTATCAAAAAAAACATTTTATTCGTTGCTATCGCCAAGTAGGGTATTCAGTTAACGACACTCAAATCATTTCTTTTCTTTCATACTAAATTCATGCATTGTCGGCCAAAGCTTACCTGTAATGTACATTGTGGACAGGTCATCATTAACAGCGATACCATTTAAGACATCGTGTTGATTCTTTCGTTTGTGTAAAGCTGACATGTCGTAACTTTTTTTAACGTTCGCAGTGACGAGGTCGATTAAATGAATTGTATCGCTGTACCAAACATTAGCGAATACGTCTGGATAGGTTCCAGGTTTCGATATACATTCTACTTCATTAAGTCGATTGACTGCTCTTGCTTTTGTATCAAAGACTGCTATCCTAGATAATACTTTTATTGGTTCTGTCATTGTCCAGACATATACATAGTGACTTCCATCGGTTACAAAGAAATGGGTTCCGTTGTTGCAAATGCCCCACAATTCTTTTGTTTTTGTCGCTGGGAGATTTGTGTATTCTTTTATTAAATTCATATCTTTGTCGAATTCAAACATGACTCCCTCTCTCCAAGTAAGTTGGTAGAATCGTTCAGTTTCAGAAACGTAGGTCAGGCCTTCACCAAAATACTTATCAGGAAGTTTATATGATTTTAGGACTTTTCCAGTTTCAATATCAACTTTTCTAAATTCTGATTCACCGTACATGCCAGTTGACTCGTATAAATAACCATTTAGCAATACCAACCCTTGAGTGAAGGCCTTCTTATCGTGAGGGTAAGACGCTACTTCAGTTGCAATTAACTCTTTGTCTTCTTTTAGTTTACTTTTTCCTGTTTTTGAATCGTAAACAGCTTCTCCCGAAGATACAGAATTCTTTTTGAAGCTTTGTGTTAATTCGTCTCCGTATACCAGTAGTAGTAGCGCTAATATAACTATTATTCCCATTATTATTGCTACAACATGTCCTAGTTTACTGACTCCACTCTCGTGGACGTCTTCTTGTTGCGGCTTTCTCTTATCGAGAGAGTTTTGCGGTGAACGATTTTTGCGATGTTTTGCTCCCATTTTTTTTTAGATTTTTTTTTTTTTTCCTGTTTTTTTTTTTGGATTTTTATCTATCGAAGGGGAAGGAAAAATTAACTCTTTTAAGAAAAAAACAAAACAAAAATTCTACGTGCAAGAATATAAAAAAAAAAAAAAAAAAAACAACAACAACAACGAGCGTTTCAATCGCTTTTATGTAACTACAATCTTAGTAATTTAGTTGTTTCAGTTTTATTTTGTTTCTTTTTTCGTTATGAACAACATGATACAATGCATACAGGGTGTTGCGGTGTTCGTATCGTTACCCCACAAAAAAAGACTCAATTTCCACTAAGTGGAAACTACAAAAAGAAATATCAGAACAAAAAAACAGACAATCAGTGAGGGTTTTTTTTAAAATAAATTAAATATCGTAACAAGTGTTGTATAATAGCTACATTCTAAAAAACAGATTTTTTTTTTTTTTTTCCCCTTTCTTTTTCTTTTCTTTTTTTTTTTTTTTTTTTGGCAACGTTGGTTGCTGTGACTAAGCTCAAAAAAAAAAGGCCACACAAAACATAATACAGAAATAGTAGAAAACTGAACCAAATGCCGTCTACATGTCTACACAGGATTCACTTTTGAGATTCACTGAGATTTATTGAAGAAAAGATAAGTAATTAGCTGATTTTCATTATGGTACCTCAATATACTTATCATCTTCAATAAAAAAAAACTTCAAAACGACTTGCTGTTTTCGTTACTTTTTTTTTTTTTTTTGCCAGAAGGAAACTACTGAAAAAAAAAAAAAAAAAAAAAAAAAAAAAAAAGAAAGAAACAGAAATATAACAAAAGATTACTAGCAGTCTCTCAAAGAGACCTGCTCGAGGTGAGAGCCTAACAAATACTCACAACAGAAGTGTACAATTCGACAGTAGAACGCTACTAAAGGCAAGCCCATATTACACACCTAGTCACACTACACATGACGCTGCCTTGGCTAGCAACTTTAAGCAAGAAAATGCTTAAAGAGAAAACGCTGCACAAAAAATAACACTCCAGAGGTGTTTTCAAAAGGTCTTTAAAAAGGATTATCGTTAAGTTAATTTTTATGATAAGAAAAAATAACTGTTTTGGTTTGTATTACCGTCGATAATAATATAAAAAATAAAAAAACATCGCCATCACTTATGTAACACAAAGGCAAGGCTACGACCTCACTTAGTTTTGAGTTCGTAGTTAAACAACAACAACAACAACAACAACAATAAAAGAAAAACTCTATTCTATTCTTTAATCCAAAAAAGAAGTCCTCCCCTGTCTCATTAATACCCTAGTCATCGACTAATCGCTTTATACATTACAGCGCAGCATGTCAATTGTTATTTCGTCTTTTTTTTCTTTCCCCCCCCCCCCCCTAGGGGGGGGTACAAGCTGTCGATAAAGTACTTTTTCCGAATTTTGGTAAATATAACCTTCCCGGGGGCAAAAATTACCCAGGACCCCATCAGAACCCCCCAAAAATGTGATTTCGGGGCCGAAAAAACCTCGATTTGGCTGATTTCGGCAAAGGAATGAAAAATCTCAAAAAGTGTGGACCGTGTGGTACCTGGGGGTCCAATTTTGAGGCCTGTGAAATGCACCTTCAAATAATTTTTTTTTACAATGAGAGGAGGTGACCTTAGTGTGTCCCTGTGCACGCAGTGTGCTAATATACCATTTCCGTATCAGTTTCCGCTTCAAGAACACGCCACGAAAAAGAGTAGCACTCTCGAGCGGCCATGCTTGAGGCCACGAGGCTCACGGGCAGGATAACGCAGCGGAAAACGACGTTCTGCAGGGCAGCTCACAAAGTCATTCTGCGGAGGAGAGCATTGATCCCAGAGTGCATGAAAACACCTCCCGAGGCATCCCTGAAGTCACTCAACAGCACTTGGACAGTCAGAAACAGGATACGCGTGAGAAAGGGGTTCAAAAAACGTCCAGTATCTGCATCGTGATCACAGAAGGCTCAGAGAATGGAGAAAGCGCCACGTCTGTACCCCAAACAGGGATAAGCCTCAAGACAGCTGTAGTGGTAGTGCCTCAAATAGTAGTGCCATAGATAAGCAGCAGCGACATAGGGCAACATGCTCCATCCAAAAAGCCGTTCAAGGCATCACTTAAGACCCAACCATGCTCACTAGCAGGGCATACAAGACACTCCAGTACATGCAGCATACGAAGAAGTACGGAAGACACATCCGCTTGCAACTGTACCCAAACGAGGGGGATATACTCCTGGAGTCTTGGAGTCGTAACAACACTGCAGATATTGCGGCAAGAAGGGATCGGCGCAGAGACATCCAACTAAGTCCTGAGTGAGTGACATAGTTGAAGCTGTCGCAGGTGCGCAGACAGAAGGGAAGCGGGTCGAAGTCACCAACTATATCTCGAAGGACAGTCCGACTTGTTAATGGATTCACAGGTGATCTGTCGGTGACCTGACTTCTTGAAGCAGCAGCTTCCTCCTCACCCTCCGTCACATCGCTGCAGCATGATACTTCCTCTAGTGCCCGTCGTGCTCGTGGGATGAAGCTAACAACCGTTGTGTCCGTTGTCATCCCACACCCCTCAAGGGATGGGGAGGTTATTCAGTGTTGTTGATAGTTCTTGGTCAACTGACAGAACCGGTGGCGTGAATGCTGCCCTACTGATAATGTACAACATATTCCAGAGGCACATGGGCTTCCAAAGGCTACCACATCAACGCAGGACCACCGACCCTCTTCAGATTGGCAAGAACAAGCACAACAGGAGGCGCTACAGGGGCTGAACGTACCACCCCGTCCTCACGGGGAAGACCTCTAGACAGCAAGGTCTAATGCAAATCTGCCATCTGCATCCAAGAATTGGTCCTCCGTCTATCTTGTACAGAAAGAAGCACAGCTTGGGGCCAAATTTCGAAAGCTGAGCACATGGGATGTTCAAGAGAAGGCCAGTAGCCTAAGCATCGAAGATGGGGGAATTAACAAGCCCGGTCTGGTGGAGCATATTATTAAGGTTCAAATCAGGCCGATAAAAATAAAAATTGGGTTCCCATTTCATTCCCCACTCAACTCAGAGGGAAACCCTGGTTATGGATTGCTCAATGCACGGAATTACTTGTAATTTTTGTGAGCCCTCCTAACACACCCCTTGTTTTCACCCCCCTCAGGTACCACACGGTCCACACTTTTTGAGATTTTTCAAAGACTTGCTCTAAAGTGCCGAAGAACTGTTTCTTTGGATCGCAATCCCCATTTTTGGGGTATATGTTGCAGTTTTCATAATTTGGGTGCCCAAAAAACTTGTTCTCCGGAAAAAAACCGAAAGTGCCCAAAATCTCCGTAAAATCGATGCTTGTACCCCCCCCTACCCCCCCCCCCCCCCCCCCCTAGGGGGGGGTACAAGCTGTCGATAAAGTACTTTTTCCGAATTTTGGTAAATATAACCTTCCCGGGGGCAAAAAATACCCAGGACCCCATCAGAACCCCCAAAAATGTGATTTCGGGGCCGAAAAAACCTCGATTTGGCTGATTTCGGCAAAGGAATGAAAAATCTCAAAAAGTGTGGACCGTGTGGTACCTGGGGGTCCAATTTTGAGGACTGTGAAATGCACCTTCAAATAAATTTTTTTTACAATGAGAAGAGGTGAGTCTTGGTGTGCCCCTGTATGCGCAGTTGTTAATATACCATTTCCGTATCAGTTTCCGCCTCAAGAACACGCCACGAAAAAGAACAGCGCTCTCGCTCGGCCATGCTTGAGGCCACGAGGCTCACGGGCAGGATAACGCAGCGGAAAACGACGTTCTGCAGGGCAGCTCACAAAGTCATTCTGCGGAGGAGAGCATTGATCCTAGAGTGCATGAAAACACCTCCCGAGACATCCCTGAAGTCACTCAACAACACTTGGACAGTCAGAAGTAAGATACGCGTAAGAAAGGGGTCCAGAAACGTCCAGTATCTGAATCGTGATCACAGAAGGCTCACAGAATGGAGAAAGCGCCACGTCAGTACCCCAAACAGGGATAATCCTGAAGACAGCTGTAGTGGTAGTGCCTCAAATAGCAGTGCCATAGATAAGCAGCAGCGACATAGGGCAACATGCCCCATCCAAAAAGCCGTTTAAGGCATCACTTAAGACCCAACCATACTCACCAGCAGGGCATACAAGACACTCTAGTATATGCGGCATAAGGAGAAGTACGAAAGACACACCCGCTTGCAACTGTACCCAAACGAGGGGGATATACTCCTAGAGTCTTGGAGTCGTAGCAACACTGCAGATATTGCGGCAAGAAGGGATCGGCGCAGAGACATCCAACAAAGTCCTGAGTGAATGACATAGTTGAAGCTGTCGCAGGTGCACAGACAGAAGAGAAGCGGGTCGAAATCACCAACTATATCTTGAAGGACAGTCCGACTTGTTGATGGATTCACAGGTGATCTGTCGGTGACCTGACTTCTTGAAGCAGCAGCTTCCTCCTCACCCTCCGTCACATCGCTGCAGCATGATACTTCCTCTAGTGCCCGTCGTGCTCGTGGGATGAAGCTAACAACCGTGGCGTTCGTTGTCATCCTGCACCCCTCAAGGGATGGGGAGATTATTCAGTGTTGTTAATAGTTCTTAATCAAGTAATCAAACCAGTGGCGTGAATGTTGCCCTACTGATAACGTACAACATATTCCAGAGGCACACGGACTTCCAAAGGCTACCACATCAACGCAGGACCACCGACCCTCTTCAGATTGGCAAGAACAAGCACAACAGGACGCGCTACAGGGGCTGAACGTACCACCCCGTCCTCACAGGGAAGACCTCTAGACAGTAAGGTCTAATGCTAATCTGCCATCTGTATCCAAGGATTGGTCCTCTGTCTATCTTGTACAGAAAGAAGCACAGCTTCGGGCCGAATTTCAAAAGCTGAGCACATGGGATGTTCAAGAGAAGGCCAGTAGCCTAAACATCGGACATGGGGGAATTAACAAGCCGGTCTGGTGGAGCATATTATTAAGGTTCAAATCAGGACGATAAAAATAAAAATTGGGTTCCCATTTCATTCCCCACTCAACTCAGAGGGAAACCCTGGTTATGGATTGCTCAATGTACGGAATTACTTGTAATTTTTGTGAGCCCTCCTAACACACCCCTTGTTTTCACCCCCCTCAGGTACCACACGGTCCACACTTTTTGAGATTTTTCAAAGACTTGCTCTAAAGTGCCGAAGAACTGTTTCTTTGGATCGCAATCCCCATTTTTGGGGTATATGTTGCAGTTCTCATAATTTAGGTGCACAAAAAACTTGTTCTCCGTAAAAAAACCGAAAGTGCCCAAAATCTCCGTAAAATCGATGCTTGTACCCCCCCCTACCCCCCCCCCCCCCCCCTCAGGCCCCCCCCAGGTATTCTAGTGCTAGACCACTTCAAGTAGCTTCTTTTTGTTTTGTTTTTTTTTAAAAAAAGAATTAAAAAAAAAATTGGGCAGTTAAGAGCTTCTTTGACGGAAACGTAAAATACTGTTTTGGAAAGAAGAAAAAAAAAATGAATAAATAATAATAAATTATAATAATAATAATAATCAAATCGATATGCCGTGTGGTTTCCCTTGTTGAAGCAACACAATTGAAAACATAAATATAAAAAAAATAAAATATATAAATAAACAAAGCAGTAAATAGAAAACAGAACTTGAACACATACGGTGTAACTATCGAACTTATTTGCGATGATATGGGAAAAAAAGACTCGTAAATTAACGTGCCTCATGTTGTATTGAAAATATTAGCCAGTTTGGGATAGGGTAAAAATATGGGGAGGTGGAAAATAGTGATGTAATAAGAAGCGTCATATGGCTTTTTTTTTTTTTTTGGCGTGCCACATCTATCACCCATGCAATTTTTTTTTTTTGTTTTTTTGTTTTTTAAAACCTATTCATCGAAGTGAGGTAGCTAAGGAGAACCTTGTCTCCAATAATCACATCCACAGCTGATAGGTTCAACACAATTTGTTAAGCTGGATAATATCTCACGATATGACACGAGGGAAAACAATACAACCGTCAAGACAACATCGATTTATTTTTTTTCTTAGAAGGCAAAACCGAACCCAACAACAAATAATCCCAACTTAACTATTAATAATGTAAGGCAAGGGGATGGTAAATATGAATCCGAACAAATAAACAAGAAAGGCAGGGAAAATGAAAGCTTTCCGTAAAAAAATAAGACTCGATACGCCTCTGTGTTTCAATAGAGAGAAGCAATTAAAGGTACAAGTACTAACCTATATCAGACTACTCATTGGATAGAACCTTTCTGTAAAACAAGAATTATTCTCCTGGCTTAACCTCTTGAAGCAGTAAAAGTAATTTCTTTGTTTTCTTTCTTTTTTTTTTTTCTTATTTCTCCTCCTTCTTTTGGAACCACAAAAACTGTGAACAGCAAGTTGTTTTTTATACTAAAACACTATCACCCGAAATCATCTATAATTTAAATTATATAATTTTTATAAAAAAATAGATGTTCGGTCAAAAAATATATCGAACTTGTGATCTGAGGCTCTGATCCGAATCCGACAGTAATACCTGACTGGGTCCCAACACCGAGACATGGAACAGCAAGAGAGAATTTATCCATTGTTACTATCCATAATTTATTACTTCGGTGTTTGACATGTGTGTTTTCGAGGCACGTAGAGACAGGTAACGGATGACTTTGTATTTTTTTTTTTTATATTTCCCCTTTCAATCCTCACAGTCCGACAGTAGTTATAAGTGACAATAGCAAACAATAGAATTTAAACATATCGTATGTTTTGTAAAAAAAAGAAAAAAAAAAGTTGTTTTTTTTTTTTTTTTGGTATGGGAAGGTAAATTGATACCTTCATTACTTTTGACGTCTTCAGGGGGGCAGGGGGGGAGTGCAAATAAAAAAAAAGGGGAAAAATAAAAAACAAAAACATGATAAGCTTAGGTGGGGTGTCTTGTTTACTGGTTATAAGAACACGGTAGAGCAAGACTGTAGTAACAAAAAAGATTTTAAGCACAAATTAGAGCATGAGTTGCATATCAAGGATCAATACTTTGGTATCTGGTAGCAGCTACTGGTGATAAATCCGCTTCCTTAAAGAAACATTCGATCGAAAAATTTTGATCAAATAATTTATTATCTTTGTCCTTGTTGGCTTTATCAATTTCTGGTTTTGATATTAATAAGTGATTTCCATCTACGAAGGAGGTGTTGAAGAAGAAGTGAAACATAGGAGTCCCCTTACCAACCATTCTATCATGATGATAGAATTGAACTTGTAAATCACCTTTACAAACTACTGTTCGAGATAGTCGGAAAGTTGTTTCTTTTTGTGAAGGAATGTGACGAATAGGAGTGTCATCATCTCTGGAGTCGAATAGTTGTTCTGACAATCCAGAATTAGTTGTATTTCTGTTTATTACGTAATACGGATCACATCCACCATCATGAAAGTGAGGTGTTGTCGTTAATTGAATATTTAAGAAAATCAAACTCTTTTCTGGAGCCGGACCTCCTCCAAAGTCCCTCAACAAACGATCAAAGTAGTGAACGTACCTTCGTTGACTAGCTATGGTGACTCCTTGTCCATCACTTGTTCGTCTACTGCCGTATAATTTTAAACTTTCTTCAGCAGTTTTACATTGACCGTTGTACAGAAGGTAAGCACATATCATTGTTCCAGTTCTGCCTTTGCCGGCTTTGCAATGAATTGAAACAACGTTTTTCATATCTTCTGATAGGAACTTATCGACGTCTTCACAAAATCGAGTCATCAGTTCAAATGGAGGAGGACAATGATCAAAAAATGGAAATCTCGCAACCTGACCCTCAAATCTGGCGATACCATATGTTCTTTCTTCACATAGATTATAAATTTTATAATGTTTTGGATGATTTGAAGCAAAGAATGTCTCAACTACCTCCATCCGATTCCTGTAGTAGGCCTCTGCTCCTATTGAAGGGAATCCCATTGCGATGATTGAATCTGTTATGTAGGTCAAATCTAAATCGTAACCATCTAATTGGTATCTAATCTTTTTCTTTGAAACTAGTCCTCGGAGATGCTTTGCTGGTGTTCTTTCGATTGCTGTTGTTCTCCTACTACGTGGAGATTCTAATTGAGTTGTTTTAGGAGAGGACGCAACTGATATCAAACTTGATCGATGATTAGAATTTGAATGAAGAATATGAGAACCAATATCTATTCGGTTTTGCTCAACTGAAACCGTCGTGAACGGCTCACCTCCATTTAATGTATGAACATGTGTGTGAGTGTGAGTAAATACGATGAAGTCATTTTCTTGTTTCCAATCTGTTGTTGTATTCGATTTTGTACCTTCACGTTTAACAGTATTTCTTCGTCTTACTCTAAAACTCTTTCCGCGATTACTTTTAACTATTACGTCGTTTCCTGAGTTGGAGCCTTCCGGTTGAGAGTGACTAGTTGCTTTGACAATCTCGAGAACACCTGATAATGGCAGCAGTTCTATGAGACAGTCTTGTCTAGCTGTGTGCTTGTTAGACACATACGAATAACAATGCAGAGGTACTGATCCATACATGTATTCAGATCTTGGTTGAGCTGATTGATGAATTCTTAGAACATACTTGTGAGGGTCAACAGTGATATCGAACCGTCTTGAGAGTTTATTCGCAACGCTTTCTTTAACTGCCGATGCTGTTGTGGTTGCAGGAAATCGAACTTTCGTTGAAACATCAATTGCCAACACTCTCTTTGTGAATACAATAGTCAATGTGAATACTTCTTTTGAATTCTCATTTCGTTGCATATCAAATGATGATGATCGTAAATGTTGTTCAAACAGCCCTCCTTCAATCTCATCACTCGATCCATCACTGTTTTCAAAAGGTTCCCCAACTTGAATACCATCAGCATTTTGTATTGTAATATCCAACTTAGGATTCCCAATTGATAAATTCATATTTAGATTAGCTCCTGGATTCATTCCCTCAAATGACTCTTGTTTATTAAAGTCTAGTAGCTGAGCTTCATCAATTGCTGAAGTGTTTAACGAAGTATTCAATCCAAGAACAGATGGTTGTTGAGAAGTTGTTTTTATGCCATCAGATCTTGGAACTTTAGCAGGTTTCTTTATAGCAGTTGATTTAAGGTATGAAAGTCTTGAATCTGGTAGTCCTCCTGGAAGTAATCCACTACTCGCTGGGATTGTTTGAAATAATGGATCAGAAGTGTTTACAGAATCAAACGTATCTGATTGAAGGTGTGTTGGAACTGCAGGTCTGGCCTGTGACTTTGGAAGTATCGATGGCGGTGTTGGTAAAACACTAACACAACTTGGACCACTCGAAACAGTTTGAAGTAACGAGTCTTGGGTATGTTCCATTCCAATATCTAAATTACAAAAAGCCAACCCAGTGTTATTTTGAAATATCCCAGACGCATACCTCGATCCAAACTGCGGAGCAGCACGAGCAGCAATAGAACTCGGTGATTGGTACGGTTGTAAACTACTATTTCTATTTAGTCCACCATTTGGAGAAGAAGCAGGTGATTCCGCCGACGATCCCAAACTCGTAGTTATATTTTTTAAATCATCCGAATCGTCATCGAGCGTCCATCGTAAAGTAGCGCCACCCCTTCCAACACTCGATTCCATTGATAATTGATTCACAGCTCCACTTTTAAAGCTATTCGACAGCAGTGAATTCGGTCGGCCGATTGGTTGCGGCATCGTCCTCCCTCCTAACATCGTATAAGAACCCACTTGGTTGTTATAATGTAACTAACTGATACTTGATTTATGACATACCAATGTGTTAAGTGACATGTGAATTAACTGAGACTGTGAAAAAGTAAAATATTTACTAAAATTTAAGCCTTACATAAAAAACAAATAGCTTTGAGAGAAAATAAATTAGCTTCTTTAGTGCTCTGTTGAACTTTTTAAAGCTTTTCACGCGGTTTCCATCATTTCGATCGTTTGTTTTTGTGTTGAGGAAGAGCTTTAGAGTTGCGTGACAAAGTTGAAAATATTATAAGGGAAAAAAAAAAAAGATCAGTAAAAGTGTAACAAAGGTGTCTACTGTAAAAGAAGAGCACAGTTGCTTATTACCCTTACGATGTTAACACTTGTGCAAAGTCGGTATCTCGTAATACTCTCTTGGAGCGAATAAAAGTTTCTTTTTTTTTTTTTTTTTTGAGTGTTGCAGAGTGCAATAAAATTGCTCAAATACTCGACAACCCCGCATTTGCGTTATAACGTTTGCTGGGTTTTCGGTTGAATGGAAAAAAAAAAAAAAAAAAAAATTCTTTCAAACACACTTTTTGTATTGTTTGGGCGCAAACGATACAAATTCCTAATAAATGAATAGGATAGTTACGCTGCCACCGAACAATGTAGGGTACAACAATAATAAAAAAAATATTAAAAAAAAAAAGGTTTCGTGCGCAAAACCAAGATCTGGGGAGAAAGCAAAAAAAAAAACGAAGCGACATCATTCAGTGGCGACTGAGTGTTAAGTGTCATTGCAATGCACCACACAGTGTCTTTCTTCTGCTACCTTGAGTAACAGAATTACCAACGATGGTAAAGTCTACAAAAAAAAAAGAAAGTGAATGGGGGACAGGGTTTAAAAATATTTAATTATCACATTACATAACCTGATTAAGTGTTGGCGGTTACCTGCCAATGGCCGGTACCACTACAAATGTAAGAAGAAAAGAAGGAAGAAAAAAAGGATATAAAGTAATGGATTTAGTTTAATTCAAAAAAAATAAAGAGAGTCACCATTCGCAGAGAAAAGAATAAGTCTGTTACACTTTTTCTGTTGTTTGCGCGCAAACTAATCTGAGTGACAATATCACACTTCATGGTATGCTTCTGTATTTCATCAATATTTTATATGTTTTTATGTTTTTTTTTTTTTTCATGCAAAAAAAAAATATCTTGCCTGACTAAAACCTCAAAGAGGTAAAAATAAAGTAAAGCTACTACAACAGAAAGTCAAAAGGAAAGGGTCAGAAGAAAAAGGAAAATGAGCATAATTTTTCTGACTTTTATCCACAAGAAACATCTCGGTGATCAGAAATAACTAATGGTACAGTAAGAAATGTTTTCAACGCGGCAAATAAGCTAAAACACGTTAGTTCAGTAGATATAAGAAAAAGGGTAGGTATTTGGGGTGTAACTTGATTATCGAGTGAAACTTGAGCAACCTGAAACCGACTAAAACTGAAACAAGAATTTGTCAACAACTGGTCGCCAAGTGAGAAATAAACTGACAGCTACAAGGGAAGTGGGGGTTATAACAGAAAGAATGAGGAAAAAAAAAAGGGAAAAAAACATATACCACAACCGGTGGCCAGCTTGTTGCGACCGTAAAAAACGAAGAGAAATGAGTATGAGCAGGTGCTTATGTTTTTGCTTTTAAGAGCTTTGTTGTGAAGTCACAATTAACTTCGAAGTTGTAGTCGTATCCTTCAGTTTTTCCAAAACCAAACATACCCCCAGCAGCTTCCTGCTTGACTTCAACATCATAAGGTCCCTCGGGATAAATACCAGAAGAAGTTGGAATAACTTTACTGCTGCCTAAGACAACTGATTTATTATTAAGAACCTCAATTAGAATGTGGGGTACTTCAGCAGAAGGAGATGTCATTGTCAATGTTTCATTGAATGTCGGACACTCTGCAGCCCTGACAGAATTAATATGACTCCTGACACTTGATATCCAATACGAACTATCTTGAGTTACATTCGAACTGTAGTGAAGTTCACTTCCAGTCACATTCTGATATTCAAAATGAGGAAGATCCTTACCGTCTTGTTTAAGAGATAAAACAAATCCTTTTTGAACGAGAAGTGTCGCACGTAATCTACGTCTCGCGTCCTTTTCACTCTCAGACTCATACATCGTGAAGTTATATTTCTTTCTGTTGTTCTTATTTAATGGAATAATTGTAATAGTTTTAGATTCCGTATTCTGAGGAACTTCAATATGATTGCTGTCGGATAAATCGATACCCTGCTGAACGTGTTCTGAAGTGATTGATAAACAGCTTGCGATTGAATTTATTTTTTGAATGTCAGACTCAGAGCTTTCAGACCACATCGTGTCTAACGTCTTCAACATGTTTGGTAATGAGACAGTTGAGTTAACTGATGCACCGCTTGGGTTTGTTGTTAGTGATTTCCAATCTTCTTCTGATCCAACAGTTCCATTTCTAACAACTTGTGATGTAAACTTTAGAGTGTACGGTAGTCCTAAATCTCTTTCTGATGGTAGAGGTGAACCAGTTATATTAATCGCATTCACTTTAACCAATTGAGCTACAGCACTACCCGCTCCATCAGGTGATAACCATTCACCGTGAATGTGAATCTTTGACTCGTTACCATCTTGTCCTATACTTGGAATCATCTTCCAAACTATTTTTGGTTGTGAAACTTTCAAATCAAGAGCATGAACAGTTACAGGTTCATCTCCACTATTAAATGAACAAATAAAACTGTGAAATGGCTTTGTTGTCTTATCAACAGATTCAACGACACCAGAATCTCCAACGGGAATAGTAAAATTCTCACTTACTAAAGGTTCATTAGCTTTATATTTACCACCTCCAGTAAACTCAACACGAGCTCCAACATATGGTCCATCCTTAATTGATAAGTCTTCATCGACAACACGTTGGGATAATGGAAGAGAGAAGTACTCACGATTTCTGTTATCGGGACTCCACATTTTTTGACACAAAGCAGATATTGGTATACCTCGACAAATAAGATCTGTTCCTCCTCCAAGAACTGTTTCTTTATGAAGGATTGTACCAAGAGAGTCATCCTTACCAACGAGGTCAGAGTCAAAGACTTCAAGGTCTAACCATTGACTCATATCTCTAACGACGAGGTCGAATTGTTCATGCCATTCTGGATCGAGTGATTTTATTATTTTAGTTCGTCTATTCTGAATTCCGAGTTTGATCGACACATACGAATCGCTGTTCTCTGATCTCAACATCGCTACTGCTACGTCACCAGCTACTAAAGACTTTGCTCTGATTACAGATAGTCTTAGTACTCCAGTGACTGGTTTTATTTTATTTGACTGCTCAGCTCCTTCAGTCTGTGATGAAGCCCCAAAGTATGAATTAGCAGTGTTGGGTAACACCATCACGTCACTAATAGCACGACCAGCAACATAGCTGCATAGAGATCCCAGATTCCCAAACCCAGCAACAGAAAGTGATAAATCAATCTGAGGTGGATTAGGGAAATACGCTTCAAGATAGCCAATAAAAGGAATAGCCTCACTGAAATGACTCATTTCTACACACATTGTAGATTGGAGTTTCACGTCTTTACCAGAAACTGATACTTCAACACCCGCGGCTTTCCCTATTAAATCAACTTCGATATTGCTGTTGAACTGAACGTTATTAAAAGTAAGTTTGAGTCCTCGATATCCATGATGTGTTGTAATCTTTTCAGCGTTGATTGTTGAGAAACTTGGTGCCTTAGCTCCCAATGAAGTAGGTTTTGCAAGACTTAGAGACAGACCTGCAACAGATGCTCCAGGAAGTGAGGCAATAGCTGACTGAAGTTGTTCATCTAAACTCTGATTCATTCTCTTTTCTAAGTATTTACGGTAGTGTGGCCATACTTTATTAATTATCATATTCACCCACTCCAATGTTTCAGCAATGCTAAAGCCATCACCTTCTCCTCTTAACTTGCCCACTAAAATATCATAGTCACCCCATGTGAGTGCTCCAGCTTTCAGACAGTCGTTTAATGCTGTTTCCTTTTCGTTTGTTAGTTTTCCTCCAGCATTCTTTTTTATTTGTTCTTCATTTCCTTTTAGTTTTCTCTTGTCACCCATTGCTTTGTGATTCTTTGAACGGGTGTTCCAAGATTTTGGAAGTCCTTCACGCCGTAATGACTGGACAGTAATATCAGCGTTGATTCTGTTTGTGGTGGTGGTGGTGGTTTTTTGAATAACAGTAAATTATAAGTTATTGATACAAACTGTTGAGCGTCACGTAATTAATAAAAAAAAAACATACGAAGCTGTCGCCCTAGCTGACGGAATTTGAATTTCAAAAGGTCCAACAACATCAGCCTCTTCACCAACAGCATCATCGTTGAGAGCAACAGTACAGTGACCGATAACTGTATCGTTACCATCAAGGACTTCTAGTCGTAGATGGCTACCAAGGGTTGGTAGGTTCAGATACATGTTCTGTTTTGTTTATTTTACGTAATTTAGTTTTTTTAGAACTACTTTCTTAAAATAAAAATATCAAAATTCACATACATCAAGGAATTGGGGTTTCTCATTGTTTGATTGATTCGTTAAGAAACCATCAGCACTAACAAACCACTCAGAATACCCACCTTCTGGAGCAAGATCTGCACTGGCAATACTTAAGGCTGAAGCTCCGAAGCTGCATTTTCCAGTATTCACAGCATCTTTGACAAGATGTAGAGGAAATGAAAGAACCTTTGAGATGAAGCTTGATGTTCGTCCAGCAGCAGACATCTTCAGGATGCTCGACAAGATATCAGCTGATGATTTGACAGCAGTATGAGTAGCACTGTGACGAGAAACAGCAACATCCCCACCAGATGAAGCCTTTACTCTGAATGGACCTGATAATTGTGGTGGTAATTCCGACAAGTCTTCCAATTCAATTCTAACTAAAGAAGACTCTTCAGTAGAAGTATTTGAATCGATAGTTAACCATTCAGCTTTAATAGTAATCGTACTGTTCTCACCACTCTCTCCTTGAACTGGCTTACCATCTTTTGTGATTGGGATTGTGATTCCGTCAGGGTTTTCTAAACAACGAATCACAAGTCGGTTTATTGGAAGACCAACAACACCACCAACATAATCATCGCCATCATCTTCATCATAATCATACACATCAAACAATACCCATTGATCTGGATTGTATACGAGGAATTTAAACTCGTTGTTTGAGGTCCATACGGGGTCTAGGTTTTCAAGAATGTGATCAGTCTGTTTAGTTTTTGTACCAACAGACACTATCACGTAAGGGTCTGATGAAGGGTTAAAACCTGCATCCAACGCCTCCAAGTCATTACACTTGAGGACGGTTATTTTTACAACTCCTTGGGGTTTAGGAGTAGCAAAGTACTCCATCCCTCCTCCACCAAAAGGCATCGTAACAAAATTAGGAACAACACAACTTTTCTTTAACGCTTCTGATAGAGCCATTTGCACTGTCATTTGACTTTTACGGTGGGGGTTGGTTTTATCAAACACAAATTTCATTGTCGGAGGATTAACAAAAGCACATTGCAACCCACCAATGAATGGCCACTTGTCCATAAAGTGTCGAAGCCAAAAGTACATAGTTCCAACACATTTTAATTTTTGAACCACGACAGTACCACTCTCAGTTGTAAATGTGATATCAACATTAGATAAATAATTAATACCGAGTCCTACTTCAATATCATCTTCGAGGTACTTCACAGAGACTGGTCCGAATCCTGGGGTCTCTTTTCCTAAATCTAGAGTTCCCATACTGACGTCTTTTGAAACTTTTTCTAGTGCTGCAGTGCAAATATTTTGCAACTCGTTTGTTAAGAGAACTTTAATATGTGGCCATAAGACACTTAGTGTTGTTGATAACCATTGCATAGTTTCTGGAAGTGTGTAGGAGCGACCCTCATTTGTTGGGTCTTCTCCAGTAACCGCTTGAAGACGACGTAGAGCAGTGGCAAAGTCAGGCTTTGAGATAGCACCAATCTCAAGAGCTTTGTTAAGGGTTTCCATTTTTCCTTTTCTGTTGGCTGCCTTTCGAGCCTTTCTCGCTGCCTCTGCTTTCTGACGATCCTCTTCGGCTTTCTTCTTTCTGGCCTCCTCTCGCTTTCTTCGCTCTTCTTCTTCCTTTCGCTTACGTTCTTCTTCTTCGCGTTTCCTGCGAGCTGCTTCTGCTGCTGCTTTTTTCTTTTTCTCCGCTTCTTCCCGCTTCTTCTTTTCTTCGGCTTCCCTGCGTTTCTTCTCTTCTTCGGCCTTTTTCTTTGCCTCTTCTGCCTTTTTCTTTGCTTCTTCGTCGGCCTTTTTCTTCTTGTCAGCCTCAGCCTTGGCCTTCTCTTCAGCTTCCTTGCGCTTCTTTTCTTCTTCTTCGAGTCGCTTGCGCTCAGCTTCTTTACGTTCATCCTCTTTCATTTTACGCTCGGCTTCGATACGGGCTTGGCGTTCGGCTTCTTCTGCAGCGAGTTTTTGCTGTTCTTCTTCGAGGCGACGAGCTTCGGCTTCTTGGGCAACGCGCTCAGCTTCTTGCGCAGCGCGCTCAGCTTCTTGGGCAGCGCGCTCAGCTTCTGCGGCCTCTTGGGCAGCACGTTCGGCTTCGAGACGTTCAGCTTCGCGGTCCTCCTCAGCCTGGCGCTCGGCGTCTAAGCGTTCGGCCTCTTGGGCAGCCAACGCAGCGAGTTCGTCTTCGTCATCATCTCCGAAGGATTGCTCGTCAAGAAGGACTTCCATGTCATCTCCAAGTTCTTCAGCAACATCATTTTCAACTTCGTCAGCAAGTTCCTGTTCGAGGTCTTCTAATAAGTCAGCCTCTAAGTCAGCAGCGATGTCATCCATCACATCATCTATCATTTCATCTATGACTTCTTCATGTTCCTCTGCGATGGGTTTTTCAATTTGACATTTTGTTTCTACGCTGTCTTCCCAAACGTTATTCTGAATCTGCCATACTATTCCAGACTCAAGAGGTTGAGAAACTGATGACATCTCAACATTACTTTCTATTGAGTGCCTCATCATGTGAGGATAACGACCTTCGTGAGGTTGGACGGTTTTCAGATATGGTTCGCAGCCTTCTGGAGCACAAACCCAACGGCCATCTTCGTCAGAATATATTTTCATTGTGAACGAGTTATCACCTACACCTTCCAGTCTCCAAACGGGTTGGTTACGAGCCTTCTTGTGAGAGAGCAGGTACTCACCTTCACAACTAAAGATCTCAGGGCAAACCATGTGGAATGCATTTGGTGGAGGAGGTGGTGGCAATGGGGGTGGAGCGAGGCACAAGTTCCTCGGACGTACATTCCACTCACCCCACACATTACCGAAATCAACAACAGCCCTGCTACCATCTTGAGTCCACCCAACTACCTTTCCTTCTGGTTGAGGATGATCACCTCGTCTGATTGGTTCTCCCTTCTTCTTGTTGGTGACCTTCCAATTTAATTCAATCATTTTAGTTAAATTACGAGCAACAACGTACTCACCAATCTTTGGTTGTGTTCCATGAGGAGTTGTAATGTACTCTGGACCAGTGAATGCTGTCAATCCAAGTATTTCTTCATCCTCAGATAACTCTAGAGGGTTGAATGTGTTTCCCTTTAGACCAGTCAGCGATATTTCACATCGTAGTCTACAGGACCCATCTCCTGTTAAAGAAAGAGTACCCTTTATAGCAGGATCAGATATAGAAGATACCGCTACATGTTTTTCAGCGCTACAAATAGTTTTTCCATTCTTACCAACCAACTCAATGAGAACTGGGCAAGACCAGGCCCCGCCTGCTATGTCAGAATCTCTACTCGATTTAAACGCTGCATGAACAACCTGATTGAAGTCAGGTGACGCATGCTGTCTGTAGCTGGCAATGGCAGCACTGCAACGGAAATGCCATTGTTTTACTTTTTCAAGGTCGGCGTCAGTGAGAGAATTGACAGGGAGGGCGAGTGCTTCTTTTGCAAGAACCTTTGAGATGTGAGTTGATTTTGAAATCTTGAGAAAAGCCTCTTCCTCGTCGGCAGAGTTGCTGAGTGTTTCCGTTACTGTCGCTAACAGATCTTTAGCTCCAAGACAACCTGAGTTTCCATCACCGTGTTTAGTTGTAACTGACTGACCACCAGCAGATACCCGAATTGTGTATGGTCCTTCAGGTTTTCCTGATGACGTTCGGATTCCTTCAGCAGATCGCACACATGCTGACATAATAAAACTTTTATTAATATTATCAGAAGTTGGTAAACTTTCCTTTTCAGTTAACCATTCAGTCTCAACAACGACAACCGATGGACACTGACTCTCACCAATAGCGTTGTTTAAAGTGTATACTAAGTTAGATCTGGTTGTTAATAAAGAATCTAATTCTTTGACTTGTAGGTCAAGAGTACCTTTTCGAAGTGCTCGCAATCCTCTAACAGGAATACCGCGTTTTATCTCATCTGTTCCTCCACCTAAAACAGTTCCTTTGTGAAACACTGCTCCTAGAGAGACGTCAGGCATGAGTCTGTTGTTGTCCCAAACTTCAATATCTACAGCTTGTTCTTCGTGATACACTACCAGATCAGTAGTGAAATTAAATCTTGGGTTTAGTGAAGTGACTTGTTCACTTCTGACTACCTGATTACCCAATTTAATAATCACGTAGGCATCAGAGTTTGAAGTTACTTCTCCTGTAAGTGATTTTGACTTGTCAGCTGCTGTCAAATGAAGGCATTCAGATATAGTTAAACGAATAACACCAACAGGTCTTGGACATGATAAGTGAGCCATATCAACTGAAGGATGATTGGATAACGGGACAACGATAGTATTTGGAATTACACAACTCTCTGATATCGACTGTATTACCGAATCATTAAAAGTAGACTTGAAATTCGACACCGCACTAGCAACACCATCAAAAGCTTTACCGACATCACCTGTGAACATTAGTTCTAACATAGGAGGGTTTCTTAATGTTACTTCAACTGCTCCAAAGAATGGAGGTACTGGTTCTGAAAGAACTGGCTTCAGGGTAACGATAACGCTGCCTTTGAAGTGTAAGTTTTTTATACCACCGCTAACAGTCTTTCCCAACACTGTTGCCTCTAGTTGAATGTCAATTTGACTAACGAATGACATGTCGTTAAATATGAGTTCACATCCTTCAATGATTTCTTCTCCCGTACGTTTATTTATTTTCCTTAATTCCCGACATTGAATTGTTCCAAATGCGGGTTCTTTAGACCCCAGCGACACTTTAGTGAACTTAGCACTGGCACCATACGATGAGATTGAGGAGTTTATCTCTGGTTCGATGTTGTTTTTGAGTTGGTTTGCTGTATATTTAACTACACCAGGCCACGTAGCACTAATTATCATGTTCAACCACTCAAGTGTTTCAGCGATTGTATTGGCATTTGATTCACCGTTTAGCTTTCCAACTAAGACATCATAGTCTCCCCATGTTAAGGCTCCAGCATCAAGGCAGACTCGGAGACTTGCTTCACGGGCTTGTTCTTCTGCTGGTCCGACAGGTCCCGTTTTTGTAACACCGTCTCTGTAGAATGAGTCACGCTCTAAGATTGTTTCCCTTGTTGCGAGTGTCTTATCTCCATCAGGCCAGTTGCTTGACATCCACATTTTACCAATCTCTCCAACAGGTTGTAATTTTGATCCCATGGATTCTGTGTCCATATGAGTTTCCTTAAGAGTCTTCCAGTCTAACCAATCAGCTACGTACACTTCATGTTGCCACCACTCTGTGAATTCGTCTTTTGCGACTAAGGCGTCGGCTTCAAGACACCAATTCTCTGGAAGGATATCTGTCGCTTCAAGTGATTGAATTACTATTTGACCTGATACTTGTACTGATGTTTCATTACCTGTTGAATGCTTTAGTGATAGTTTAAATGGTCCAACAACATCAGCTCCATCACCAGTTACGTTATCTGTTACAGGAATGATTCCTTCAGCAACTGTTAAGTTCTCTTTGTCGAGTAATTTTAGTGTCACGTTGTCAACTTTGCTACACCACAAATGAATAGCTGATCCAATGTAAGGATCATTAGCTTCGTGGTAATGTCTTCTCGTTTCCTCTACAGCTTCAGTCCAGGTAACGTAAGAAGCAAAATTCAAATACCATTTCTTTCTCTCTTCAATGGCTGATGATTTCACACCTTCATCTTTCCAGTCTTGAATTAGTTTTGCTTCACTGACTTGAAAGTCGAGTAGGTATGACTCTGTTTGCCATTCTGCTACGTGTTCTTCAGGTGCTTGGATGATGTATTCACCCTGTTGCCTAGCGAGTGCTTGTTTGATTAGTTGGAGATCACCTTCTCTCTGCATTTGATGTATTTTTGCTATTTGAATGGGTTTCTCATCAGGATGACTACGGATGAGTCTCAATAACTCTTTTGGTGTAGTACTGGTACCTGGTTTTGTACCTCCAGCTGGTGATATTCTAGGGGCTTGACCTGCTGTTCCACTTACTCTGAATGGACCTCTGGATGCCATTGCTTTTGGTATTCCTCCTACTTCACCAATTTCAACAGAACAGAGAGCTCCATCACTGCTATCGGTAACGCTGTTATTTAATCTAAGCCACTGAGCTTTTACTGTTATTGTTGAAGCGACACCTCGATCATCAGTTACTGGAAACATCAATTTAGTGAACGGAATTGTTGCTTCTCTTCTTTTAACGAGTCTGTTGGCTGGGATGTTTAGAATTTCACCGACGACATCGTCGCCAGTTGCTCCTTCAAGAAGCTCCATAATGACCCATTGGTCTCTGTTAAATATTAAGAAATTAGTACTTTCATTCAACCACAAAGACCCGTCAGGTAATACTGTGGTTTCTTTTGTGTTCCAAGTCTGAGCTCCTACTTTAATGCGAACTGATGATTTCGGATTCATTGGTTTTGAAGGGCAATGAAGACAGCTGACAACTGTGAGTCGAAGAACTCCTTCAGGAGCAGGTCGGGCAAGCTTTGCGATGTCAACCTTCGGATTATTAGAGACCAGTGGGAATACTCTTCTGTTTGGAAGAACACAGAAATCAGCTATAAAGTCGTTTACTGCTTTCACAATGACTGGTTGGACGCTCGAAAAAAACCCGACGACACCGGTCCAGTCAAGATCGAGTCTGGGTGGATTCGCAAAAGCAACCTCAACTGCTCCAACAAAAGGGGGCTTGTCAAGGAAAGATTTTAGGGTTAGGAATAACTTTCCTGCAAAAGAATAGTTTTGAATACCAACATCTCCTGCTGTTGTCGTCATACTAACACACATGTTACTGTGAACTGTGACTCCAATACTAATCTCTAAGGAATCCTTTGATGCGTTAGGACCAACATAACGACCTTCAATAGGACCGAAAGCTGGATTATTAGATCCCAAATCAAACTTCTTAATAACACAACTAACTCCGTACTTCTTACACTCAGCGTTAATAATTGGTTGAATAGTGTCATGCATGAGTTTCTTTGTGTAAGATCTAATAGAAGGCCAAAGACAATCAAGTAATGATGTCAACCATTCACATCCTTCTGGAAGAGAGTGTTTTCTATCAGAAGTAGGATCGATACCAGTGATAGCAGTTAATCTTCTAACAGCAGCATTGTAATCATCTTGATCAAGAGCCCCACAATGTTTAGCATCTTTAAGGGCATCCAGTTTGTTAAGTCTTCGTGTTGCTTTCTTTAGTGACGCTTGTGCTTCTCTTAGACGAGCAATTCGAGCTTCTTCTTCTTCACCAGTTTCGTCGCTTGTTGGAGAAACTTCTTCCTCCTTTGTTTCATTCATCGCTTCTGCCGCTGCTTCTTCAACTCGCTTCACATCTCTCTCGACATCATTTTGAATTTGCTTCTCAACCACCACAGCTGCTTCATTCATTGCAGCTTGATGCTCTGCTGCCACCTTGTGGTGGCCGCTATACGCTTTGCCACCGCAGTTTCCCATTTTGTTGCTACTTTTCTGAAGTTGAAAAAAATATGCTATTTTATGGAAGTAGACATTCTTGCTCTCTACTGCAACAAGTGTAAATGAACAGATTTAAAACAAAAAAAATAAAAATTAGGTTAAGACAAGAGTTGTTAATTATTTTCTAACCACTCATCAGTTTAAGGTCCGAGTCTCGCACTCTCTAATGCATTAATCTGGTCTCTGAATTGATTAACTCTTTGTGTGGACATCGCAATCTTAGCGTCACTAATTTTCTTATCATGTTCTATTGATTGCTCTTGAAATGTAACAGCTTCAGCTATAACAGCTTGTCCCCACAGTTCTGTGAATCCTTCACATGCGATGTTTGATTCATCGTCTTCAACGTGTGATGTCACTTGTGCGAGTCGTCTCCACATAGCACAAATACCATCACTGCTCATAACAGATTTAGGGATAGATAAATATTGACAGGTAGTGTGATGTGACATAAACCAACACCAGGTTGATAAAGGAGAATCTGTTGGTGAATTATACTTCTCGAACTCCTGTAGGGATATGAATTTAAACTGAATAACATTCCAAGGCTCTACTTCTGGTCCGAATGAAAGTAACTTGACCCAGGGATGAGTTGAATCTTTTTGAAATGATTCGAATGTAGACTCTCCATGAGTCTTAACAAACGTAACAGAGTAAACAGTTGTTGAAGACTTGTCTTTAAGAGAAGTTGCTGCGAGAGTTAGAGCATTCTGAGTTATACTTCTCATTGCATCTGTTGATGGAAGTAGGAGTAAGATTCCTTTGAGTAACACTTTAACATATTTCATAGTATCTGTGAGGCAATTTACAATTAGCGTGTCGTTATCTTCCCAATCACTGATGGCTGCTTCGCTATCCATTATGGCGCTTAGTCTCTGAATTTTTAAATTCGTTATCGCTTCAATAAGTTCAGCTAAGGCAATGTCATCCCATCCAACGACATTTGCCATTACTTTATCAGCGCAAATCATAACGTCTCTGCTGCATTCAATTGTTTCTTCTTCGATTCCTTGGCTGTCATCATCTTCCAAGTCCACCCCTTCAAGAATAGCAATCTTACGTCGAAGGGTTGAGCTTGTTGCAGTCATCCCAGACGAAGACATTATTAATGTGATTTGGATAAAGAAACTAAAAAAAAAAAAGAAGAAATAATACTTTCTGAACACCAACACGCAATATATAAACTACATGGTACGCTAACTTCCTTAACACCAATTGACTTGAAGCTTTTTCTGCAACTGTTTCTCCCATGTGCGAATGTGGTTTTGAAAAATTCTCGCATTGTGTAGTCCCAGTCAGATTCAACAATAGGCTAAAAGAACAAGAATTGTTAAAGAAGGTGCATAAACACCCTGTGATTGCGGGGAAAAGAAAAAAAAAAAGATTAATTAAAAATGATATAAATAATTAAAAAAAAAACACAATAGTTTTTTTGTGAAGGTAACCTGCCTTAATTTTATTTTATTCATTAGTTCTTTTCCCCCGAGTAATTCACGGCAAGAACACTAATCGGGTTTTTGCTAAAATCTTTTTTTTTTTTTTTTTTTTTTTTGAGGCCTGAATGTACCTGAAAGAATAGTACCAGTTATGTAAAAAAAACAAAAAGATTTAATCATTTTACATTTCCAAAACTGGGTAAATCGCTCTTCGTATGTGGGACGATCGATACAAAAAGAGACAAGAGACGTCCAAAAAAAAAAAAAAAAAAAAAGGAATCGTGAATATATTATTTTGTACTTTTCATAACTGATATAGCGGAAAAAAAGGTTCTGACCGGATATTTGCCCTCATACTTCTACAGAAAATGAGTTTAACGCACAAATCGCATCCGAACGAGAAAAAAAAAATTGTTTGTGCACGAAACCGTGAACCGACTTAAACTGATAAAGCTAAAGGAAGTTTACGTGTGCTGCCCAACATTCTTTTTCGTTCTTACAATACTTGTTAAATGCAAAAAAGAAATTTGATAATCAAAATCTTAAAAAGATTCTAATTAATAATTTAGACGCTTCAACATTCTTGTTTCTGAGGAAAGGATTAGTCTGGAAATTGAAAACAGAAGAAATAAATAAACAAAATCAGACCTAATTAAAACAACCACAGACGAGTCGATGTTCACTCCTCACCTTCCTTGTTCGGTTTAGCAATCGCAACAAACAAGGGGAAAGAAAAGAAAATGGGGGAAAAAAAAAACAGGAATACGCCAACCCCTACAGAAAAAGGCTAGATCACTGTCATTAAATAGCAAGAACACTCTGTAGGCAGACAAGGTTTAGATAACTTGTTTGATAACTTCTGAAGACTCAGATAAAAACAAATTGGGGTCCGACAACTCTCTTGAGTAAGCACTCGCATCAATCTCTTCTGTGTAATAAGAAAATCCCCATACGTGGTTGAGAACAAGTGTGGCATCACAGTGTTGAGTAATCTAAGAAATAACGCATCCTCTGCAGTATGCCTCTCCATTTAACGTATCTTGTGTGCTATCATCACACCAAGAGGATTGTGTCACAAAGTCTATTTGTTGATTTCTTTGTCTCAAGTATGTAGTGTCGGTATCAGCTCTTCTAAGACAAGTGTTATCTTCAATGGAAGTACTACTAATAAGAGAGTCTCCTGTTCCTGTTTGGTCTGCCCACATTACTCTCCGTTCAGTGCATTCCTGAGTAACACTGGATGCTCGTTTTCGAAGTGAAGACGGACTTGACGGCATAACAATAGTCATTGTGACCCCACCCTCCCCCCTTCTCCTGCTCCCAACACCTGTTTTATTAAAATAATTATCATGACATAACTACTATTTGAGTTATTAAAGAACTACTTAAACCCCGTTGGTACATAACATATGATGCAACCTGTAGGAATAGAAAGTAGAGAACAAAACACTAACACATCACCATCATAGCGTTCAAAGGACAACATGAGAAGTAAAGAGAATGGGTTTGAAGTACTCGCGGGACTCGGACAAGCCGGGATGGCTGTGTGAGGGCAAATGGAGACTCAAGGTACTCTTCTTCTTACCCACATGACATGAGGAAAAAAAAAAATAATAATTAAAAGGGAACTAAAAGAACCCTAAAAGCGTTAAGATGATTGCCAAAAGCAATTCCCGACCACACAATTAAACATAAATAGGGCTATCATGATGTTCATAATAATAACAAAAAGTTTTGCAATAAAGGTGCTGTGTGACCAAAAGAAGAGAAATTCAGCTCTGCTACGAGTGTCGCCAAACAGAAGAACCTTAAGCGATTCAGCCGATACTGTGTATTTCTCTTTATTATTGGGTATCCTGGTTTTGTTGCAAAAAAAAAAAAAAAAGGGGGGGCTTGCACTCTTCCCAGCTTGGTAGGCTCAAACAAAAAACCCGCCGCAAGCCAGAATTTTGGGTCAAGTTCGAGTCCTGGTGGACAACTTTTTTTTGTAGGGAGTTGGCGATTTCGCAAACTATTTTGTTGAATTAGAGGTTTTCCCAAAAAAATTTAAAAAAAAAGAACCATACCAAAGATGAAGAGGAGAAACAACAAGTTAAAGTTGGACAGAATTTTTTTTTCTTTTTTTTTTTTTTCTTGAGATGAGAATAATTTCGTTCTCAACTTCTAGTGGATTGATTGATATAAAGTTGACTAAGAAAACAGAGAACACAATTCACCAGATGAGAACCGCACGGTGAAGCACTGTCTCTATTCCGGATAGCTGTCCTTATCAAAACAATATTAGCTTTAATAAGAAACCACATTTCCAATCAGATTCTTCAAGAAGCCGTTGAAATTATTCACCCAGTTTCATTATTTTTTTCCGTTACAAACCCATAGGATAACGGTATTTCTCCACCTTCACTAACTCACTCACTATCACATACGAGTTGCTAAAAGGAATTAAAGTATTGGCCAGTGAGAGGATAAATGTGATTGGGAAACTCTTAAACACCTCAAAAGGGATGGCTTTAGCTGATTAAAGTAACGGATGTTTCTATCTAGTTTCGCAAATCTGGAGGGTACAACGCAAAAATGCTAAAGTTAACTCCAGTTCGCCAACCAGTTGGAAATCGTGAGAAAAAAAAAGGAAGACGCGAGTTTCAAAAAAAAAGAAAAAAGGGCGGGTTTGCGGAGTTTTTTTTTGTTTTGTTTTTTTTTTCATTTCTTCTCTCACAAAACATTCCACCCAGGGTAACTCCAGGCAGATTTCCGAGACCAACAGTTGCGTACATCAATAGGGGGGTCAAATAAAACGGTTTTTTTTTCTTTGGAGGGAGAGAGGTAACCACCTGCAAAGCTCTATTGTGTTATTCAAAGCATGTTGTGGAACAAACTAAGAAGCGAAACTATAACCAACAGGTACATTGAAAAGGAAGACATATGGACAGGACGAGGCAGAAAACAAGTAAAGTTAGTCAGAAATAGAAATTAAAAAATGAAAGTAGAGCAAGACATTAAAAAGAACAGAATCAACGAGGAATCCCTTTATCGCGGGAATATCGAAATTCTTTTATCTGTTAACGACTTATCAAACAAAAAATAAAAAAATAAAAATAAAAATAAAGTGCCGTGTAAGTCATAAAGTTGTGTTTCCCTCGTAACTCACCAGCGATACAAATGTTCGTAAAAATTATCTTTTCACTCGAAGTAACATTTAAAAAAAAAATCAATAAAAGAAACAAAAAAATCACCATCTTTTTTTTTTTTTTTTTCACGTCACAATTTCTCCTTGGAAGCAGTGGGCTGAACACACAGCGGTACTTATCAAAAGAGATTGTCAGAGACGGATTCACATAACAACAAATTAAAATTAAAATTTCTTACTCCGGGTTCAACTACCGCATATTCTCTGTATGTAATTACTAAACAGTAATACAGATAGAGGTGACTTGTGTAGTAGCAAAGTCAATATCAATCACTTAAAGAATACAAACGTGTGGAAGAATTTTTTTTTTTTTTTTTTTTTTTTTTTTGGTTCTAAAAATCAAAAAATTTCAATTGCATAAAAAACCCCATTTTTAAAAAAAAGGGAGACCTCAGGGATTTAAAAAAAAAAAAAAAGGGAACGAAAAAAGGGAACTGCCTCTCCTTTGCTCTCTTGCTTTTAATTTTTTTTTAATATTTTCATCAAAATAATAGGTAAGGTTTATGTTTTACACCCCTTTTTTTTTTTTGTGTTTGTTTATATTTTCTCGCTTCCTCACACAGGATGAAAATACCAAACAATTTCAGTCTATGATTGTGTTTTTTTGTTCTTTTCGACTTTTTATGATGATTTTCTTGTGGGTAGTTCACAAGCCCATGCCTGATGATGTAAAAATGTTGGAGCGTCTTCCTCTATAAAGCTATCTGACTTAGTCATGAAGGTATTCCTTAAAGAGACCTGTGTTTTTTTGTTTTCTGTTATATGATCTGACGAAACAGCAGTCAAGGGAACGAACTTGAAAACAGTCAGCTGTTTGTATATAAAGCAACATACCCTTCTTGTATTAAATACTACTTCTGGTGCCATGACGAATCCAATAGCCATTCCTCCAACAGCTGCTGATGCTTTTGCGAAGATCATCTTTGTGTAGTAATATAAGCAGGTGGATCTGAGAAGATAATTTTCATTTTTATTTTATTTTATTTCTAAAATAATCCTAAATTAACGTTGCGCAATGGAAAAGAGATTTCCTTTTTTTTTTTTTTTTTTTTTTTTTGGTAAAATCTTACGAGAACAGGACGAGAAGAACAACAAAAAAAAAAAACAAAAAAAAACAGAATCCAGCGTGTAATAAGCCCAAGGACACAAAAACAGAATAAATAAATCTCTGTTAATAACGTATGTAAGTGTAAGCTTCATCCCTCTCGTTTTCTTTTTATTTTTTAAATGCGATTCATATGTAATTATGACAATGTCTTCCACATCATTGGTACTCACTACACGCTGTCAGTACTATATGGTCGCAGTACCCACGTGGCTCTAAATGAACCAGCCTCTCTTGTAGAAGTTTTATCTAATAATTGATTTGTACCTGGATGAACACCTGATCGACAACTATGAGATAAAGTATGAAGTGGGAAGGTTTCAGGTGGTTTCCAATTAGAAGGAGGAATTCGTCTTGTGTTTTGTATTACATCTGAGAACATAACAGGTATTCCTTTTGGTGATGATGATAACTTATCATCCGTCTGCAGGAGCTCTCCGATAGGAGCAGAGAACGATCCCAGAACTAAGTCATTGGTACCGCTACCACTTCTGATCTCAACGAGGAATAACAAATCAAACAAACTATCTTCTGGACAGGCATACGGAAACACTGCTACAAATGGAGACGTTAAGAAACTCTCAAATGTGGTACATGACAGCGCCTCAACACATATCTGATGACGACCAATTGATAAGATAACTGTTATTGGTGAACCCTCTATGAAACCACAAGGGGCACAATACAACTGAAGGTTTGCGATTACAGCAGAAAGAACTAATTTCTGCCTGACAGTAGCACGCAGAGGATGTGCAGAAGTTGGATGAAATCGAGATAGATCTGGGTGAAGAATATCAACCGATATTAAAACAGAACAATCAGTTCCAACAGACACCCAAGTAGGTCTTCTAGGAGAATATGACGCGGAAACATCACCAAACATGCTACCGTCTCTAACAACCATTTGATGATTTAATGGGATTGATGTCATCCCCTTAATTGAATTATCAGTTTTTATTGTAATGTTTAATAACCCAACTGTCTCTAATCCAACAGCTTCTCTTCTTTGAGCTTCACCTCGAACACATTCAGCTATCCTGGTTCTCCAATCAGAGTTTTTAACACTACCAACTGCTTGTGGTTCTAATATACATATTGATAATGAAATAGTCTTGTTCCATGTCGGAACTCGAACTCCTTTCTTAGCTTTACTCGATGCGACTTCTTTCCCACATTGAACTTCTACTTCCATTGGTCTGTTCCTCTGTTGAACAATCCCCCTAACAAACCAGACATGAACTCTCGCTTGATATTTTATTTTATTAAACTTCATAACAGGTGGTCGAGGAATTGGAAGTTGTGATGTCTGACGGAGTAGTAAAGACGCTTGTAGAAAAGCAGGTTCATGAGGAGAGAGTCGATACCATTTAATAGAAGAAGAGATTGGATTTTGTAGTAGCCGACGAGGTTCTATTAACAATTGACCAATTGTAACACATGATGGAGTCTTGACTTGAATTACTTTTAGAAATAGAGTTGGCATGTCTTCATAACGAACTGGTAGCTCAAGTGACAACTCAGTTAGTTGTTCATTCCATGATGCTGTTGCTGCTGGTAAGGTAGTAGTCCAGGCACGAACACCACCCCATGACAGTTCTGCGTATACTAATGGAGGCTTACTCATTGGTGTTGCGATCTCAGAATTATATTGTTTTATCAAACACTCTAATCCACAAGCATCATATAAATCAACTCTCAAAGAGTATGAAGTACTGTCAGATGGAGGTGGTGGTAACAATGGCTGTGACGTTACTCGAGGATGCAATATAAAATCTCTTAAACTCTTCACTGACATTAAAACCTCATGAGTGTGTTTAGATACTATCATCATCTTCCTTAAATCACTCACAGGTAAGTACAACATTACTTCACACCAGGGAAGTATAAATTGTCTTTTTTCAACTCTTGCGGGTGAGAGAGAAATCTTTTCAACTTCGAAAGACAGAAGCATCCTACCAGCATGGGAATCTCGGTTGCATGGGTTCGAATCCCTCACAGAATAAAAATCCACCCATTTTGGAAATTGCGAAGCTTCAGACAAGGGTAAGTATCGTCGAGCGGCGTTGGACATGCCTCCGACTTTACTTGACCAGACAATCATCTCTAGGAGATCACAAGGGTGGGGTAGTTGTAAACATATTGATAGCCTGACACACCAACCACTGTTAAGAGATGATCTGTGTGGTTCTGTGTGAGAGAATTTACCACTACCAACTCTAATACCCATTGACACTGGAATACTCTTGTTGAGTGATTGCTTAGTAAAACCCTCAGCTTTCCATATGTCAACATGAATTATTAAATCAAAAGCCCTTTCATAACCTCCCGGATAACTTAATAAAACAACTGGTAACGGAGAAGATATATGAATATTACTATTAGGTAAGTTTTCTTGTTCTAAAGACACTCTGATGTGACACTTCAACCAACCAGTACATAAATCAGAGTCAGGTCTTGTAAGTAGACACCATGATCCATTCTTACTACATGAAGAGTGTACCTGTTCTATATCAAACTGATATTGTCCTACTAGTGATGTGTTCATTGCTGAGGGTACTATTCTGTTGTAGGACGTGTCAGTTTTTGTTGTTTCATTTTTAGGTAAATCGAGTACTTTGATTGTTAAATATTCCTTAGTCCTGCTTCTATCTACAATTACCAAAAACACAAAAAATGAATCAAAACTATCTCCACGGATTGGAACTCGTTCGGTATTTCCAAAACACTCAACAGAGAGAACTGTCGCACCACCACCTTTACGATGTTCTAAACCACAGGCTTGCATGACGTCGATTCCAACTCGATAAGTCGTAACTTTTTCTTCCTCGGTCATCATCTTTGCAGTTCATTAACATCAGTGTCTGTAAAGAGAAAGAAAAGTACTTTTCGTCATCTTATTTTACGATACAATAAATAGTTCATAAAAAAATTAAAAAAGAGGGAGAGAAAACGTTGACGACCTTCAGATTTTAATACGAAATTAATATCAAGTAAGTTACGTTTAGAAAAAAAAAAAAGAAAACATAAAATTGGAAAAATGAAAACTATCGTTTACTGACCCGAAAATGTCGTCGATAAGAAGATCGAGAAAGGGGAAAAGCCGCACGCATAAGATAGGTTAGGTGTTGTGGATGCAGCTTTCAATACGTCACCAGCCACCAGAGGAAAGGGTTTTCTGGTTGGTTGTGAAAATAATAAATGAAAATAAAAAAAGATATTTTCTGAAAGGAAATGAAGAACAAGTAAAACAAACAATTCCCGAAATGGAATTGAGAATATCAAAATAAATATTTTACGAGAACATTGCAGAGAGTATTTTATGTTCACTCTCCTCAGAACTACCATCTTCAATTAATTTGGTAGCGTACTTGAGAAGAAATTTACCAATTTCAGATTGCTGGATGCCAAAAGCCACGTTACACAAAGTCGTTATCACGCTTAGTGGTGGTGGTTTTGTAACTAAAAGTGATTTCGATACCGCAGATGCAATCTTTGGGGTTAAGATAGATTTACGAGCATACGAAATGATCTTCGGATGTGAAACAATTCCATGCACCAGCTGACCCAAGACAATATTCTCATACGCAGGTGGAAGTGAAAGTTTGGCATGTGAGATATTCTCAGATGGTGATGATGATACTAACTCACTACTAGCATCAGTTGGTAGTCGCAGAACTGTTCCAATCATTACTAAAGTATTAGACGATGAGTAGATTCTAATGCTTGAAAGAGGTCCGCATTCCTTTGAGAACCCGACAGCCATTGTAACCCCCTCGAGAGGTGATGATAAATTAACTAACCTGCGTCCAGTCTTCTCTTCAAAGACTGCCTCAATCTCTAATTCTGCTGCGATGCCTCCAACAACAGCTATCACGTGAGCTCCCTTTCCAAGCCACTTTTTACCACCAACTTTAGATACTGATACTTGGATAAGGTCTGTGGTTTTATTCTGGGTCGTTGAAAGAGTGACAAAACTACCCGTCAGAGGCTGGTTTTCACCGTCTTGAAGCTTTATTTGACACGTGACGAAGTCACCAACCACCATTCGAGTGGTGGTTGGTAATAGCGATCCAGTTGGGTACGATCTTACTGACTTAATGGTGCCGTTGACAGGTTTCTTCTCAGATGTTTGTAAGAAAGTTACTTCATCGTTAACCAGTAGTGATCCTTGAATAATCTTTAATGCGAATACCGGATCCTCGATACCTTTTACTTTTGGAAAAATTCGGAACACCTGAGCAGCAAAGTTATCACTACTTGTCTTATCGTTATTGGACATCACTTCATCTACATTTAAAATACCATATTGTTCCTTCACGATTTGTGATATTGTAGCTAGCGGTGTATCGTCTGAAATGGTGCGTTGGTTCAATTCCGATTCGTCGAGTTTTTTTGAAGTAGGAGATCCTTTAACCACAACTATAGCATCGTTAAGAAGACCCAGACTATTAAGTTCTAACATAAACCCGTGAGGGATTGTTCCATCTTTTGAAAGGACTACAGCAACATCAGCGTACGATAAGATAGTCCTCGTATTTCTAACCTGCTTGAGGTTTGGCGCTGCTAAGTACGTGATGGCATCTGCAGTATCGCAATGAACTGATCCTCGTCTTGCCGACTCTGTAGTCTCAATGTTCTTAAACTTGTCAGCACAGAATTCTCTTTTAAATATGTCATCCTCACCAATTATCACGACTGTGATATTTTTAGAAGACGGCTGCTTGTTTACATCTATCAAGGCAATCTTACCCTTTGTCTTTTCTGATTTTTCAAGACTTTTTCCACCTCTAGTCTTACCACGGATTGCGTTAGTGACCTCAGTGAGTAACTTTACGTTCAACCAGTGGATCAGAAGCCAAGCGATATTATATTGGAATTGTCTTTCAGGCCAACCTGTGTGCTTGAAATGTAGAGCTAGCTGTGCATAGACGTGCCATTCGTGTTCTTTCGGTATGGAAGGAACTCTGTTTTTTCCAAACAAATTAAAAGCGTTGCAAAGTGGTTCTCCAGACCCGCTGGACAAGGTGCATATCAAAGAACCGAATAACGAACGTTGCATTTTATTGTAACTGTTATCAGTTTGGTCATCAGAAGCTTGCAGTTCCGAAATTCTTTTTATAGTTTCCAAATGAATAGCTATTAATAAGTAACCAAGATGCTTTGATACAGGTTCGATCTTTCCAACACTCCTAGACACGGCTGAATTTGCTAATGAGTTTCTCATAACAACTCTCATCATTGCAATTGGTTGCCAGTCAGCGTACGTAAACCAATTTGATGTGAACGGATCTTGCATCTCTGCAAACCTATCTATGAGAGGTAACCCGATTGATGATAAGTCATGTTCGTCTTTAATACTGCAGGAAGGGAATCCGAGTGTAACCTTACCCGCAGGCAAGCTAAGAGGATGCTTTGACCAAGATTTTGTTAAATTTGAGAGAGTAGTAAACTGCGCTGTGTCAACTATCGCAAGCGGGTGGTCATCTGAATAGAATTTGTGAAACGTCGAAATGAACTCTCCTTCAGCCACGGCACTTAAAGACTTTTTAAGAATATCTCTACTAAGAGAGAGAAGTACAACACCAGTCTCAATACAATTCTCATCAACGAGTTCAGTGAAAGAATCAATTGTTAGGGAAAGTGCTGCTTGTACATTTTCAGAAACTTTTTGTTGTTTTGCTAATTTTTGAATATTAAAACCAATAGTTCCACTTCGTCTGACACTCACTAAACTTCCCAAAGCGTCAACTAACCATCTCAGAGCTTTCTTATTATTGGTTGCTTCTGCTCTAGCTTCTTGGTACGAAGCAGTCTTTTTTGCTTGTCCTGAAAACAGTCCATCTAAATCAGCCATTTCGTCCTCAGTTAACTTGAACTGCGGAGGACACATTCTTCGTTGGAGTGGAGTAATTACAGCAGCAGCGAAATTCTTTAGCTCTATGTCATCGTAGAGTCTACGTAGTTGGGCTAAAGAATCCATTACTTCTGTTTTATTATCTACGAGGTCTGACACAGGTAGTTGAATTAGTAAATCCTTAAAAGAATTAATATCATGATCTTCACTCATGAAATCAACCTTAGCCTCACGAACATCAACGACAACTGACGGGCGAGGTCCTTCAGACAACGGGATTCGAACTGAAGCTAAAAACGACTTTAAATTAGAGCAGAATTCACGTGTGCAGTCTTTCAGCGGTTCGACTGGGCCTTGAATCAGCCCTGGAATACCAACACCATCAAGGGTATACAGTTTTTTGTGTTGTGGAAGGTAAGCCAACAGAAGTGATTTTGGACCAGCAAGTGCCGTTGCTGCGTTTATATTCGAAGCGAGAATCATCTCACGGATGTCTGTTTCTTCTTCATCAGCACTCTCTGCAGCCCAAGATGCGCTACCACTGCATACAACAATAAAGACACCATTAATTCTAATGTGTGGGTTTGACTCTCTTGCAGAATCAGTCATCGTATCGCTGACAACAGAAATAACAGAACAACATTGTGAGAACAGATGTTCAATTATATTCTCCTTCAGTACTTCTGTAACAGTACCTCCAGCTAATATCGGACCACCCTCTAAAGTACCAGGGACAATACAAGGTAAGATTACTTCTGATGAGGGATGCTCAGCGTCTTCTGGATGACATGTCGTATCGAGATCTCCATCAGGGGTACACACCAGAGCAGAACTTCCGAATGAAATTCGATGATCAAAAGCTTCACTCAGAGTGACACCTGCTTGTTTGAATATTACTGATAGTCTCGAGGTGTCAACATCAGAGGTGTGACATAAGATAGACTTTCTCGGTTGAGATATATCAATCTCTTCAGAACACTTCATGTTTTCATCAGATTCAGTAACAATAGGTTCTTGGTAAGAATCACAGTGTTTTGGTGTCATTTTTTCTTCAACACAGAAATCATCAGGTGCAGGAGCAGCACATCTTGCACGCTCTAAAGATCTGTATGACTCTGTCGATAACTTTGGAACAGCACCAGAACCAACACATGCAGTCAATAACACTGCCCAATAGATGGTTGAAGTACCGTCATCATTACTTCGAAGGGTTCCAACTATTGGAGCACATAAAGTGTGGTCACCAACTGATGCTTCATCTAGTGGTACTCTCACTACAATCATTTCTTTATTTAAGTGATCCATAATAACAACAACAGGACGATGTTTTTCAAACTTCTTCAGTGGAGTTTGTTTATATCCCGTCAAGAATGGAACGATAATTTGATCACTCTCAATAGAGTTATCCTTGTTGGTGTACGACAGAGTGTGAAGAAGTCGGTTAGCAGTCATCTTGTCACCAGAGTGAGATAATGGTCCTGCTGATCTGTTAGAATAGTGAACGACGTGTTTATCATTTAGTCGACAGCAGAGATCAAAATAAGTCGGTTGAACGAAAGAGAAACAGGCTGATATTACCTGACCAGATTTCATTTGTGTGGTGAACTTCGTTCCAGAGTCTTGGAGTCGAATCGTGTATTCGTTGGGTTTGATACCAAAGGAATTCAGTTCACTTTTCAAAGCCTCCGTAAAACTATCAACGTTGCTGAATAGATCTGTTTGACTAACGTTGTCAATCAGAGACTTTACCTTAATAGAACTTAAGTCTAGTTCTTCTTCAACAATAGGATTGCCTTCTTCCATTTTAACAACCAGAAGCATGTTTTTACCATCCTTTTTGTAAACTGTTCCTACTTTAGTTAAACCTGTTGACAATGCTGATGAGCATCTCTTCAAACAAGTTAGAGCTGACACAGATAACGGATCAAATATTATTTTATCTATAGTTCGAAGAACAGCAACTGGATCTCTGGTGATGCTCATGTTGTGAATCGTTTGTTGTTTTGTAGATTGTTTAGCTGGAGGGGAATTAGATGATAAAAAGTACCCCTTAGATCATTAAATTAAAAAATACTAAGACATCGACTATTCGGATTACATTCTGTGTCTTGTTAACTGATAAAAAAATAAAATGAAAAATAATAATTATAAAAATTTTCAATGAGTTGAGTTAAAAAATTATTTAAGTAGGTCAAAACAAAAAAAAAACAAAACGTATTTAGCCATTTCTGGCATATATATATTTTTTTTTTTTTCTACCCTCCCTCCGCTTGAACTATTGTCCAGGAAGTGACGGCATTATTCGCTTAACGAATTCATCTATCGATAAATTAATTCCAGTAGAGTCAAGACTACCTGATGACTGTGCTTCATTAATAAGATCGGTCATTTCTTCAGGATCAAGACAATCACCAACAGTAGTGAGAAAGTAACGCAGTACCGTTAAGGGAATATATCCACTCTGGTCTTTATCAAACGTTCTAAGTGCTTCTCGTAGTTCTATTTCAGTTTTAAATTCATTCATACAAGTTACCATTAATCTTTCAAACTGAGCCCATGAGATTCTGGTATTGTAATCAGCATCTGGTTCTCCTTGGATGTCCTCAAGCATTGACTGCAGTTGATCGTTTGTTGGACATTGTCCTCCAGCTCTAATTGCTTTACCAACATCTTTAATGTTCAGCTCATCTTCTGCTTCAGCAAACATCGTAAAGACTTCATGCCAAGCTTCACTAACTTCTGATGGAATATCTTGTGGGCTGAAAGCCATTATTTCCTATTTGAAAAAGAAATAAAACTGTAAAAACAAACAATAGAAAGTCAATAATCAACTGTGATTGCTACGTTTGTTTTTTCCGGTTCTTATAAAAAAATATAAAAAAAAAGGAAAACCAATTTACATAAAAACAAATAATAACAATCATCAATAAAAGTAATTAATAATAACAAAGTGTAAATTAAACCAAAAAAACAGACAATTATAAATTAATATGGGTATTGTTTCTTCTGAGGTACAGAATCAGGATACTCCGAACCAGCAGCAACAGTAGTCTCACTGACATTTGAATCGGCATCGTCACAGGGTTCAGAAATATTTAACTCATCAGTACGTTGATACAACGGATGATAAATACCAAATCTGAAACCAAACCTTTCCATTAATTGTAAAGTAACTCGTCCAGTGAAGATAACACCAGGAAATATACCAAAAAGAACAGTAACGATGAATAGAGGAAGGTGATCAATTGATTTTACGACCGTACATAAATACTCCGCCCTCAGTAAGACAACCACAACCGAGAGACCACCAACAATATTAATATCCTCAACTGGAATTTCTGATCCACGACTCACTGTTAGAAATGATAAATGCATTCCGGTGTTACTTTTTTCATACAAGACTTCAAACCATTTACTGAGGGTAGCCTCAAATGTCAAAACCGTTGGCTTCGATCCTTTAAATACAAAATCTGTAGTCGGAGTTGTAACCCCATTCCCAATTCGAGATAGCTTTCCTGGATAGCTCGATGTAGAATCAACACTCCATATGAAACCTGAAGCATACGAATCCTCATCTAAATTAAATATTATTTTCGCTGATTGCGTAAAATCATACGTCGTAGCAACGTCAAATTCACATTCCGTACAACTCCATTTCAATTCACACACAGAACTATTAACAACACTACAACTAATGCTATGTTCAGTATACAAAATACCAGTTGTAGTAAATTTCACTGAAGAACAGAGACTTCTACATGAGTAGGTCGTGACTATGCCTAAAGTAGCTGAAATGTCAGAAGTTATTTTCTCACCAGTGTGAGGTGACAATAATATGTCTTCAGTCAAGTAGGTTTCTATTGATATGAATAACATTAACCCGACTACAACTGTGGTAATTGCTACAACGCAAATACTCAACAAACCTCCTTGTGGTGATTTTAAGTGTCTCTGAAACGTGTCAGTTATTTGATGATGTGAACATCCGAATAAAATATCAAATTTCGTAAATTTATATCTGAAATTTTCGAATAATAAAAATATTGAAACCAACGATGCTAAGCATCCAATTAATGCGACGGTTGTCAATATGGAAATCTGTTTTTTTTTTTTTTTTTTTTTTTTTGATTTGATTTGATTTTTGTTATCAATATTGTGATTACAAACCTTTCTTAAGAGATTGCGATCAGTATCAGCTCCATCTGGTTGTTGAATAAATAGTTTTGATGAACTATTAAAGACTCGTTGACTACCATCATCTCGTGTACTTCCAGCAAGACAACCACCTGGACTACTACACTGAAGGCACTTTATCGATCCGAGGTTTTGAGTAAAATAATTAACAGGACAAGGAATACAATGTCTTTTATCATTCTGTCTAACTAATGGATTGTATGTACCCGCTGGACATAATGTGCAGTTTGTAGACTCAAATACACTTGAATATGATCCAGCAGGACATGGTAAACAGTTATTGTCCTTTATAAACCAACCAGGTGAACAGAAACGTATTGAAAGTGGAAGTTTCCAAATATCATTATGCATTAGAGTGAAACTTTTACCAGCTCTAGGGGGAGCATTATACCCAGCATACGTGTATACGATACTACCATGAGGTATTACTTTATGACCTGATCTTCGTGTAAGTTGTTTTGATATCACAATCGTTTCTTCCGATGTTATGGTGGTTTTTCTGATTAGAGCAGCGTGTTCCTCTCCGCCAACTACTATGAAAGAATTATTATTAAGTTTAGCAAATCCATAATTTGTTATTCCACCGAATGTACTTTGTCTGGTTATTGTCGGGTGAGTTTTGTTGCGGATGTTTATTTCAGAAATCTGTGTTCCAAAAACAGTCAAGATGTCAGTATCTTGATTCAGAAACTCAATAGAAAACATGGCCATCATCTTTGGAAGTCGTCTTTCTAATTCTGTCCATTTTAACGTCACTAAATCAAAGCTCCAGACATCATCAAACTTCTTCCCAGAAATCGACATCCCCCCACACACAATCATCCGTCTGCTATCTTGTGTAGCAGCGGCATGAAAATGCCTCGGGCGTGGGTTCGAGTCTTGGATATTTACTTTTTCCCAAGCAAGTTGCCCATCAACTTCTTCAATAAGAGGTTTCAAGTCAGTCAATTTCAAGATGTAAACGTCTGAAAAATCCCGTTCTGAGTCCCTCCCTCCAAAGAAGAATATTCTCCCCAAGTGTCTGATAGCACTATGACCATATCTGTGGTTGTTTTGGTGTTTTTTTTTTTTTAAATTTTTGAAAAAAGCGGCACAAAAACATACCTCCCAGAAGGAGTAGACGACAGCTGGATTTGATACCAAGTGAGAGTTGGTATATGAAATCTCCAAGCATCATGATGAAGATAAAGAAGCCCACATGCTTTAATTACCGATCGGAGTCTAGTATCATGACTTTGCATCCCACCATGAACAACAATATTATCTCGCAGCGTAGCAGATGCGAATTCAGCTCTGGAAACAGGAGTTACGTATCCGTCGTGAATTACAGTAATATTTCTACTCACAGTAGACAGAGAAATGAATTGATTTGTTAAAGCATCAGAACCCCATCCTCCAAAAAGATAAATAACTCCATTAGAAATAGTAACAGCTGCGTAGTCACGAAATTGAATTGAAAGAGGCAAGTCAAAGCCATTAACAATAACCTTAGAATCAGGTTTACTTATATTAGATAAGTCACACCAGAGAACCTTTCCTAGAAGGCCAGAAGTTGTTTCATTTCCCTGAAGACCCCATCCAAAGATGACATATAAAATAGATTTCGATATAACAGCACTATGTCCTTCTCTCATTGCAACGTCAGGAACAATTTGTGATTCCCAAGTAATTGAAGTGGTTGTCGATACGTTAAAAAACCAGATATTAGAATCGTATTTATGCACCCCTTCAAGAAGACCACCAACAATATAAACTTTCTTTGAATTTGAATCGTACGCAGCAACAGCTCCACGTCGGGGTGGAGGAGGGTTTATTTGAGTGATTAGTTCCCATCCATTCCTGTTTGAGTACCTCCACAGATCGTTAAGAAATGAAGTGACTCCCTTACCTCCAAATAAAAAAGTATTATCTTTTTCAACTGTGCATATTGCTGCTTCCCATCTTGGAGGAGGTATCGTTTCAATGACCGCAGTCTTCCAATATGATAACTTTCCATCGAATATAATATGATCATCTTTGAGTCCAGCATTAATATCATTACCACTGAACACATGTAAGTCTCCTACTTCATCGATCCACGTCGCAGGACTGTCTCTTGGTTCGTGATTTCCACTTGGAATCTTTTCCCAGTACATTCCATTTAAATCAAACACCCACATGTCTGCAAAATTACTTCCGTGTGACCTTCCACCAATAAGACATAGTTTTCCATTATTTAGGTGAAGTGCACTTCTTTGACGTGGGTCTGGAGGTGTTCCTGTTTTTGGAACTCTCTCCCATTCAGTTGCAAACCCAACCAACGCTGCTATGATTATGACGTGAACAACCATTACTAAATATATTGGAGTATCATATTAATTTTATTAGGTTGGTGGCTATTTGAAAAGGAGGTAATTATAAATAATTCAATTCAGCCACCACTAGGAGACACAAATTAATCGAAATTGGAATTCACGTTTCAAAATAAGATCATCATTGTGAGAGATAGACAGGAAATGAGGCAAAAAAAAAAAATAAATAAAAGCCCCTTTTTAACTAAAGCTACTATTCAAAGCAAGCTAGTGATGTAAAAATTTTAAATACAATAAATAAAAAAAAAAAAAAAAATTGATGTGAGACCGCTACATGAAAAAAATACTACTGCGGATATCTTGAGAGGGAATACCGATACATCACTTATCGAGACACGGTTTAGTTAATTAGCGAGCCCAACATGCCGCCGAGCTCTTCGGGGGATCCCAATACTGCGGAGGTACATTGAACCTAATCTTGGGGGGGGATTATTTTGTTAGTTTCGACACGGCTATCTAGACCAGTAGAACTTTCTGTAGCCCCTATGTCTCTACCTTGTCGGGTTTTAACATAAAAGAATAATTGGAGAGCGAAAAGAGATTTAAAAAAAGTTCAATTTTACCAACGTTTCGATTCTTATTGAAGTTCACTACGAGAGGGTTCATTATAAACCATTTCGGTTAGATAAGGGGACGTGGAGGTCATCAACCCTATGAAAGTTACACTAGTCCTCTCACAGATGAATCAATAAAAGAAAAAAAAATAAAATAAATTCCACCCAAAGGGTAATTCTTGGATGCGAAAAGGTAAATGATAAGAGAGGAAGCTAATTGTTCAGGTGCTTCAGCGCACCACTTGTATTGCATATTTGTATTGAACGACGTGATTGTTTCACAACGAACAAAAAAAAAAAAACTTTTTTTTTTTTAAATAAAAGGAGAGGAATGAATATATATGAGTGTTCTTGAATTATTTTTTATATGAGGTTCGCTACTTTAAAAAAAGAAAAAGCTTTCAAATTCAGAAGTAAAGCAAAGATTGCACGCGACATGCTAAGCAAACCAGAGGATGCTTGTCGTTATACCTATACTTGAATATTAGGATGACCACCACGTGTTTCTATATCTCTACGACTAGGGTATTCTTTCATTGGAATGAATTGTTCTGGAGGAATAGTATCGAGAAACTCATCAAGACCAATCGAATCTTTACTTTTGTTCCTGCAGTAAAGTACGAGTGCTATTATCAAACAGATGAAGAGTAGTGATATTACTAACCAAACCCACCAATGTATTGAATCATCATCATCAGTGTTATCATCTGTTGCTGCACACACACCTCGATGACATTGTCCACTCCCACAGACAGTACCGTTGGGTTCATCATCTTCAGAGCACTGATTAGTAACACAAACTACACGACGACATTCACTACTCAGTACTTCACAAGTCATTCCTCCACAAACAACAACAGACGGCGAGTATGTAGCCTCCGATGGAAGAGCAGTTGGTAGAACTTCCGTAGGAGGCGAGTACGTTCTTCTTGACGGAAGTGGCGTCGGCACTATCGTCGGTGGTATTGTTGTTGGGAATTCAGTACTCACAACACCTGGTGCAGTACTTGGTATATTTGTGAGAGAGATTTCAAGATCAGTTGTTGGGATTGTTGTTGGAAAGTCTGTAGGAACATCGGTAGCTGGCACTGCAGTTGGCTCACCAGTAGGAACGTTCGTTGCCCCAGGTGTTACAGTCGGAATTGGTGTTGGTGGAGTTGGACTGGTTGTGATTGGAACAGCAGTCGGTGAAGATGTTGGTATCAGTGTGGGCACAGTCGTAGGATTCGTAGTAGGCGTGGGTGTCGGAAGTGTAGCTGGGGTTGCTGTTGGAGTTGGCGTTGGTATTGCTGTTGGAGTGACACTGGTAACACTGGTAGTAGTTGCCGGTGCTGCTGTTGGCGCTGCAGTCGGTGCTGCTGTCAGAACAGCAGTCGGAGTCGCTGTTGGTGCCGCTGTGGGAAGCGCTGTTGGAACGGCAGTTGGAGCTGCAGTTGTTGGCACTACAGTTGATACCGCTGTTGGAACAGCAGTTCGGGGTGCAGTTGGAGTAGTTGGAACAGCCGTCGGATTTGCTGTCGGAGCGGCGGAAACTGTAGTTGGGGTCGCTGTGGGAAGCGCTGTTTGAACAGCAGTTGGTGTTGCAATCGGAGTTGTTGTTGGAATTGCAGTTGGGGTTGGTGCCGCTGTCGCAGTTGGAACTGCGGTTGGCGTTGTTGTCGGAAGCGCAGTTGGGACAGCAGTCGGAACTGGTGTTACCTGCGGACAAGTATCATCCCACGGAGGAATTCTCTCGATAGGCTTTACCATACAAAACCCATATTGGTCTTGAGGACAGTCAGCCTCAACAGCGATAACCCAAGAATAGATAATGTCGTAGATGAAGATACCGCCACGCTCGAATTTCCCGCCTTCCTCAGCACCAATTTCCTGATCGAGACGGTCAGGCAGCTTCATATGTAAGAAGAGAGAAGTACCGTCGAAATAGTAAGTGCTTAGCGGGGCTCGGTCTGTTTCAGAGACACTCGTTACCTCAGTGAAATTTTGATTCCAAGTTGTTCTGTATCTGTTGAAAGCGTAAATATTAAAACGAGTATTTGAAGGATAATTCATAGCAATTCTAAGTGTTGATCCTCCAGATACTTGAGCTGGTTTGTAAAACATCACCGCTGGTGAGCCTGCATCAATCCAAATAAACCATCCACCAGTACCAGTTGGACCAGTAATTCCTTCATTTTGTGTAATCTTAGTCAGACGCTTTTCATCACCGTAGTCTGGACCGTGGCCCCAGTGAGCGACGTAACCGACGTCGCAGTTAGACCAGTCTGTGCTTCCTCTTACTGCTTCTTCACACACGCTAAGTCCTTCTTTCATTCCACCATTAGCGGCGTCTATATAAGGCGTCCATGCAGATATCTGAGCGATTGTTCTGATCTCATGAGGGTGTGGTACATCTCTGGGACACGTCCACACCTGCCAAGTCGCATGAAATGTGCAGTCGCTGCAGATTTCCCACCAGTTCAAATCCGACCCAACGATAGTCGCCGATCCCATTAGCGTGGCAGAACCGTCGAAATCCATGAAATTAAACATCCGAGATGCTCCAGATTCAGTTTTTTTGAAACCAATTAAATGATCAGTATCAACATTAACATATCGAATGTTATTCGTGGCCGATATCCATTGAGGTTTAAATACATCACTATGATAAAGACCTGTAAACATAACAACATCATGAGAGTGTATAAAAGCTCCTTGAGTAAGAACATCAGGTCCACACCAAGAATCTGGTCTAATTCGCTTAGGGTCTCCGGGATTTCCACCAGAATAACATGTAGTAGTTCCACGTTGATAGTTGCGGAATTCAACGTCAGTGACGACAGATTTTACAGCAACGTCGTAGAATTGAAATCCATCACGTTGTATTTCTTTATAACCAGCTGCTTCGTTACTTGAAGCTCCCTCAATTAATGAATCATGCAACCACGCTTCTCCAAATAATGTTGCGGCTCTTCTAATGTCATGTGCTTCTAACAGATTTACCTCAACTCTAGCTCCCCAATGTAGTAAACCACGATTACATAAGTGTAAACGAGTGTTATTAAAAGTCATAAACAGGGGAGTTCCCTGCCATCCAGGTATGTTAGGGTTAGCTGTATTTCTGGTGTTTCTACTGAATCTACCGCTGTCATAAACGAGTTGATTTCCTTGATAAGACAAAGAAGCTCCAACATAAATACAGGAACCAGAATCCCAATAAGATCCACTACTGTGAGCAGTGTTTCCATTCCATTCGAGTAAAGGACGAACTCGTGGTTCAAAAGGTTCGTTGCGAAACTCTCCGATTGGACGTTCGAGACCCGGAAAGGAAAATCCTGACCAACCACCTGAAGCAGTATTTCCCATAATCTTATTGTATGCATTGCTAAAATAAAATCCTGCCGCTGAAGAATCAGCTGGCTGAGATCTCTCTCCACTACCTAAACCTCTAGCAGGTTGATCTTCAACTATTCTCTGACCACCTTGGGTTCCACCAGATGCTGGATTTCCGATAACATGAACGTATGCTGCTAAGTTGTGTGATATTGTGTTATTTTCTTCAATACCGTCTTCAATATAAAAACAACTTCCAGTCGCGTTGAAAGCAACGTTTTGAGTAACTGTACTGTAGTGAGTACCGTGAATCACAACACACCTAAAGTACGTGTCACGGATAACATTATCACTAAAATATGAATTTGGACTATTACCAATTAAGTGAAAGTGAAGAGGATATCTTCCCATGACGTTAGTCTGTCCAACAAAACGAAGTGCAACACCTGCTATTCTTCCTTCAGCATTTGGTCCAGCGATGATGATGTGACCTCCATATCCGTCAGATGAAGGCTCTCCTTCTATTTTAATATTCCTTGTAAGGAGGGTTGCTTCTCCCTGATATTCTGTACCAGCAAAGTGATCATGTTGAAGATGTTCATTAAACTGAACGATAGAGCCATCGACACTTTTTATTGTGAGGACTTCATTTTGATTAGGGAACTCGAGATCAGTATCATCAGCAACAGTTGTTGTTAACATAACTTCTTGACCAGGTAGCCAATTGACATTATCCTGTAAGTAGACTCTGTCATCACCTGATCTGCCTATTCTCGATAATCTTGTCCACGACGGAAAATATCTTCTTCCAAAGATTTCAATCACAGAATTATCACCAAAAACTGCTATTCCCTTACTACCATAACCATCAAGGTTTGTATCTGGATCATTTTTATAGCCCCAAAGAGTGATTTTAATTTCACCCTGAACTCTGCATGTGGCGCTTCCAATTCTAAATTTTCCATTTACCACCAGTGATTGAATTGTTAGGTTGATGGCTTCATCTTTAAATATCAGCTCACTGCTAGCAGGTATTGTAATCTTAGTGTATTTCGCATTTACTGTGAATGAGTTTGATCCAACCAGTACTTTTGTATTAGTAGGGAGAAGGATCGTTCCAGTATTTTGACCAACTATACTCTCCCAAGTTTGAAGACCCACTTCATCCCAAGGACAGTTTGTTTGTGTTGTCAGCTCTGATGGAGTTGGGGGAGTATGAGCAATTGGTATAAACTTCTCATCAAACGATCTCAACATCGGAGGAGCAGTTTTATTTTGTGACATCCTTTTAAAACAGCTATTCCTAACATAGTACACATCACCATTGTCACCAGCACCTTCAGAAAATGTTATCCAAATCCAAATTGAAGAAATCGGTTTTGGCTGACCTTCAGGCATATCAAAAGATATCGATAATGAAATGTAACCATCACTTGAGGGTGTGATCAACATATCTACAGCTCCATTAAAATAAAACTGATCTGGGTATTGATCTGCCCAGTCAACTGGCCACAGAAAAGTTTTTGTGTAATCCTGTGCTTGTTTTAACTTCCACAGCATTAGCTTTGCTTGTGTTATAGATGGGTTTGTCATAGACAGTGGTCTTACAGACTTTATATCGAGTGAGATGTTATAAGTAAATCCTTTCATTAATGGTGTTAATTGATAATCAAATCTAAGGAAGAGCCATTCTGGTCCCCATGTCGGGGGTTTAAATGAATTTATGAAACCATTTCGAATTATTTCACCTCCGCTTCCAACAAAGTCCGGCCCTCTTTGTATTGGAGTGATCTCAGAAGTGAGACACGTGTTTTCTTCAGGTACGATAATATCATCTGGGATCACCGGTCCTGTTGGTGTTGGGAATTGACACCTGACTGTCGATATCAAAAGAAAGATTATCAAACTACGCGAAGCCATATTCGCTGTGAGTAAACTGACGTTTATAAAAAAGTAATTAATCAAAACAACAACATAAAAACACAATAAAAAAAAAACAACAGAGAGTGCTGTCACAGTGGAGCCACATGAAAATAGTGTAAAGCTAGATTCGCGCTGTATCTATGCATGACAGCAATAGCTGTTATGCAAAAAAAGAGAGCAACAAATATTTCCGTCGTGCCTTTTGAAACGACTGGCTCGTCACACACGTTGTACGCGAGAAAAAACATGAAATAAAATAGCACTGACATTCAAAGCAATCACACGGGTACCTTATAAAGAAGATTTAGCAAAGAAATAGTGGTTTTTTGAGGGAGTTGGATAGTTAACAAAAGTATTAAAAGTCATGTCGTGGTTTGAATTTAGTTATTCCTAGCACTGAACGTGAAGGAACTTATTTGGTGATCCTGGACCAGCATTTCTCACAAGATTATCAGCAGCCATGGAGTCCAGTGACTGTTTGATTTCAGCTGGGGTACGCTCTCCTTCAGTTAAAAAGATAGCCATAGCGCCAGCAACATGCGGGGCAGCCATTGACGTTCCTGAGAGGGTGGCGAACGCGGTATCACTTGTAGCGTACGCTGCAATAATTGAAGACCCTGGAGCGAAGATATCAACACAAGTACCGTAGTTAGAGAATGATGATCTTCCATCAATTGGAGTGTTTCCCTGAGACTCCAGAGCAGTAGACCCAACGGTCACGCAATCAGAGGCAGAGGCAGGACTGTTACCGCAGGCGTCCTTGTTGTCATTTCCAGCAGAGACAGCGAAACTGATTCCTTCCTTTACTGCAGCATCGACAGCATTGTTTGATGCAGCAGAGTACCCACCTCCAAGAGACATGTTAGCAACAGATGGTCTACCTCTCGACTTGGAGTTGGTAGCAACAAACTCAACACCAGCAATGACACCAGCAGTAGAACCTGATCCGCTGTCACCCAAAACCTTAACTGCGATAATGGTCGCACTCTTTGCGAGTCCGTAGGTGGATCCAGCGACAGTTCCGGCGCAATGGGTTCCGTGTCCGTTGACATCAGTGTTACTACCTCCAGCAGTGTTTGTTCCCCAAATACATCTTCCTGTAAACTCCGTGTGAGAACATCTCACACCAGTGTCTACGACGTACGCATCAACACCAGTTCCCCAATTACTGTCATGAGCAAAGGCAGCGATAACATCCTCAGGAGATGAAGTAGTAGTTCTCTTCTGACCCCACGAGAGAGGTTCATTTTGAATGTTTGGACAAGACAACTTTCTTAACATTTGATTACTTTCAGCGGTAGTAACAATCTGATTGTGTTCAATTAATTCAACAGCCTTGTGGTGTCTCAACCAGTCAAGTTGCTCACCGTTGAGCTTCGCATGAATTGCCTTGTAGCTGTCACCAATTGAGAATTTTCGGATTCCCTTGGTCTCGGTAAACACCTGCTCATGGTGAGTAGCGGTTGAGTTTTTTGTCATTAAAATAATATATTCACCATCAATAACCTTACCAGTTGGTGCCGTCAAGTACGCAGCGCTACCCGCTCCCATCAACGAGAACAGACACAAGAAAGTTGACCTCATTTATAACAAATTTAAACCACCTGTTTGAAGTAATTATAAACACTCATTACCTCTCATAATTTACTAACCTTCTAATGAATACGCAGTATCCCAGAAATAACGAAGACAGAAAGAATGCTACTCTGCGAAGTAACATATCAGTCTCACCAGCCAACTAGATACAAACTACAGATTAGACTGAAGAAGAAGTATCGAAAAGAATCTTCTTGAAGCTGTTGCTCTGATTCATTTATTTATATATATATTTTTTCCGTGTAGAATAATAATGGAAATATATACGAAAGAAGGGAATGGAGGTGGAGAAATATAATTTTATTCTTATCTCAAGTCGATTTGTTACTTATCATAAAAGCTAAACTCATAAAAGCCGAAAACACGGTCAATGAAGTTAGAGAAACAAGCTTTCAAGTTAGTATCAGTAAAAACCTTGAGTCAGAAAAAAAAAAAAAAAGAAAAAAAAACATAACATAAAATGACAACAGTAGGAAGTTAATGAATGAGCATCACACAGCAACAACAACAATAGCGAAACAGAATTTTAAAAAAAAAAAAGAAAACGCACAACCAAACACACAGCATAATACAACGCACAAAGAAGACCAAAACTAAGCAACTACCGAAGTTAATGTCTCCTAATTTATTTGTTTCAAAGCCTCCAATCAGTCAAAGCAAGCCTCTAACTACCCTCCATGAATACCGATAGTATGATTATAAGAAGAAACAAAACAAAACAAAATAAAAACTAAACTAAAAATACTGATTTTAACCAAAAAAAAATAAAAAAGTAGGATGTGCACAGCCCGATCCCAATTTTACAGGAAAAGAACTTGAAAGCAGTGATAATAATAAAATAATAGTTAAATTAAGGCTAGGGAAATCCAAACATAGGAAAAGGAGGTGCTAACAACTGGGAACATAACAAAAGATGATGTAGCTAATCAGCAATGAATTGTTCCGCAATCGGAAAATTAATTTTTTAAAATAAAAACACACCAAACAACATGAATGATGACAATTGGTTAGGGACATATTACAGTTATTTATTTACCACAACAGGACTTCTGCTGATCTCGCGTGTGATATAAGACGTGTGATTGCTCTCATCGGTATTAATAAATAGTTTGCCGTCAATGAAAAACCAGCAGCTATGGTGACGCTGTTTGTAGAAGTCGAGCAGCAGCAGCTTTTGAAAACGGTGATGGAGGTGGTGACGGCTTCAAGGTAGGCGATCTGGCAGCAACCTCTTGCACCTCACCAGCAGCATCCATTTTCAGTTCAATTTCATCCTGCTCACGGGTGATCTTCTTCAGATGTCCGTAGCACGTAATACAAATCCTACACGGGGCCCCTCCTGCACCTGGTCCTCTTCTTATCCGCGCACAAGCACCGCAGAAACTCCCTTCACACCGACGACAGGTTCTTTCCTGTCTAAAGTAGCTGTATGTGAGTTCGCACGAGTCGCAACAGCCTTCCGGTGCAAGGGCCGACATCCTTGTGCTGTTATAATGAAATAGTATGGAAAGTAGAACACTAAAATAATAATAGTTCTGACAACCTCTAACCTTAACTGAGACATAGTTTCCTGAGGAGTGTTGAAGATATCAGAACAGCGATACATATCAATCTCAATAAAATAGTTTTGTGTAATCAAATCAGTTTATTCAGAATCAATAAAAAAGAGAGAGCACTTGAGAACTTACATTAATTAGGATTGAATCATTTTCTCATAGGCAACATCTGTTCTCACTGACATGGGGAGTAAAACGATAAAAGTAATTTAATGAAACAGCAGCTTTGTATACTTTACTAGCTGACTGTTCTTTGGGAACACCAGTTGCTGTGGAGTTAGTTTTGGGAACAAAGATTCTGTTATTCAGATCTACAACAGTTTCTTTTAAAGTCAGTGACACCAACCAAACCAGTACCTGGTTCGATAAAACAAAAGGGATTCGGTTAAGATTTTAGTTATAAACACACAACTATTTTAAAGACGAATATATCTAACACACCACAACAGAAAAACTTATGTACAAATTGTTGTTGTTCAGACTACCAAATTTCATCGAATAAACGAGACAGTGAACAGTCTTCTTATACAGAATACCATCCATCGATATAAACCTCCCAAATAAACAAAATAAACAATCATAAAAAATATCAACCCGAGAGGGTCTTTAAATTTATTGTTTTGAAATAATAATAAATAAATAAAATAAAAAAAGATTTAAAAAATTACGAATCGCATAGGGGATTATTCAGCTAGTGCCGGTACCGTTAAATATGTAAACAGTACGTGTGATCTATCCAGAGATGATTTCCGTCAAATGACGAGACATGATGAACAGATTTTATAACTGAACGCAAAAAACAAGACACACACGACAAGCGTCGTGATGTCTGCAGGATTATCGCTTAAAAATAACAAAACAGAGAAAAAGTGTTATTTTGGGAAAGCAACTACCAACTAAAAACAAGAACAAGTACGTATGTTGGCAACTGTCCAGACCATGAATCTTGCTAACGTTCCCATATTCCAGTTTCAGCACAATAAAAAAAAAGAAAATTCCCCCTCTTCTTAAGGTAAATATTAGATTAAATAACAACAATAAAAGAAATCAGTGGAACACGAGAAGGTGCGACAGCAACTTCACACCGAGATCTGATACCAGGCAAACCAGTAAAGGAGCCCGAGGACCAACTGCTTTGCCATTCGACGATGTTATCTATTGGTTCAACGCTAAAAAAACGAAATTTCTGAATTTCTATAAATCAATTCTGCCTGTGTGTCTCGACTCTTTGTTAAGATCCTGACCAACTTCATTTCTCGGCAACACATCCATCAGCTGACAGATGTTAACTAGTTTTTTCTTCTTTTTCTTTTTCATAAAAATGATGCCTGCTATAGAGCAGCAAACTACTACGACACCCAGAGAGATTATTAACCAAAGCCACCACGGAAGGATTCCCTCGTCATCTTTTTCTTTTGGAGGAGCTTTACCCTCCTCTGAAGGAGTAGTAGTATCAGGAGAAGGTGTTTCAGGTGAATACGTCTTACCACTAGGAAGAGGTGTTGTCGGTGGACTTAACGTTGTTCCAGGAGGGGAATTAGTTGGAATTACTGTAGGAGATGGTTGTTGTGTAGGAGTGACACCAGGAATTGAAGTCGGGCTTAACGTTGTTGGAACACTAGTATTACTTCCTGGTGGTGATGGTGTACTCGGATAGCAAACAGGAGAACTAACATCACAAGGTCTACAAACAGGTTCAACAGCCCTGTTATCAACAAAAGGTATGTTGTTGATATCACAAATTGACTTCGCTGGGTGTTCTACTGGACCAGCATTTGGATTTGGTATAGCCGTCATCCAGTCGATAAAAGTATAAGCGTAGTCTCCGTTGTCATCCTTCCCACCCGACACTATTTGAAGTCCATCAGTTATTTCGATAGTTACGGTACTTAGTATTTGAGCTGTTCCTTTATTTTTTGAGGAATAATTATCGATTGACTTCACACCATTGACAGCGATGTTATATTTGTCACCATACAACTTGTTGGGAACACCTACAGCTACAGTGATATCATAAGTACCAGGGTTTAATGGATATTTAAATACATTGTCTCTGCCGTAGTCGTCATAAATGTAAGAGTTCCAAAGGTCATCATACCCACCTGATCGATAACTCGTCTTAACAATACTTTTGCCGATGAATTCACCTTCCCAACCAATTCCTGTGTTTGGATCAAAAGCTTGCCAACCCATCTTTATCCAGGTGGTTCCATTCATGACTAATGGACTAGTTGTAGGTTCACCTGCGGGGTCTTGAAAATTTATGTACACCGGTTCTGGAGGTGGTCTCGGAGGTAATTTCATCTCAGGTGGTGATTGAATGCTGCCTTCTAAATATAAACCCAACTGGTGTCTCATTACCATTAATGCATCGTCTTCAGTCGTCCAACTGGTCAGACCTTTTGCAACTGAAAATGATGAAATATCAGCACCACTGAGAGTACATGGTTTTGGATGTTGTTTTCCATTAGCAAGCCACAGATACTCATAGTCTTCCCATGCTTCTCTGAATAGTTCAAGACGTACGGTAGGGTTATGATTATTAAACCAGGCGCTTCCCTGATAGTACCAGTATCCTCTTGATCGAACTGACCAAGAAAGAAATCCCCAAATTCTAGTATGCATTCCCTGCTTTGTAGTCTTCGTTGGATTTGGGTATGGATCTGTGTCTTGTGGTAAACTATAGAGCCAGACTTGTTCATCAACGAGTCCTTGTTCTAAACGTTTCCAACCATATGTTTGATTATAACCTCGTAGTGAAGCTGCCCATATATCATATGCACACTGTTCTGCTATTTCTGGTTTTGGTTCTTCACTTACGCAGATTCGAAGTTTTGGTGCAACAGTTCGAGACAATCGACAAAGAGATACCGCAGTCTCATCATCAGCAACAGTTTGTGGTTCATTCATGACGTAGTAAAATACTTTATTTTCATACCCGTTGTCAACAACATATTTTCCAAATTCCCTAATGTAATTCTCCCACTGCGTATTGTATGCTGTCGTTCCCTTTGGATCAGATCCAACTGACTCTCCACAAAAACTTTTCGGACGAGGAGTCTGATTATTAACAAACTGAACACCCTGATGAATAGGAAAACCAGCACAGTTCCAACCCTCACCTTTGATATATTTTGGTGCCAAATGATGCAAACTGTAAGCTGGTGACTCCATTGGTTCATCATCAAATTTAGAACATTTATTTGGATTATTTTGATTTTCCCAAGACACTTGATAATTGAAGCCACTTGGCCATGTTGCTCCTCCTTTCGGAGTCATGCGATGTTCATACATGAAGTCTTTAACTTCATCAGGTTTACTCCCTCCATCTTTAAGTATGGTATTAAAACCAATAGTGATGTGATGTACGAAGTTCATATCGGCAGATATCTGAAAATTAAAAATATACAACTCGACTGGAATTGAAGGAATCGTTCCCGACGATGGTGTCAACTTTAATGTTCCCATCTGTGAACCAGTTGATGACACTTCGTGAGATACGAACACAGTAATCCATAATACTGTGTGTTTATTACTCCCAGTTAGATTAATTGATCCAGTGATCATCCCAGTAGTAGCAGTAGTTGTGATTGGTGTTAACGTATCTAACAATCCGTCAACATATCCTCCAGTGTGAAATGTTACTTTGGTCACAAATGGTAACTCGAATTCAAAGGCACATGCTCCACCAGAACTACTTTGAATTATTACTTGAAGTGGTTCAAATTCGTTTCTTGCCGCACTCAAAAATAATTTATTTTTTAATGGACTTGGAACAATATGGTCATCAGTTATCTTGTGTGATACTGCAGTAGTCCAAACAGTATTCTCTGCATCACTATGTACCTTGTAGCTGTATTCTCCGAAAGACGCAGTGTGCGCTAAACAAGTTGTCACCAGTAACAAGATCGCCAACAGTCGAAAACATTTCATACTTTTGGCACAACCCTGTCAATAAATCAATATGAAGTAATCAAAACATGTGGATTGTCAATTTACTATTAGTTTGACTGTTCGATTGAGTAAAATGATAAAACTCCAGGGAACTAATAAAAAAATAATAATAATAATAAAAGACTCTCAAGACCTTATTATTCATTTCACTGCAGTCAACTGTTTCAATCACGCTGCTATTACCGAAGAGCATCTACTGCGTGAGTTTTATTAACAGGAGCAGCCCTATCAGCTTATCGGGGAAAATAAAAGGGGGAAATTGTTAGGCAACTTCTTCAGATAAGATTTTGTGTATTTTTTTTTTTTGTTTTTGTACCGACGTAGTCGGAGAAGAAACTATTCAGATTGAAAGCCATTATTTCTTATGGTCATAACTTATTTTACCTGCGCGACAAGATTTTGTCTGAGTTACGAAATATAAGGCTAATCTGAATAGTTTTTGCGTGCAAAAAAAAAACCTTCGAAGATATTTAAAAAAAAAAAAAAAATTAAAAGAAGATTGTTTTGTGTAAACTAATCTGATCGTTTGCATTATAGAAATCCACGACAATAATAATAATAATAATGATCATCGTCCGCTAGTATGGGATCTTATCGTGCTGTTCATCGCTGGGGTTGTTAAGATCATATTCGATAACATTTTCAACACTTCTGAAAACAGGTCCAGCAATACCCTTTCCAATAGTTTTACCATTGATTGACGTCACAGGGTATAAGTGAGTGTCACCTGCTGCGAGAAAAACTTCATCCGATGACAATAACTCGTCACGAGTAATGTTTTCATGTGATGCTGACTGCACAGTCTTATCATCCACTAGTTTGTTTGACAGTTCAAGAATACGAGTTCCAGTACAACTTTTTATTATATTGCTGTTAAAGTGAGGTGTCAACAGCTTGTTTTCTCTGACGCAGAAAACACACAAATTACAACTTTCTAAAAGATATCCTGTCGTCGGATCAAAGATAATTCCGAACTTACCACCAGATGCCTGAGCACTCATCGCAATCATACAATTTGTTAGATAATTGTTTGACTTTACGTGTGCTAAAGATTTAATTGGTACGTCTTCTACTATGGATTCAGAGATCCCCTTTTCATCATGACCGAATGATGCTTTTGAAGGTGGGAATGATTTAGAGTCAAATATCACACAATAGAACGAACTGTCACCTGTTGGAACCGCACCAAAATTACCACTTCCAGCTGAGAGGTAGTACCGAACACTCGCGTGTTGTAATTTTGAAATCGCAGCGGTCTGGAGGATCAGTTCTCTCATTTTTTCAATATTGCCATCTTCTCCACCAGAATACGGCAATGGAATCCTTGCTTCCTTAGCGCTGGTCATAAACCTCTTTAAATGAGAAGTCAACCTGTACAAGTATCCGTTATAGAAGGTACACGTATCGAACACAGCATGACCTCTTCCTACGATACGATCATCAACAGGGACAGTCATCAACGATTCATCTGTGACCACACCTCCAATAATCGAATTGTACATCGCAACTATTGTCATCGATTCGTTTGACTTTCTGATGGAAGCCATCTTTTCAAGGTACTCACTCTTATTGAATACTTTCATTTGTTTTGAAATTTTTTTTTTGTTTTTTTGTTTTTTTTGTTGGAACTGTAAAAATAATGTGTGTTTTATTTTTAAAACAGTTTTTTTTTTTTTTAAGTACTTAAACTACTTTTTAAAAAAAAAAAAAAAAAAAAAAAAAAATTAAGAGAACATCACCTCTCTTCTCTCTCACCTCTTTGTTTTTTAAAAGATAGTGATGAAAGAGAGATGGGTTAATTTAATTAATGAGGGCATCGAGCCAACTCATAGTCAGTTGAGCGAATTGACTTCTCGCTTGTGAAAACCATCATTTAATACTGTTTTTCGTCCCCAAAGTAATAATAGTAATGTAGCATCGTTGTTGTTGTTGTTGTTGTTTTTTTCCTTTTTTTTTTTTAGAAAGTTAGTATTCAGCTACATTAAAATAATCAACATAAAAAGACATCAAACAAAAAATAATGGTTTGGTTGGGCCATTTAAAAAAATTAAAAAAAAAAAAAAAACTCGTTCTTCGGAGTGTACCCCTTACTCAATCCTCTTTAGCGAAGAAAGTAAGAGATATCCTTTTTTTCGTATTTGCCCTACTAAGCGAAAGGACCACGTTAGGCAAGTTAGAACATGAGTTCGGAAGAAAAAAAAACACATAATTCGGCTTTTCCGTTTTACACCGTGGAATACATGGTTTCAGAAGCCTTGATCCGCTACTAGTCAGCAAGTCCAGTAATTGAGTTAACGCAGCTACGTAAATGATGTGGAGAGATAAATAAGACTCAAAATCTAGTAAGGATAACACATAAATAAATTATTGAAATCGAAGCAATTTAACAAAAAAAAAAAAAAAAGAAATTCCAACCTGTGTGCAATATTAAGATCACAAAATTGGTTTTTTTTTTTTTATTTATTATTTCTTTGCAATGAAGGTGCTACTATACATCATAAAAAATAAAAAAATAAATAAAAAAAAACCCCTCAACAAGAAATAAGTCTTTAGCATTACACCTAGTAAATAAATATCAGTATGTTTCTTGTCATTTTATTTTATTTTTTTTGTTTTTTTGTTTTTTTTTTGAAGACATTGATTTCAACATTTAAAAACATCAAACAAAAAAAAAAAGATTCTCTAACTTACAATATTCTTTGGGATTCTAATTTCAGCATTAAACAAAAAAAATAAAAAAATAATAAAAAACGAAACAGCCTAAATGCTTCGATCAGAGACCACAAAAGTAAGTAGGGCATATTCCCTCTGTATACGAGAAAAGGGAACCCACTACTTTATCATCTCTGTTAAGCAGCTTTCAAAAAGATTTTTTTAAAAAGCAGTTTAAAGACTGCTGAATACCGTTACCGCAAAAAACGTAAATGGACATGTGAATTTTTTTATTTTTTGGAATAGGTGTAATCCAGTCAACATAAAACAAACATATATTAGTCATTCCAAAAATAACCGGCCGCGAAAACCAGTTTTGCTTCGAGCAGCCATTGGTCAAAAATGCATCCATTTTCGAGATTTTTTACGAGGTGGAAAGGTTCGGCCCCAATCTCTCATTTTACGCGGTGGGATTATTTTTTTTTCACTTTTTTTACTGACCGTTGGAACCCGACAGGTGCGTTATGGGTACTAAGAGAATGTCACTGTCGGCACGGAAAAGTTAATCCTGTTGCTGCATTTAATTTTTTTCTGGAAAAAAAAGGGAAATGCATCAGAGATTGGCATTTTTTCTCGTAACTACACTTATTATTCCCTTAAGCACCAGCTTAAACTTCTCTCAATGAAGTGTCACACGTGCCACGAGATGCCAGCTGAGTGCTCCTCAGACAACTACAACTGCACCTCGCACACTAACGCGAAAAGACGGAATCCGAAGTTCAACAAGCTTCTTGAGCCACTTCGCGGTAGTCTTGAAATCCCGGCGTATGCTCCTCTGCGCTCAATCTGCAACGCTTGCTACCAGCGAGCAAAAAGGCTGACTAGTGATCCGCATTACGCATCCGTCAGTATCCCTGCAGAGCCGATCAATCCGGAACCGCTCTCCGATATTTTTGAACGCGTGAAAGAATCAGTTCCTGCTGTCCGTTCTCAGTTTTTGAGACTCTGTCTCACGCTAGGCTACACTGATAGCCAGATTAATGCCCATGTCAGGGATTCTTCAATGCGTAAGCTACAGAGGCTGGAACAGCACGATCCCTCCCAATCAGTAAAGCAGCGCAGCCAAGACAGAGATATCTGGAACTTCTGGATTTCCAATGCACGCCCTGAGTCAAACCGCGTGGTCCTCAGCAAAGACTACATAACCGGCGAGACAAGTAAAGAGACAGCCCTCCATGTAAGAGAACCATACCTTGCCTTGTGGAGTGCCTTCTGCAGAACTCACACAGCTATCTCATATGCTCAGTTTTGTGACAAAAGGCCTGCTCATGTCAAATCTTGTCCGAATAACCCTCGATGCCGTTGCAGGTGGCACATGCAAATTGCACTTATCCTTCCTGCTTATATAAGACTTGTGGGCCTGAGAAGATTCAGCTAACCCGCTTGAGTGACCTACCACTCATACTATGTCGAGACCCGTCTTACAACTGCTTCTTTGGCCACTGCAACCAATGCAGGCCGTTGAACTTATTCTATCCCAAGGCGTTAAAATCCTGCTGGCTGCTTTGTACCGATTGATGAAGATGATCCAAATGTGGGGGTTGGTGCGAGCCAACTTTCACCTGCTACCAACACTGAGAGTGAGTCTATTTCAGAAACAACTGAACTCACCTCAGATTCTGGTGAGTCTTCTACTGACTCTTGCTCTGTTAGTGAATCTAGTTCTAGTTCCAGTTTCAGATCGCTGCGTTCAACTAGTTCTATTATCGGTTCATTGCCGGTAGGAAAACGAAGAAAGCCAGCAGTAAAAGTTGCCAAAAGAGCTAAGCCTAATCAAAAATAAAAATAGGCTAAGTGTAGTGTAAGATGTACAAGGTACTGTTTTGCTTCGAGCAGCCTTTGTAACTGTTTCAGAGTAAAACATCCGACCAGGTACGGCGGATTAGAACCATATACCGATCTTTCATTTTAGCACCCGGGGCAGCCGATTAGACATCAACAGTTCCATTATTCAAAAATTTTACCACACAAAAATGTCACAATTTTTTTGAATTTTAGCTGCATTTTTTCGAATCGCAGCGGGAATGAAATCAGCGGTGCAAAAGCGATTAAAATGGGTATTCGGTTTTAAGTTTTACTCCCTATTTTCACCTATGAAATACTGGAACCCTAAAATGGACGGTTATTTTTGGAATGACTAATATTCCAACCATAGCCACAAAGTAACAAAAAAAACTTTAGAGATAGCGAAATTTAAGAATGAGAAAAAAAAGAAAAAAAAAAGAAAAAAGAAGAAGGGGAGGAGAAAGGAGGATTCACAGTGTAAAAGCATACTAACCAATCGCCTCAATAGATGGTGTGATCATCTCCCACTTCTTTTGATTTTTTATGCCAAATTCTTTTTGGATAACCGACCAAGTAGATATAAGCTGCTTCATGTCGAATGACTTTTCTTGTTGGAATCTCGCAAGGTCTTCGTTGAGAGTTTTATCAAAACGACTGACGACAGTAGAAGCTGAAGAGAGATCCTCTTCTGCAGTTTGTAAGTCAACACCAATTTTAACCCGAGCAGGACCGTCTGGTAATTTATCTCTGTCAGCAGTCAAGTTAGAAATTCTATATTCAATGCGAGACTTTGCAGACAATAGTTTCTGCAAAGCTCTGATTGTTTCTACTGCTGACTCAGACATACCGATGTAGTAGCTGATGCTTTCTGAGATTTGTTGTAATTCCATATCACCATGTTCATTATTTAATTCTGAGTTATGTTCAGTATGAATACCTAAATCTCGTATACCCCTCGTGAGTGAAGTATCCCCTTCGTGAGTTGTTTCAACTTCTGCAATTTGAATAAGTGATTTAGCAAATCCTATTTCTGTTGATACAAAAGCTTTTCGATCTTTCACAACAACATTAAACTTCTCTCTTAAATAAGTCATAAACAGACTGAATTCTGATAGGGATTTTGCACGCTTGTCCCAGACTAATTCTTGTTCGGTCTTACCAGGTCCTTTTCGGAATACATGTTTTATTGAGTGAGGGATGTTAATATCTGTGAGGTAACTCATTGTTCCATCAGCTGATCGTTTCTTGAAATCAGAGTCGCTTAGTTCTAAAAACTCCCGAAGGGCTTCACTCCTTTGAAGATGAGAATGAGCTGCTACGCGTACCAGGAACTTTCGCATCGACCGTGCACGATATTGTACTAGGGCTGTGGGTTCAGATTTTGCTGTAACCTTTTCTATTGAACCTCCAATCACTTTTGCGGGTATTGGTGGCACTATGCATCCGGGATATCTTGAGATCAGCTGACTTCTCAACCAAGCGAAATCATTATATCGACGGGCAACAACTCCCTCCTTTGCCTGTCCTCCTATAGTAGTTCTGGCGTGTACCTGATAAGACCAATACGCACTTAGTCCGGAACCCATCTTCTGGGGATCCCCTACGGAAAACTCATACGTAGGGACGTCAGACATATTATTCTGTAGGGGAAGTAAGTGTCTTATATACTAAACTCTCAATCAAGTAATTGATCACCAGCTGAATCTCCGACATAACTGAAAAGAGAACAATTATATAACGAAAGTTACTTAAGAATTAAAACTTAATGCTTAACTCAATGCTAACTAATGAGTATCGAAGGACACCGATGTATAACCGTAAGGAGTGCTTTGGCAGACAGCAGGGGATGACAACACCAAAAATAAAAAAAATGAAAAAAAAGTAAGGGGGGAAAAAAAAATATAAAGCACTACAAGATAACGGAAAGAAGAGAACACGGAGGGACGCTCCTCTTGTTTTTTTTTTCTTTTTTCCCTGACGAATCACCGTCTGCCAGCTAAGAGAACAGACCACCACACCTCGAACAAGTAGCAAATTGGGGGAAGACAATGGCACAATCACAAAGGGGGACACCCTTTGTGAGCATCCCATTCGAGATTAGGCACTCTAAGTTTTTTTTTTTTTTTAAATTTACTATTCAATTATTTCCTTTGAATATTATTCTACAGTCAATGTCACTACACGAGGGGTCTTAAACAAGTGCCGCCTGCACAGCACAAGAATAATTAATAGAAAGGAATCCCAAAAGGATCATAAAGCGTGCCACAATAACAATTCCAATCCCATCTCATACAACAAATGAATTTGAATAAAAGCTAAGAGAATATTATCTGTACGGTTTTTTTTTTTTAAATTTTTTTTTTTTTTTTTTTTTTTTTTTTATATAAAATTAATTAGCAAAGTACGCTAATTAGTTAAGAGAATTTCTGGGAAACTTTTTTTTTTTAAAAAAAAAATAAAAATAAAAAACCCTTATGCTTTTCACAGGCGAAATTTCAATCCCAACCTGCTCTATTCTGGGAGAAAGTTACAGACAGCCAGCGAACATCTCACACAAAGTATCAAATTGATGAAAAGAAACGCCAGCCGCAGAGCAGAGGGATGAAACTGGTCAAATATAAAGTGAGTAAGCACATAAGACTCAACTAGGAGAAGCAAAATCCGTTAACATACGTACGTAGCACATAGCAAAGTGTAATTATGATAAGAAACCCTTCTGTTATAGTATATTACATCACAATCATGAAAACTGTGATTCTATCTCTTCTTTTTCCTCTGAAAAAGGTGGGAACTTTTCCCAACAAAAAAAAAAAAAAAAGACAAAAAATAAAATGAAATAAAACGGTGGGGGAAACCGCCTGATAATACAGACGAATACGTCACAGAGGAGCAGAACTGGAGAGTTCCTTGTTGTTAGGATGGATAGAGTGAGTATCTGAACGGTTCGACCCGAGACTGTAAGTGGGGGAACTCAGTCAATATGACACAGTCGGGTATCAATTGTTCAGACCTATAAGAAATGAATAATAGAAGAGTACTTCAAACCGACTAGATTGTAAATGATTAAAAGACCTACAATTCTAATGTGTTTTCGGTAGTTCCTTCTTCTCTTTCAATCACGTTAATATCCATTCCCAACAATCAATAAGCGGAAGAGAGCGAAACGAGCACAGGATCACTGCGACAAACGGCTTAAACAACTTCCGTCACGGTGATACATTCATAAGAGGAGGAAGCTGAGGGAGTAGTGGCTAGGAAGGTTACTAGACAGATGGAATCACAAGGAAGTGCCAGCTTGATGTTTTTCTTTTTTTTTTTTTTTATCTTCTTTTTTTTTATTGTCTCTTGCCTTTTTTTTTTTTTTTTTTTTTTTTTTTGTTTTCTCTTTGCGGATGTTGTCCACTATTATCTTGTTTCGTCGATAAAGGAAACAAGAACAGAATTAACACGGCAGAAAACTCTTCAAAGAAGAAAAAAAAAAGAAAAAAAAAGAAAAAGTTCAATTCAGCGAAGCGAAAGATGATGGAGAACAAGGAACATTCTGAGCTGTTTTGATAATTTGAGAGAACAATTCTGAGGGAAGCGCCACCGCATATCAAATTGCTTGACTACGATGTTTTTTTTTTTTTTTTTTGTGTTTTTTTTTTTTCCACCTTCCCTTTTCCGGTGCCAAGATTTTTCTATTATTCATTTTTTAACAACTAAATTTGCCCACAAAACTTCTTCAAAAAAAAATAAAAAAAGAAAAAAGAGATTGGGGAGAACACTTAAATGGAGAATAAGAAAAGAAAGGGAAAAAAAGAAATAAAAAAAGGGACAAATCATAACACTGAAGAAGCTAAAACAATTAACAATAAAGGTGGGTAGATCAATATAAAAAAAATGAAAGAAAGAAAACATATGAAAAAAAAAAAAAAAAATTAGAATGGGTCCTCAGTCTCTTCTTATTAACATTGTCATGTTTCTTTCTTTTTTTTTTTTTTTTTTTTAATTTTGTTTAAAAAAAAGGAGCAATTCGCGATAAAATTGCATGGGGGAAAAAAAATGCTTTTTCTATTGCCACTTGCAGCAGGAACAGTTTTTTTTCTTTTTTTGACCGTCATTATGCTGAGTGGAAAGAAGAAAATAGAAATCTGACTGGATTGAACTGAACCAGCCTCTTAAAACAATCAGAATGGGGGAATTTCTTTTTTTTTTTACAAAATTATTCGAATCTATCTCCTTGTGATTGCTCTGATGAGAAAAGATCCTCGTTGGAAACGTTTCTTCCGACAGAGGGGGTTTTTTTTTTTTTTTTTTTAAAAAAAAATAAAGCCTATTAAAGGGGACAGAGAGAGAGAGAGAGAAAAAAAAAAAAAAAAAAAAAAAAATCGGCTAACAGGTTTCGACTATATTGTCAACGCTGGCCTTTGCAACAAAAAAAAAGAAATGGGGGAAGGGGGAATTGAATGTTTGAATTTGAGAAAGGGAGGGGCGAAAAGTCCAATCACGACAGAATAACGAACGTCAGTAGAAAAGAAAATTTGGCGCACAGTTGCAGCTCATTATATATTCCAAGCACAAACAAAGATAGAAAAAAAAAGTATCTTCCTGCGGGTTATTTATTGTTTCTTTTTTTATATTTAATTCCTTCCCTCGACGAAGGACGCTACCCCCTTTCGGAGATATAATCCACAGCACACATAAGAGAAGCACCAAGAAGGAAAACAGATACTCGCATTTATAGTTTATAAGATTCGTGTAAAAACGTGTCAGAGAATAAAACTGGGGGGTTGGGAATCCTACTATGTTTGGTTCAGTCCAGCGGATTCGGATTGCAGAGCCATGAATTGCAATAATTCTGTTTTAGTTGTTGTTTTTTTGTTTTTTGCAAACGTAAAATAGATTGACAGGGAAGTATCAACAAGACATACGCTGCTGAATCTGTTGCTGTTCAAGTTGTTGTTGAACTGTAAGTAGAGATGGATTAGCCTGAAATAACTGATTCACATTTCCAACGCCACCCATTCCAGGGTACAGTTGCTGAAATGGAAGCATGTTATCAACGGCCATCTGTCTGCCTTGGTGAACTTGGTGAGCCTGAGTAGTTTTCTTACCACCTCTATTGTCAAAGTGTTGGTGCGACTGGTGTGATTGTTGGTGTGACTGGTGCCTAAAGTTAGCACCATTATTTGGGCTGGCTGATAAATCATTTTTGGAGTCAAATTCAAAGAACTGGCTAACCCCGGTTGGCCATGAGGAAACACCGTTACTGTTTTAAGTTGTTTTAATATTTCATAATCGTTAACCTTGAGAAATAACTGAAAGTAACATACTCGTCCTTCGTGAACTCTCTGGCCAAACGAAGAGCGTCACGGTACGCACGTGCGATGTTATCCTTCTTCTTGGAAGTGTCGTGGAGCTTTTTGTCACTGAGAGTGTAGTCACATTGAACTAAGAATTTTCCATCACCGTTGGAAGTTCTCTTGTCGTGAACTTGCTTTCGTAAGAATGTTGCCTTAGCAATTGTAGGACACTCAACAAAGAAAGCACACAAAACAACAGTTTTATGAACTTGAAGATTCTTCTTACTCTTATCGTCAGCAATCTGACCAACACAATCTGTGATTCTCGGACACACATCCTCAAGGACAGCTAGTAGACCAGCCCACATCATTTTTGATACCCCTGAAACCCATCCCTCCCTTCTTGCGTACAGTCGAATGTGTAACGTAGCCCTTGGAGTGACTTCTTGTGGTACTGCTCGTTCCTTGTCACTTGCTTGAATACGAATATGCTCATTTGTCTCATCAAGCTTTACCTGTTTGGTTGAGGTTTTACATTTTAAACAAACGATTAAAATACTTTTTTTTAACATTAATAAGAATATCATACCATAGTTGGTTCAGTTGGAGGTGGATGAGTAAGGAATGCAAATGCGTGGCAGTGACGAGTTTTCTGGTTACGAATGACCTGATTTTTTTTTTTTTTTGTTGTTGTTGTTAATTGTTCTCAACGATTTTTTGATTGTAAAGAAAGGTTATATTTTTAAATTTCAATGAAATAAATAACATACTTCGAGAGACTGAACTTTCTCAATTCCCAACGGAGGAAGTTCATTCTTAATCGCATTTCTGATCATTGCGTCACTTGCATCAGGTGGGATTCTATCAACGTACACTGCAGGTACTGGTGCGCGAGATATGTTGCAAGGATGTGCCTGCTCTTTTGGGAATGTCGGGAGAATTAAATCTTGAACTCTAGCAGTCGTGTCATCAAGCTTACAAAGAGTGTCTCCACATCCATCCCCAGTAGTGTCTCTTAGAATGCTGTCAGCTTGTCCATCACCAGTAGTATCAACCAACAGTTGTGCTCCTGCTGTAACTGGAGTAGCAAAAGCAGGTACAACAAGTGGTGCTATGGTATCAACTAAACCATCACCTGTAGAGTCTAACATGAATGAGTCGACTTTGCCGTCTCCAGAGGTGTCAATTTGCATCCCAGGCTTGGCGTACATCTTACTCTTATCTTTATCTTTTTCAGGCAGAGATTCAGAAGTTGGTGTAGCAGCTGGTTTATTAGATTCAGGTGTTGATGATTGGATAACATCACGATCAGGTTCTTCTTCAGACTCATCCTCATCAAATGCTCCAGGAGTCCAAGTAACAGCACGTCGAGGAAGCCCTGGATCAGCTAATGGATCAGAGTCACGAAGACATGATCGACTTGGAATCGATTCATCGTTACCTTCACCGTCTTTAGCAGTTGCAATTAGATCTTCGTCGACTAATTCATTCGTGTCAACACCCCATTCTGTTGTATCAACGTGTTGTCCACTCCATGATTTTGATCTAGAAGACCACATGTTGTCTTCATCAGTTGCTAAAGTTCCGATTAATATCACATCAGTTAAGTCCAAATCGATTATTGGAGTCATTTTCTTTAGTTCGTCACCTTTGCAGTTTTTTACTATGATGTCGCCAATCATCTTCTTCTCGCCTCCGAAACTCAGAGACTCTGCAGCTCTCGCTGCGATGTCTGCTACGTGACTGTCTTTTGGAAGGTATATTTTGACTTCTCGCCCAGTTTGAGCCACTTCGCTGCGGATCCACAAAGCAACATCCGGCATGTTATGTTGGTTTGCTATCCCTGCAGGTGACGAGATACTATTTAGCTCCTCCTCCTCATTAGTCACTTGGTCTCCTACGATAGCATCGGAGATGCTCATGTTTGTTATCTGGCAGTGAATGAAATTGATCAACAAGAGAGTACATTAAAATAAAGACGAACAAACCTCCTTAACAGGTTCTATTATATTCGATCAGTGTAAATAGACGCACCTATAAAGGTGATCAAAAGGTTAACTAAAATGATTTAGCGACTGTGATTATTCACAGAAGTTAAAGTAATATGGTTGTTTTCTGGTAACAGCATCAGGTGCGATGATCGAAAGAGATCTTCTAGCGAGAGCTACGTCTTCACACTCAGCAATGTCTTCAAGAATACGGAAAACAGACTTTGGAAGTGGAGCGACTGGATTAAGACAAGCAACCAGCCTGGAGTACTCGTCTGTAGATTTCACGTTCAACAGACGCGAACAAATAACAGAAACGATGCATGATGAGCTTCTCTGCATCAAATCTTGCAAAGCTCTAAATCTAACGGGAAATCTAATAATCTCCTCATCAACAACAGCGAGATTAGTGCACTCGTTTTGACAACAGGAAGGCATCAAACTCAAGTCAGGTATTAATTTAATTAGAGAAATTGAACAACCGAGAGAACCATTTCTCACCATGTCCTCACAGGATGCTATTTCGTTAGCGACGATGAGCTGATTGTCAACAGAAAGTTTTCTAACTATTTCGAAATAAATTTTATTCAGATCAGGGCTACATTCGTACACATCATGCATGGATGGCGAAGACTCTTTTAACGCACATTTTCTGATAATGTATTCTGAAAACTGATACACCGTTGCAACTGATACATGATCAGTATTGTTATGAGATGCAAGCAACTCACAGACTCTGTCACTCATATTCCTTGATAGGATATCTAAACAGAATCCCCTTCTTATCGTAGATCTGTTTAGGAACTCTTTAAGCGCTTCTCTCACCTCAACAGAATGATGATCAACAGCACTACACACTAACTTTATCATATTATTATCGCAGAACGTTGCTCCAGGTAGAGCATGTATTACGTTTGAATGAATGTCACCCGTGAGTTGATTATTTTGAAGTAAACTTGCGGCAGCTTTTAATAAATCATCGCAACCAGAAGCGGTTCTAAGAAGCTGAAGACATCCCTTTAAGATTGCGCTGTTCCTCTCGACATCAACATTAAGCTGAATTATTGAAAACACTCTCATAGCAACTGAGGATGGAATATTTCCCAAATCTTTTGGGAGGCTTTTAAAAATCATGAGCTGTTCATTTCGAGATAGGAAATACTCTCGTAAATATCTGTGATGGATTCCCTCTGTTAGAACTGTTTGCTTAAAGTGATTTCGAAGGATATTTTCATCTTCTTCAGACCTAACAATTGATATCCAGTAGGGAATACCTGTTGGACCTTCTGACATGAAATGTGAAACTACCAAATCCTTAGGAAGTCCTAATAATGATGAACAAACCAATGCTTTTGTAACATCCTTTCCAGATGCGAGGATACCAAAATGGAGGTAAGGAACAGTCATAGAGTAGAGACGTGATGATGACAGTTTACACTTTTGAGAAGAAATCTTCCAATATGAAGATACTAAATCATCACTACATGGATAGCAATAAACAAATCCAGATAATTCACGGTTCTCAAATAACTTCATCAGCAAACGAAAACCTCTAGGATGATGATTAAGACTACTGACAGCATTATAATCCCAATCGACACCACCCCAAGTAATCACAACAGGTGAGTTTGGGTATCTGATTAATTCATCAGAGGGTTGAGGCCACATAAAATCACATAAATCTGTAAAATACTCATCATTGTGAGACAGCATCGTGGACAACGCTCTACATGCATCATCGCTATTACAACATAAAGCTTGTTTTAGTAGTTTTCGACAGGTATTTAAATCCAATTCCTTCATCATAGAAGGCAAGTATGTGAGTTTTTGTTTCCTTATTATCAACGATACAAGTTCATTGTGATCAAGACAACACTTAATGATCAATCTGAATAAAGAGACAGTCTCACTATTATCTGCGTAGTCTTGGGTACTATCGAGGAGCTTCTCCACTTCACAAATACTAATTTCTTCCTTCCTCCTTGATAATATTTTTAAATATAAGAACGATCCCTTTAGAACACACGGTATTAGAAATACATTCAACCCATCACATCTGGAGAGGTAGTCTTCTCCAGCCTTCCCACTGTCAGAACATTTTTGAAGCAAAAAAGCTCCTAATTTTGGATAAATGATTTCACCGTGTAGGTCTGTTGGATAATTTTCAATCTCAGGAGCGTTACCTTCAGTTGTTGATGATGATGATGATTTATAGATTGCTTGAAGTACTGAGATTCCTCCAGATTTTAGGAATGTCGGATTTGAGTTACCAACGTACTCAACAACAGATTGAATATCAATGTGTAGTTTAGGTGATATTGGTGGAATTGATTTGGGATTTATTTTATGAAATAAAATAAAAGGAATGGATGCGGCTGCTATGCCTGGAGAGTTGTGAAGAAGGTTTTGAAATTCACGAAGTGGTTCCCTGCTTTCAAAACTTTTCACTTTTTTTAACATTTTCTCAAACACATCAACGACATCACTACCGACATTATTTAAATTTATTGCCCTTCGAAGTAACTGACTGCAACCATTCTCAGAACAATTTTCTGATAACAATTCCTCAATAGCTGCGTGTGTCGCAAATGATCGATGTTCCGCCTCATTTAAATGTAATAGCATTGCAGTAGCATCATTAAAAGTGTGATGATCATATTTATTAATGTTGCTTATTACAGTAACCGCCTTCTGGATGTCAATCTGTTGGTTGTTGTTGTTGTTGGCAGCTCTGATTGAAAACAATAATATCAAACACACACCTGAGGAATTGCTTTTTGACCAATCCCCGAACCCGCTTCCAAAAACGGCAAATGAGACAACAAAATCTTACCAGCAGTTTGACAACACGTTTTTATCAACGCCTCAACAACCCCAAGCGACAGACAACTGACATTGTATCGAAGAAGATTGCGTGAAATTGCAGCGACAGTAGGATTCGAACTGGAGCAACATGCAACTATAACACCGGCCAAGTGATCGGAAACACAAGGAACTTGTTGTAAGAATGTTAGAGGATCAGATGAGATATTTTCACTCAGAAGATTGTGTTCTTCAACAGGCCATTGTGTAGTGTGATAAACCATGTTATGTCCTGTTTTGAATCTTTTTACACAGTTGGCCTTTCTCAGCGCACTTACAATACCGTTTCCGATTTCCACGTAGCTCTCTCCCTCTGATGAATCTGCTATCGTTAATATGTGTTTGTTGTGCAATGCAACTAACCCGTGTTCCGCCTCTGACAATGACTGTACCCCACTTTGGGAGATTTTCCCTGAAAATATGACTGACACCGGGACTCGAACATGACCGTCTGTATAGCTGCAAAGTTGTTGTAAAAGTTGTTGTTCCGTAACAGGAAGGTGAGTTATCATTTTAGAAACGAAATGAGAGCTGGATTCGCAAACAGCGTAACTACTCATGTCAAGTTTAGAAGATGTGAAAATAGACTTGTATGTAAGTAACATGCCGTAAGAAAGCGTATGAGCGTCTGGATCACTGCAGTGCGTACCTTCCGTATATATTCTATAAGGGTTTAAGGCAATCAAGTGAGCACTAGATGACGGTAAAGGAGGAGTATAAACACATATTACCACACTGGTGATATCTGCCTTGAATGTACTGAGGAGCGTTACATCGATTGAAGAGTTTAACAAGACAAGTATCTCAGGGAACTTTATTGTGGATAGTAAGAATTCCTTCTGATTGCAATAACTGTCTGCTTTATACCCTCCTGATAGTTCAGTGAGTAGGCATAAGAGAACTTCTTCTCCTGTTTCACAGCCAAATATTGAAATTTCTTTCGCTTGGTTATCCATCGCACATTTTTTTAAAGCTCTCCTTACAACAGTTGTCTTACCAGATCCAGCATGACCTGCAACGCAGAGTAAACGATCCCCAGATCGTAATCGGTGTTCTACTTCTCGACAACATCGATCATTAAATAAATAATCGAATGAAGTACCCCGATACATATTGTTTATAAACCTGATCGTAGATATAAATTAATTTTCTTAACATAAATACAAACGACAACTGACTACATTGACCAGTGTAAATAAAGAGAAGAGTTAAGTTTCGAATAACAAAAGGTTGCGCAACTGACGTTAGCATTCATTTCCATTGATGCCTTCTCCAATAATTCGCATTACAGGAACGTATGAAGAAACGAATTTCTTGTTTGGAATTAAAGACATTTCAGAGATTAGTTCAGCGTCTGTCAGTGCTTTTGTCTTTTGTGAGTGGGTTATGGGAGACGGTGAACAAAACGGAATTCTCATAAAAAAGTGAGATTGCGTGTGAATTGAAGTAATCGTCCTTCCAGTACAGCGATCTGTTCGCCTGTCATGACACGAACTACATAAATCAAAGTCGTAGCACATACAACACTTATACCGAATACCAATGATGTCACCTTTGCAAAAATCACAATAGAGACCGTGATGAACTGATCCTTCCTTTGTATAACTGATGATGTTATTGTTATTTTTTAAACAAAATTTGTATCAGAACAACAAAACAATAACATACTATCCGTAAGGATCAAGAGGCAGTTGGCGAATGTTTCCAATACCCCAGAACATGAGTTCAGGTTTAGCACTTGAATTCTTCAGAGCAAGAACGTGCTGCTGGTTATGTATATTTCTACTCGGGTGGTCACCACAGCGACCGCAGTACAGAATTCGATAAAACGGACAGCAGAGACAAATCCACGAAACTCCCTCTCTTATATTAACATGACGACCACACGATTGACATGTTTCAGAGACCAGATGATTCTCAACAAAATATGCCGGAAAAGCACAACTATTCTGAACAGTTAACGAAATATTGCAGGAAGTTAAAATACCTGCTGCCTTTATCATCATAGATACACATTCCCAGTTGGCGTCGATAATAGTACCGAATAATTCTATGCTTGCACCGCTAGAGATCCCACTGTTTTCTTTAATGTGTTCAAAATCATATTCTAACAAGAGAGGTGTTTTGAGATTAGGAGATGGTCGATAACTACAAAATGAACTGAGCATTCTAGTGACTGCATTGGTTAATGTTAAATAAGAAATCGGTGTTCGAGTTGCTCGTAAGGAAGTTCTCCTAATAGAATCCAAAGCTGTGTCTCTCAGGACTATTCCGGTGCCTTGTTGAAGAAATACTTGCTGAAGCTCAACATTTGCAAAACAGTTTCGATACGGAACTGTTTCACCAGGTTCAACAACAAAGTGAGCAACTCGATGTTTTTGTCGTTTATCAAAACGTCTGGTCCCGCCTCCATCACTGTTAAATTCAAGATTAAGTTCATATTTTCCTTCTTTTATTGCATCCCACAATAATTTATCTTCTTGTTTTCGAAGAGCCAAACATGTGTAGGAATAATAATTTTCAAGCTCCGTTATGACTCGTTCCACATCTTCAGCGCACTCATCGAGTGAGACGCATACTACTTCCCATCCTGTGTTGTTATTTTATAATTATTCGATGTGAAAAAAATTTTTTTTAAAAAAACAGAACATACCAACCGGGATTGTTCCATTATGTTTGACTGCTAGTGAGACGAGAGTCTTCAATGATATTTTTATATCTACGAGTTCGTTACTTCCTTCAGATGGAACTTTCATAACTACATAGTTAGTAGCGGTGTGTGTGTATATAACTTCTCGAAGGTATTGAATACTTTTATGATCCCACGTCGCCCAGAAGATGACAATTAAATTATTACGTCTTGCAAGAGATGACAACCCAACACGATGGCGAGCTTCTTCTATTCTGACTTCAGCGTGAGCCTCAGAATAGAGGACACGTAAGGATGATAGTCTCGAAGCAGCAACACACACAGTTTTTGCTTGTTTTTTTGCATTAACACTAGCCTTAGCAGCCGATAAGGATAAACTAGCCGATAAGGATAAACTAGAAGCCATCCCGGCAACACTAGCGCGTGATAGTAAACCAGTAATAGCTGGACGTTTGTACTTTGCGTACTTCGTTGATCCCAACATTACAATTAATGAAATCCTATTACGAACCCAAATCCATCTCTCAAGTGCAGCTATCCTTTTGGCAATACTTTTCCACCGCGAGGTGAGCAGGAGAAGACGTCCAGTCTTTGCAGTGACAACCGCAAAACGAAATGGATATCGATCCTCCTCTCCCCGGAAAACAATTGGAGAAACTCTATGACTGAGAACCGAACCCGCAGGCAGGGATGTTATCGTATCGTCAGTTATTTCTTTACAAAATCGAGACCTCAGATATTCCAACAATCCTCTCATTCTTATTGAATCCGTGTAAGGTACGCTACCGGTTATTGTTACAGTACAAAATTCAGAGTAGCCTCGAGTGTTTGATGGCATGCCTTTACCTTCTGCGTAGGCTGTTCTTATTTCAGTCCCCAATTCATTAAAATCAACGTAACACGATGCTTTCATACCAACTGATAAGTTTAACCTCGCAAAGGGAGGTCTTTGAAGTAGAGATGAAATTCTTTCGATTTGAAAACTTCTTTCTCTTCCAGTCATCGACGTCCAACTTGCATCCCGCGGCTTTTCCCCTCGTTGAGAATCACTGCTGCTATCATCTGGGTCGTCACTAGAGCCAGATGTGAAAAGATTAAAAATCATCTTTTAGTACGACTGTGATACTACATTGCCTATAAAGGTTTAAAATAGACTATGTTACGTTATGGTAGTCATCGATTATAATGTTAATGGTCAATTACTTTACGATAGTTGGTTCACATTCAATCAGCCTGATGATAAAATAAAAATACAATTAATAACCGTCACTCTCTCACTCCCTTAAAACATGAAATCTATAATAATATAATCTAAAAACAAAAGTGAATTACAGGAATGCTATAACATATACTTCACAGAATGGTTAAATGTTTCTCAGAACTGGGTACCCAGCAGTGTTTTGGTTTCTTACCCAGAGAGATATCAACTCCAGAGGGAATACTGTTAGTCGCTATTTGAACGGTTGACATAGTGAGTAGTGCAGCTTGAATAGAAAGTAATTCTGTGGTGTGATACCCAGCAATAGAAACAATGTTATCACCTTTTCGTATTCCACATCGATAAGCAGAACATCCAACTTTAACATTTACTACTTGAGATCCATTTAGTACCAGACCCAGGAAGGTACTTTCTGATGTCAAATCTTCCTGACGATTAACAACTGGTGTATTCGTTATTTCTGATAGAGGAAAGTATTTAGGTGTAGGATTAACCAGGTCGAACAATCCCCTCTGTAGAACTTTATCATCCTTGAGACTTACTCCAGTTGGGGTACTTCTATTAGATATATAAATATCACTCTCTGTGCTACTTTTACAAGGATGGGGAAGCTGGTCTGCAGACTGTGGTGTAGGTGCTGGTGTCCCCGCAACATCGTCACTGAATAACTGTTTGTAAGGAAACTGATTACTCATCGATGGAGAATGAATCAGTTTCTGCCTCTGGCAATCTGAGCCGATTTCAGTTGGGGCAGTGATACGTTTTGGGAACTGCTCCGTGAGATTTATGAGTTCCTTTGTCATTCCTTCGAAGAACGAAGCATTCGAAGCATTCTTTGCTGTCGGAATATCAGACACGAGTGCCGAGAAGGTTTCACTACCAAGGCTTACTTGTGGTACCCTTGGAGCTATAATTGACTGAGAGAGATTATTATTTCCCGACCGGGTTAGCAACGCATCGTTGAGTTTTCGAATGTCCTCATCGTCTTTACAACGCACGTCTTGTAAGGAGATATAGTTAGCGAGGAGGTCATCATATTGTTGAGAAAGATACTTAGTCTGCTCTGCGAGTTTCAAATGCTCCTCAACTGGAACTGATTGCTGGGCGGATTGTTGTTCTTTCTTCATTCGCTCGTTCTCAGACTGCACGGTGATGAATTTCGATTGCAACTGTTCGTACTTTTCAATCTTTCGTTGACACCTGCCAGTTAGCAGACCATTCTCACTTCGCAAGGAAGTAACTTCCTCTAATTGATTCGTTAACTCCGTTTGCAGCTGTCTTATTGTTGAGGCCGCATTGCTTAGCTCATTTCTCATGGTGGCATTTTCCTCTTCCAGACGTCCGTATTGGATGCGGTCTTCGCTGTTGATATCTCTTTTTGTAATTTCAAGTCGGTCGGGTTCCATGTCCTTGCACTTCGCCAGCTGCTCTTTGAGATGACTGCGTTCGTTGTGAAGAATAATATTTTCATCTTCAACATGTTTTAGTTTACTTTGAATATCTGAGAGCAGGCAATCACTTTCCCTTGCGGACATCGATTGCTTTTTTAGTTGAATATTTTCCTTCTCAAGACGTTCAAAGTCAGTTCGAAGATGAGCATACTTTGCGAATAGTTTTTGGTAATTGCTCTCCTCCCTCGACCACGAGGCCATTTGCTTTCTGAGAAGACAAAACTGATCGTCTACTTGATTTCGTTCGTCGCGAAGTTTAATATTTTCATTTTCAAGATGTTGAATGTCTGTCTGAAGGAGTGCGTATTTTGAGAGCAGATTCTGATCTTCTTGTAACCGTGAAGACTGGTTTTCATTAAGCAGACCTGTGTAGTCAACTTTTAAACTTTGATAATCCGCTTGTAGACCACCGTGTTCAGTGAGGAGTTGCTGGAACTCAGCCGATTGAACTGCTCCCTTTTGGTGTCTCAGGAATTTACATTCCGCCTGAAGTTCCATAAGTTGTTCCCTTACTTGACGATACTCCCTGACACAGGATTCACTTGTTTCTTGGAGTTCGATATTGCGGTGAGTTGCAGAGTCGATGTCTTGTTGCATTTGCTGTAGTAATGCAGACATCTTGTTGTTTTCACAAGATATTGAAAAATGCTGTTCTGCTAATGCTGTGTTGTCAACTGTGAGGTTGGAGACAGCTTCTTCAAGGGTCGCAAGAAGGTTGAGGTTCAGTTTCTTCTCAAGTTTTTGAATTACTGTCTCTTGATTAGCTCTTACCGTTAAATGTGATGATAGCTCAGCTCGCTGTCTGATTCTTATCTTTTCAGACTTACTCAGTTCCAGTTCCAGAGAGTGTGCCTGAGTTGTTAGTGCCGAAGCCTCCCCCTGCAGAGATTCAAGGAGTTGATTGCGAATTGATAATTCGTTCGTAGCTGTGAAGTAGTTCTCTCGATCAATATTATGCGCTTCTTCATTAGCAGTAATGAGAGTACGAAGTTGAGAATTTTCGGATGTCAGCATTGCAATAGTTTCTTGTTGAGCGCTGTTATGTTCCTCAGAAGCTCTCATTTTCCCTAATAAACAACATACTTCTTCACTAGTAACCTGAGAAGACATAGTCTGTCGTCGGGGTGTTGTTGATCTGTTTTCTATTTTTCCAAACATCTCATCGCTCTCTCTAACTTTAGTCATCAGTTGCATCAGCTCATCATCATTTACAATAAAGCGACGGCGTAGACCGAGACCTTCTCCATTCGCTTCTAACTTGTCTATAGATCTGTCGATTACAGACATCACATAGTTAACTTTTGAGATTAAAATATTATTTTAATTTATTAACACGAAACACAACACTATTCGCATAAACGGGACTGGGGGATGGGTTTCAATTGGTGAGAAGTATCGAAAGAAAATAAAGTAACCTTCGCAATCCAACAACAACAACCAATAAGGAATAAGTTAAGTCTGAATAATAAAGAGTGATACCTATGGCTCATTAACTAACTTAGTCGGACAACGTATAAAGTTCTACTTGTGTGGGACAAAGTATAGTTCCCAGCCATTATCGGCTAGATCAATACGACTGTGAGACTGCTCAAAAAACATTCAGAGTGTCTCCGTCAGAGAAGGAAAAACACACAAAAAAAAAAAAAAAAAAAAAAAATAGTTTCCGTTGCTGTTCCCGAGCGCCCAGCAAAAAGAATTTTTTGATGAACAAAAGAATAAAGAAGAAAGAGGACTCAACCGAGCTTAGCACAACGTTATAAAACACTTGTAAGCTTCAGACCACAACTAAAGTGGGTCATCCCATTTCTCCTCCTGTGACTACAATTAAAGCAAAGAATGGATATGAAGGGAAAAAGTAGATAAACGGAAAACTGTTTGTTGTTAGAGAGGATACATTTATGATTTCGGCAGAATCGGGTTTCATCGGACACATTGATTTGCAATATGTATTCGATTTCCGAACCCACACAGCGTGTCACGACTACTTATCAAAGCCAGGGATTCCGTATTTCAGTCAAAAAAAAAGAGAAAAAAAAGAAGATCATTCACACAAATCGCATTATAACAACCCGGTATGAATACGTAACTCGTATGAATCACCTGAACGTGAGGATTCCCAATCAACAAGAAGGTTTTCCTGTTAATAAAAAAAATGCTGTGTGTCTGTGTGTGTGTGGTTGTATGTAACCTGCTTGTCTTCAGGTCTCCGAATTTGTAATAAAAAAGTCGCGATAGTCGCCTATGTCAAAGGTAGCAGGGCAGGGTAACGGGTGTGGTGAATGATGTATAAGGAAAGACTAACAAATACCAAATTATAAAAATTAAAATAAAAAAAAATAAAAATAAAAAAAAAAATTGTTTCCTGTTCGCTGGCATTACTTTGTTGTTCTACTTAAGAATAAAGGACACGAAAAAAAAAATACGAGGAAACCAAAAAAAAAAAAAAAAAACGCAAATAAATAAAAAATAAAATAAAATAAAATAAATTAACCTAAACACCACTTTTAGGGCGATTTCCAATATTCTTTTCCCGAATAAGTTACAAATAGGTCAATGCGCCGAAGCTTCCCGAATTCTGTTCACAGAATTTCTTGGAAACGCAGTTGCAGTATGACGTTATTGGAATATCCGGAAGAAAATAAACTATCCTTTACACAATCCATGATGACAATAGCTCCGTAAAGGATGTCCATCTCTGAATTAGATTTCCTTTACGAAGGGGTACTGGGTGCGAACTTTGGTGTATTTTTCACCACATCGTGCATCGAGCCACCTTTTAATCTTTGGAAAACGAAGGGGGAGGAGAAAAAAGGGTTTTACGCTTCTTTTTTTTTTTGGGATAATGATTGATATGCCTCCAAAAACATGACCCTTGCTGCGATTAACTTGCTTCACTTATCACTAGTCTATAAAGGAATTTCGGTAAATGAAACAAGTTTTATTTTAAAAAAAAAGAAAAAAAAAAAAAAGAACCTCCCGAGAGGAAGGAACGTAAATAATAATAACATAGAAACTACAGAACGAAACAAAACGGATTATTTCTTGTATGGGGGTCTCATGGGATCTGAATACCATGCGAATGAGCTCGACTACAACAAAGATATCCTTCTACATAGAACAGTGAGGGAGGGGAAAAAAAACCACAAGAAATGTCGCTCAACTGAAGTGTCGAACGATTCGAGCGAAACCTGAAATCAGAAAATCAACACACTCTTTATCAATAAAACGAGTTTCCCACGAGATACGGCCCTCTGTACCCAACAATTTTTCTAACATGCAGAAAATGGGATTTGACGTGGGCATCACCGGGTGCCTCGAACAAGGGAGTAATTATGTGAAGCAGACTGCCTCCAACCCGATGATACAGATAAAATCAACAGAGGGTTATCACTTATGAGAATATTGTGTATTTAACGATTTATTGGATGTGTTCCCTTTTTTTTTTTTTTTTTTTTTTTTTATATCGCATCGGAGTGACTTGCGCCAGTGAAGATGCAAGTGAAAACCCTACAACCTAGATGCATTGTTCGATTGGGGTCTTCCCCCATTTAAGGAGGTTTTTTTGTGCTAAATTAAACCGTGAAAGAATTATGAATCTCGTACCGCCTCACGTGTCTTCACAAAACAGTTATTGCGCTATGAATAAAACGTAGCTCTGCAACAATACTAAAATGCGTGACAAAAGATTAAATAACTAGTACGAAATACACGTTTCAAAATTTCAGACTAACCTTCAGCGAACAAAAAATAACAATCGGGGAAATAACGACAAAAACGGGATTAACACCAACAAACTATATCTACAAATGTTCTTGTTTGCTACTCAATGGGTTACCACCCAGAGGTGAAGTAATTAGTGGTGAAGGGTTCTGAGAACCGTTAATCTCAGGAGTGGTCAACGGGCTGTTTTTTTTATTATTACATGAAATTCTCTCTAGCTTACGAGTAATAACCAATTAACATACCTTCTACGCTTTGGTGGGGAGTAATTGCTACCAATGCGACCTATCTTCTGACTTTGGTTGTCTCTGAACGAACGACTTTCTCTGAGAGATTGATCCTGTTTTTGAGTGTTAGGAAGTTTTAAATTAGAAAACGAAAAAAAAAAAAAAAAAAAAAAAAAAAAAAATCATACGAGTCTCTTTCTTCCTGTTGCGGATCCAGTAAACACAGAACCAGTTCCTGGGGTTCTCGGAATATCACCCACATCACCAAAGAGATCACCGCGTGGTGAATTGTTGTACATCGAACCTGACTTAAAGCTACCCGTTCCCTTTCTTCCACCGTCATGAAGAAGTGGTTGCTCACCAACAATTTGAGGCTCTGGGTCAGTGGCTTCATCAAATTCCTCTTCCGCATTTTGACTGTTACGGTAGTAGTACAACACTGACACGACTACAGCGAAGAACATCAACACGATGCTGAAGTTATGTTATTTAAGTTATGTTAATGTTTTCTTTTTTTTTTTTCCTTCATCACACTGATTGATTCACAAGATGAAAAAAAAACAACAAAGCAATACATACATGCATAGCACTATAACTAACACGACGTTATCCATGGTTTTTTTTTTTTTTTTTTTTTTTTTTTTTCCTTTTCTGCTGTTGCCTTTGGGATGAAAAAAATAATAATAGTGAAATTAAGAAAAAATCTCAAAAAAAAAAAAAAAAAAAATTCCAAATGACTTACTTGAAAAAAAGCTACTGGAACCGCAGTATAGATTAACTTCACACCACAGTACCGATCTGAACGCAGGGTACTAACAAACGACAGAAAGAAAAGATGGGAGGGGGGAAATAACAGATTATCTCCATGCTTAAGGTTAGACGCCCATGAGCTCTGTTTTTTAGCTACAACTTGGATTAGTAGTTTAGCAGGAAGGAAAAATGATTTCATAAAAACAACAACAAGAAAAAGTTATTTTAATTATGAAATGCCTGCTGTTTTTAGGATGTTGCTACAAAAAATCTGAATCACTCAAAAAATTTGGCACACGCTTATTATCAATCGTTTGTGATGCCCTGCTGTACAGAGGACAAGAAAGACTAAAAGAGACAAATACAAAACATATTTACCCTACAAATAAATAGGAGCGATTTCCTTTAGCTAAAACATAAAACAACAAAAAGGGAAATAACGTTCGTATTTTTTTTTTTTCGATAAATTATTTCATGTGTTAACAATGACCACGTGTATCCTTTCCAGGACTACAATAATACAATAATAAAAATTGGAAAGGTTCATAGAAGTTTCTTCTCATCATAAGTATCATTACAAGCAGTGATTTGACTGCCCGTTAGACAAGTCCCATAACCCGACTGTGTGTGATTAAAAACTGAATGACCCGTCCGTTTTACTAACCAAAAATGATAAAAACAAAATACAGAAAAAACGAAGACTACCCAGCAAGTATTCTTCCATTGGTGGCAGCGTTGTGGCTGTTTTACAACCAAAAAGAAGAGAATACCGTGGTAAACAAAAAATGACTCGAGGCTAGTATGGATGAGCTACAACCCTACCCAAGGAATACAACAATAATTTTATTACAAGAGCAGTAGATACATGCAAAAATAAAAAATAAAAAGGGGGGGTTGAATGTTTGAATTTGTAAAATACAACTGTTTTGTATCGCGTTAACATAGCGATGGTTTAACATCTGTTGAGGATACAGTGACTATGGTGATAAAAAAGGGGGTCTGACTGAAGAAATATTCCATCAGAGTGAACTAAAAAAAATAATACAGATTTTTTTTTTTTAGTGTTAAGACGTGGTAGCATCCTTCTGACGCAAGAGGGTTTCGATGAGAGAAAATCGAAATTTTTCTGAGAATTGTTTTGCCAGTTCGATTCCCCTGACGCTGTTACCGATGACGTCGAGCTTGGGAGACCAAACACACATTCCCAGAACTCCAGGAACGACAATAAAAATATTACCAGACACTCCAGACTTTGCAGGCATTCCAATAGTACACGCCCACTCTCCTGAGTAGTCGTACATACCACATGAAAATAATATCTGTAGCGTTTGCTTTACTTCAGTCTCATTAAGGCATCGTTGACCAGTGAAAGGACAAACACCAACGTTTGAATAAGTACCAGCTATGCGAGACAATATAGAAGTGGATACACGGGTACTGCAAACTCTAAGATAAAAGTTTACAGCACCTTCTATTTGCTCATGGGTGTCGACTGAAGGAGGAAATGTTTCCTCAGCTTTCATGAAATTCGCGAGAGCAAAATTACGAAAGGCGCATTCTTGCTCACTTTTGAAAACGTCGAGGCAGTCTCCGATTTCGTCACCTCCGCTGAGACAGCTAAGAAAGTCTTTGTAAGACTGAAGTCTTTTTTCAATATCTAACTCTAACTCAGGAGTGACCATTGAACATGTTACAATACTCCCTGCATTAGTAACTGGGTTAAATGGATTCCCTGAACGGGTTAGCGTAAAGTCGTTGAAAGCTCTTCCACTTGGCTCTTGACCAACGTACTTATGAACTTCTTCTTTTCCGAATTGTTGCAGTGCCATGGAGTAGGCAAATGTTTTACCAGTTGATTGAACAGAGAAGAAGTCTTCAGCATTCCCAAAAAGACACTCTTGCCCTTCCGAAGTACAAACCGCAAGAGCAAAAGGAGCCGAATCAGCATCCCTCAACTCAGGAATATATTGAGCATTTTGACCAGAATTCTCACCTGCTAACACCTCATCAAAGATTGTTGAAACATTTCTTATAAAATGACTCCACGACGGTACTGACAACCGATCTAACAACACACTTCGCAGGATTGTAGTTTGTTGGTAATTCTGAGGAGTGTCTTTGCCTAAGATAGCTGCAACACAGTCATCAATAACAACCAAACCATTCTTATCAATTACAGTGAAGGGATAGTCTGCACTATTGAGTCCTTTTATAAATTCATCTACGGAAGTGTAATCTCCACCAAAACAATCCGCAACAGACTCGTGATTACGCGGAATGATGAACTGTGAGATTTCATCCATCAGAACTTTGTGACGCTTCAAATCAAAACCAAACTCTTCTTTCAGTCTCATCATCAGAGCTGCGACTGGTACAGCCCGTTCTTTTGGAAGGTCTAGGAGACGGAGAGTTGCTTCAAAGAAAGCTGTTGCTCTTTTGTTTAAATCAACAACACGTTCAACATTCTTTTCCTGCTCAGCACCAGCATCCTTTAGGAATGAAACTATGTCATTATGAGTGTTGTGAAGAGCACCTGAAAGTGGAGTATTTCCCCATCGATCCTTAGCATTCACATTAGCTTCATTTTCAACTAACAGTTGAACAACATCAAGATGACCTTCTTCACATGCAAGGTGGAGGGGTCTACGTAAGTCGTAGTCACCTTTATTTGGATCAACTTTCTTTGTTAGCAGTTTCTGTACAACCGTAATGTCACCTTTTTGAGCAGCGTGACAGAGAGCATTAGATTCCTGTTCTTGAACTTTATTTATTGTCTTCTCACTTAAAGTACGAGAAAGGCTCCGAGTTGCTCCTTTACTGCGAAGAAGTTCTGCGGTTTCACGCTGGCCGTGGTCGATAGCACCTTGGAGGGGAGTTGTCCCCCAACGGTCAGTCGCTGATATGCTTGCGCCCTGATCTAGTAAGAGCTTGACACACTTATTGTGACCTTCTTCACTCGCAAGATGAAGAGCTGTTCTAAAATCATAGTCTTCAAGACAAGGATCAACACCAGAGTCTAATAGTGCTTTCAATCCACCGTAGTCTCCTCTACCAGCACATGCACAAAGTCGAACACAATCCACTAGTTCGCTAGTATTGGCTGCCGTACTAGTAATCCTACCAGGTGTTGCTTTATGAATAATTAAGAATTGCTCTACGTCGGTTTTTGCATTTTGTCTCGCACCGTCAAGAGGACGTGCACCCCACCTATCGGATGCATTTACATCAGCCTTGTGTTCAACTAATAACTGAACACATCCTAAATGACCTTCTTCAGCAGCTAAATGAAGTGGAGTACGTCTATCATAATCACCAACAGTAGCATTGGCTCCTGATTCGAGCATACCCTTCAGTGAGTCAGAATCTCCTGAAGCAGCTGCTTCGCATAGTAAAGTCGCTTGTTTGGCTTCAGGCATTGCTCCAATACCTTCCATCTGACCGAGAATATCCTGCAAAATAGAAACAATCATCTGTTTTGGTGGTCTTTTCTTAACTAATTCTGCTACAAGGGTGTCAATGATTTCTACTGAGTTGGTATCTAAAAGTAATCTCTTATTCCTTGATGAATCTTGAGGATCTGGAGTAGATCTCGCAGACAACATGTCCTGCGGTTTTGATGGTGCCTTCGGTGAAGCTGCTACACCTCCATTAGTACTTGGTGTTCTTCTGAAATCCTTTTCACTCGCGCGCCTCGCTACTGCTGGAGGCTTCGGCTTCGGCTGCATCGCACCCGTGCTGTTCACACGTCTACCAGTAGAACTAATTGTGAAGTCTTTTATTCTGTAAAAAAAATGAGTTGAAACGATCGTTTTATCTTTTTTTTCTTTTTTGTACGAAGTTTTGCTGTTCCCTCCTCCCCCCCAACACCTGTTGATAATTTAACACAGTTTCCAAAAAAAACAGTAAAAACATCATTTTTTTCGTTAAGGTTTTTGTGGAAAAAAAAAAAAAAAAAACTTCATATTATAACTAAGAGAGAGACTAAATGGGTCTATAAAGTGTAATTAAAAAAAGGATCCGTAAGCAACCATAAAAAAATGGATGAATACAGAAATATCAATCCAATATCTCATTAATGATCATCCTTTTGGAGTCATTACAACTAATGTTTAACTCTCGGGTAAGTGTTTCTGTAATCATGAATCTGATGACGAAGAAGAGATTGAATTGGTCATTCCCTGTTGCGACAGTTGTTGTGGTTGTTCTTTCCCTGCTGGATAATGAATAACTGTGTTATTATCTAAAAGGCTTGAGGCACTACTGATGGCTGAGTGAAATCGAGTGTCCCAGACTTTATTAGTTAGCTTCACTCCAGTAGTACAGTTCGGGATGATCGACGAAAGGTTTAACAAAGGAAGAAATGATCCACCAGCTGATATCGCAGACAGCTCTCTCAAGAGTCTTTTTTGCATGCCATGTTCTTCATAAATTGCTGTTTCAACACGTTGGATACGAGCTTGCTCTTCTGGACCGTGAGCGTAACGTTTTTTCATTGGAAAGGAAGCACTTCCCGGTCGACCTTTTACTCCACCACCACCACCAAGTAGTGGCAGTGATGCTAAGTTTGAACAAAGCGGATGGGTCGTTAGTTGCAATGGAAGAACTTTACTCAGCTCACAGCTATCAATAAATTGACAATCACCAATTACTCTCAACATATAATTAACACCCTTCCATATAAATGGGTATGGCCTAGTTAAGGTACCTCTCCATTGCACTATAGTTTCAATTGTGTGTAAGGTTGCTTGTTGTAGTGCGTATAATAGTTGAAAGGCCTGAGCTTGGACATCGAGCGTGCTTATTGTTTTAGTTGTGTATTTAAAAGCAAGTTGTTTTATCTTTGCGAGGACCTCTTCTCTTTCATTAATTGACTCTAATACCTTGAGAGTCAGTCGCTTATGATCAAGCATATAATTAACGACCATCAATGAACCTTGAAGGTGTTCCTTGTCACCCGCATCTAAAAAGAATTTTCTATACAACTTAATCTCAAGGAATGGAAGACAGAGATCTTTCGCTACTTTCGTAACTGTTTTGTTTATCGCGGCATACTGCTCGCTAATATATTGTTCGTCGGCTGTGCGCTCTGGTGTGCCCATCTATACACTGCGAGGGGATAACTTGATATGATATAATTTAAATAATAAAATGACTTTAATAAATGTTGTTTACTTCCCCTGAATGGTATTGTAATTGCTTCCTGTTGAGATGAACAAAATACAGAAAAGTGTGATTGAGAAAAAGTTTTCCAGTTGATGTTTGTGCATATAAATATGGTTAAAAGGTCCGCGTCGCGTCACCGTCTGCCCTTTCCTTTTCTTCCCTTACCCCCTTTCTTACCACCTCCTTTACCCCCACCCGTTTTTTTTTGTTGATTCTTAACTTCATCAGCTGACACAGCAGGTTTTAAATAATTATGTCTTGATGGACGGATTGCTCCAGTTACACAAGCTGAAGAGATAGAAGTTTTTCCCTGACTACTAACTAATAGCGCTGCAGGGTTAGGAGGCATTGTATACTTTGAAATAGGAACTGTCCAGTGAAGACCAAACTCATCAGATTGGTGTGGAGCTGTCCATATATCGGTAAGTGTTGTTTCCGTATCTGAACACTTAATAAAACAAGAATCATAACTATATAACATTGTGATGTGTTTTGTTGCACTGCTGGTTACTTCCTTAGACCAGAATGAAGATGGTTCACCACCACTTTTTAAATGTAATAAGCTAAGATTTGTTGGAGTTATACGAAGGCCGAATCCGTTCTCTTCAAGGGACATGTTTGGTACATTCAATCCTTGCAAGATAACATCAGTTGAGATGGACACAGTGAGTGTCATAGATAAATGAATTGCTTCAGGGTAATCAGATAACCAAGTCAGGGGAAGATAATCAGCTCTCGGGAACATTAACGGTTCGGTCATCCCAATTAGGGTAAACTCTTTTCCCCCTTCAACTCCAGCAGTATCACCTCCGTCATACACCAGCCACCCTTTAGCTGTAGCTAGCCCATTTTTCTTCCATTCCCTCCAAGTCTTATTTCCACAATGTAGTGGAAAACTCCACTCATTTATTTTTTCTTTACAATTCTCATTCCACTTCTTGCAAACACGTTTTACAGCAACCAGCGTACTGAAAGGCAACCACTCTAAAATCAAACCAGGCGGGGAGCCACTAAGGCATAGCGGATCCATGCTGTTTCTCTTTTTTTAAAAATAAATTATTAAAAATAATAACAAAAACAAACACGACAATGAAATCAACTACCTAAGGCTGTGACACCTTGGTTAATAATCACCCTCATACGTCACTTCAAGTTGGGCAATAACTTAAACAAAGACGTAAACACACATTCATCACAACACCAACATAGCACAAAGCTCAAATTTAATAACAGTAATTATCTTCGAAACTCTTTTGTCTTCAATGGATCAACTGTATCGATTGATCAGTTAAGAGATAGATGGAAACCATACAAAGAGTGAAACAACGAGAGAGGCAGAGTGAGAGAGAGCAAAGTTAAAGTCGATGACGTATCGAAAACACCGCCACATCAAAGTGGAGATCAACTCAATTGGTCCGACTGCTCCTCAAATATTTTATATTTAAAAAAAACGACAAAAACACAATTTTCGAAAGTTGACAAAACTTCCTCCATCCCCAAAGAAGTGGTGCATTCTTTGTTGTAGATCACACCATGATGGGAACAGCGAGTTGAGAATAACGAAAGAAAACAGAAACATCGGTTTTTTGCTTACCGACCAGCAAAGTCTACTGGTAAATCTTGTACATTGGAGCCTTTAGTTCAGTGTAGTAAGCCTTCACAGCAGGGATGGCGGCAATCTTAGCCCTGTGTGCCATCAAGTTCTTGAACCCGTCAAGGCAAGTCACTGGAATCCCGTCCATGACTCCAGACCTCAGAGGCTGAACGAAACAAAACACTGCAACATCTGCCATCGTCATGTGGTCACCAACAGCGAACCCGCTCTTCGACTTTCCCAACCTCGAGTCGATCTCCGAAATCCACTTGTGTGAATCTCCTCCTTCGCTGACCGCCTTCGTACGGGCCGCATCCCTCTCTGGACCCTCCGCCATCTTGAAAGTCGCTCCGATTGGTGAAAACATGTCCTCCAACATGGCAACGAGCTCATCGACTTCCAGAGCCTGCAGGGAATCCTCCGGGTACAGGGAACGCCCTTCGAACTTCGAAACCTTCGCCGCGTATCTCAACTGCGCAGTGCTCTGTCCGTACACCTTGTCGCCGACGTGCAACAATGGAAGCTGCAGTGGCGCAACTTCAGCCTTCAGCTTTCCCCAACCGTCTTCACCGAATGACAACCGTTCGTCTTCGAACTTGATTCCTCCCAAAGTGAGTGCGAGTCTTATTGGCTCAGCACGTCCAGGCATTGGGAAGTAGACAACCTTGATCGACATTTTGGTGAGAATCGGAGAAGGACTGTTCGAGAAAAGGTATTCAATACGAGTCCCCAAAACCTCAAATTTAATAACAGTAATTACCTTCGAAACTCTTTTGTCTTCAATGGATCAACTGTATCGATTGATCAGTTAAGAGATAGATGGAAACCATACAAAGAGTGAAACAACGAGAGAGGCAGAGTGAGAGAGAGCAAAGTTAAAGTCGATGACGTATCGAAAACACCGCCACATCAAAGTGGAGATCAACTCAATTGGTCCGACTGCTCTTCAAATATTTTATATTTAAAAAAAACGACAAAAACACAATTTTCGAAAGTTGACAAAACTTCCTCCATCCCCAAAGAAGTGGTGCATTCTTTGTTGTAGATCACACCATGATGGGGACAGCGAGTTGAGAATAACGAAAGAAAACAGAAACATCGGTTTTTTGCTTACCGACCAGCAAAGTCTACTGGTAAATCTTGTACATTGGAGCCTTTAGTTCAGTGTAGTAAGCCTTCACAGCAGGGATGGCGGCAATCTTAGCCCTGTGTGCCATCAAGTTCTTGAACCCGTCAAGGCAAGTCAATGGAATCCCGTCCATGACTCCAGACCTCAGAGGCTGAACGAAACAAAACACTGCAACGTCTGCCATCGTCATGTGGTCACCAACAGCGAACCCGCTCTTCGACTTTCCCAACCTCGAGTCGATCTCCGAAATCCACTTGTGTGAATCTCCTCCTTCGCTGACCGCCTTCGTACGGGCCGCATCCCTCTCTGGACCCTCCGCCATCTTGAAAGTCGCTCCGATTGGTGAAAACATGTCCTCCAACATGGCAACGAGCTCATCGACTTCCAGAGCCTGCAGGGAATCCTCCGGGTACAGGGAACGACCTTCGAACTTTGAAACCTTCGCTGCGTATCTCAACTGCGCAGTGCTCTGTCCGTACACCTTGTCGCCGACGTGCAACAATGGAAGCTGCAGTGGCGCAACTTCAGCCTTCAGCTTTCCCCAACCGTCTTCACCGAATGACAACCGTTCGTCTTCGAACTTGATTCCTCCCAAAGTGAGTGCGAGTCTTATTGGCTCAGCACGTCCAGGCATTGGGAAGTAGACAATCTTGATCGACATTTTGGTGAGAATCGGAGAAAACTGTTCGAGAGAAAGGTATTCAATACGAGTCCCCAAAACCTCAAATTTAATAACAGTAATTACCTTCGAAACTCTTTTGTCTTCAATGGATCAACTGTATCAATTGATCAGTTAAGAGATAGATGGAAACCATACAAAGAGTGAAACAACGAGAGAGGCAGAGACAGAGCAAAGTCAAAAGTCGATGACGTACCGAAACACCGCCACACCAAAGAGAGGAGATACTCAACTCAATGGGTTCGACTGCTCTTCAAATATTTTATATTTAAAAAAAACGACAAAAACACAATTTTCGAAAGTTGACAAAACTTCCTCCATCCCCAAAGAAGTGGTGCATTCTTTGTTGTAGATCACACCATGATGGGGACAGCGAGTTGAGAATAACGAAAGAAAACAGAAACATCGGTTTTTTGCTTACCGACCAGCAAAGTCTACTGGTAAATCTTGTACATTGGAGCCTTTAGTTCAGTGTAGTAAGCCTTCACAGCAGGGATGGCGGCAATCTTAGCCCTGTGTGCCATCAAGTTCTTGAACCCGTCAAGGCAAGTCACTGGAATCCCGTCCATGACTCCAGACCTCAGAGGCTGAACGAAACAAAACACTGCAACATCTGCCATCGTCATGTGGTCACCAACAGCGAACCCGCTCTTCGACTTTCCCAACCTCGAGTCGATCTCCGAAATCCACTTGTGTGAATCTCCTCCTTCGCTGACCGCCTTCGTACGGGCCGCATCCCTCTCTGGACCCTCCGCCATCTTGAAAGTCGCTCCGATTGGTGAAAACATGTCCTCCAACATGGCAACGAGCTCATCGACTTCCAGAGCCTGCAGGGAATCCTCCGGGTACAGGGAACGCCCTTCGAACTTCGAAACCTTCGCCGCGTATCTCAACTGCGCAGTGCTCTGTCCGTACACCTTGTCGCCGACGTGCAACAATGGAAGCTGCAGTGGCGCAACTTCAGCCTTCAGCTTTCCCCAACCGTCTTCACCGAATGACAACCGTTCGTCTTCGAACTTGATTCCTCCCAAAGTGAGTGCGAGTCTTATTGGCTCAGCACGTCCAGGCATTGGGAAGTAGACAATCTTGATCGACATTTTGGTGAGAATCGGAGAAAACTGTTCAAAGAATAAGCATAAGGAATTCCTTGAGTATTCCGTGATTAGAAAAGACTTCCACCAGCTAAAGTAGAAGGTATCCAACTTATGGAACGAAATAATTTTTAGTAATTTTTCAATAATGTTTTTTCAATTAGTTGTTTATGCTGTGGGAATATGAATAATAAAAGACACTAAACAAAAATCAACATCAAGAAAGACTGAACCAAACAAGATGTACAACAATTTTAAAAATAAATCTTCATATTTGAGAGGGGTAATATTCTAAGCAGATCATGTAGTAAAGTTGGCAAGTTTAGTACTAAACAGTTAAGGAGACAAGACTTTCTACAAGTATCAGTTAAAGTGAGTAACTGGAGCATATCATTAGCAATGAAGCTAACGTCAAGCAGATTAGAATGTTGTAAAGATAAGATGTATTTCATTAATAGGGAATGGAACTACTTTTGTATCTATTGCAACAAACTGTCAGATAGCAGACGATATCCGCAAACTATTAGGTCTGAAGGAATGATATTATCTAAATTTATTTATAGAAAGGATAATTAAAACCCAAATAGGGTCCATTTCCGTGTGCCATCTTCAGCATCGCAAATGCACTGCTTTTGCTCATCAGGTGACATGGCGAAGAATGAAGCGACTAGGGCTCCGGTCTGTTTTTTTTTTTTTTTTGTTTTTTTTTTTCAGAAAAAGAATTATAACAAAAAAAGGCAACATGACATACCACAGCCAACCAAATCCATTCCCGTGGAGGAAGTCCTAGAGGGGCTACTGTTTGCTCGCTGGGTGGTTGTTTGTATTTTTGTTGTACAGCACTGTCAGCGTGTCCTATTCCGGAAGCCAAAAGACCATTAGATATTAAGAAAACAAGAAGAAGAGAAGTTGTTGAAAGTAGAACTTGCGGCGTTGGATGTGACCTCATGGCAGAACACCAATTAAAAATAGTTATCGCTATCAGTAAAACATTTCCAATCAAACCTGGTGTCAGCCATGATGCCAACCGTTCAGCAGCACCTGAAGTGATCCCACCACTGACAGCCCTGAGAGCACCAGACACTTGGTTAGCAATGAACAAATGTTGACCACATAATAATAATAAAAGTACCGCACAACGACTTCTCTTAATTGCTACAAGGACACCCTTAAGACTGCGATCACCAATAACAGACTTTGCTGCTCCTACTGCCACTAGTATAACAATAATCTGAACAACCGCACCGAGTCGAGTCCCGCGTTTTGCATTCGAGTCGCTGCTCTCAGGGATTGCAGCAGGTAGGAGAACTCCCCAAAGGCTACAACATCCAACCAACACGCCCAAAGCAGAATGCGAATCTCTGCAGGCCAGTGTTGTTAAGAATGGTATGATTAAAGCCAGTATACCCGACACAATTCTTAATAATGATATATTTACTGTCGGTAAATCAACAGGTACTGATGGAAGTAATTGTTGCTGTTGCCGTTGATGTTGTTGTTGAGTAGCAACAACATCATCTCTAGTGATCTCTGAAGTATCGATATCAGATCTCAGAGAGTTAAGTATTCCTGTTTCAGTTAACTCTGGTGGTGGAATTACTTGTGGACATGGTGATGTTACTTGAGTGTTGAATGATGGTTGCTGTCGTTGTGAAGAAGTTTCATTGGCTTTTCTCACAAGGTTTGGTGCTGTAAAGAAAGTTGTAAAAGCAGTCCCATCATCTGTACAGACTCTTCTAGCTCCAGGAGGAGATGCTTTAGTAGGAGATCGATCACTATGATGAGATGTTATGATTTCATTAAGTTCTGATAACGTTCGTTGTGTTTCTGGAGATGGTCTCGAAAGTGTTTCGTAGTACTCTCTTCCCCGACGAGGAGAAGGTGAACGAGGAGAGTCAACACGAGATATTGCATCCACAAATAATCCTTCAGATTCAGTACAGTTTCTTAGTGTCAATACTTCTTGATTTAATGGTTGGATCATTGCCGCCTTGTCAAGGTATTCTACCGCTTCTGCGTGTCTATCTAAAAGTCGAAGAGCCATAGCAGCTCTGATATAACCTTTTATCCATCGGGGTGCTGATTGAATGCATTTTCCCGCATCAGCAAACGCTGATTCCGCGTCACCCAACACCAGCCATGCAGCACTCCGATTGCTGAGTAATCTACTGTCTCCTCGTCGTAATTCTAAAGCTTGAGTGTATAACGCTACAGCGTCTTTCACATCACCTCTTTTTAATGAGCGAGTCCCTTCTTCCCAGAGTTCTCGGGCTTTGCCTGTTGGTGCAGGTGGCTCTGCCATTTCTTTTTTAGTTCTTTTTTTTTTTTTTTTTTTTTTTTTCGTTTTCAACTAATTGACAGAGATTGGAGTGCTGGTTAAGAATATGAGATTTAATACAAAATAATTACATTTAATTTTTTAAGCCAATCAACTCTCCGACTACATGTCTTCAACTCGTCATTTATGATTTTAGATTTTCATGCGGGTCGCGACCTGGACAAGTATTTGTTTTTTTTTTTTTTTTTCAACAGACAGTAAAAACTATGTGAACGACCTCAAGAAGAGAAAGAAAAAAAAAAATAGAAATAAAAAAAGCATGATGACTTGAGTATAATAAAGACCCAGTGCTCACCCGAAATAGGGAGCGACCGATGCGGAAATTTAACAAAACATTGAAGCAGCCTGGAAACAAGGCGATCCATTAGTATTTCGTATTTGACGCGGACGACTTAATCGTTGCAGTCTTGGCTGTTGCTTCAAAAACAAAAAAAATAAATAAAAAATCAACCCTTCATTCTTGATTGAAGTTCCTCGGAACGTAGAAACACATCACACTAACATGGAACATAAGTTTTTTTTTTTTTGATAAAAGTCACCGTAGAAATCCTTTTATTTCATACCCAACTCACGCTTAACAAAAGGAGGCAGAACAAATGATTGCTTGTGAATGTCTGACGAGTACATCTGAAGAGTTTCCTGAACAGCCTCAGTTGGTTCTCTACTTGGCACAGAAGCAGAGACAGCATCTGAGCAAACAAAGAATCCGATATTTCCACAAGGGTATGTTGGGATAGAGATGCTGCAGTATTCAACGTGGTTGAAGCCAATCTCACGAATAAAGTTAGTCATATCCTTAATAAGGTTCAAGTGGATCCAGTACGATTCCCCCTGGGTCACCAATACACCTCCTGGGCGAAGGGATTTCTTACATCTGTCGTAGAATTCTTTTCCAAATAGAGTTGAGGCTGGTCCTTCTGGATCAGAAGAGTCAACAATAAGAACATCGTATTTCCCTTCTTTGTCTTTCAAGAATTCGAATCCATCACCGATGTGGACGGTAGTGCGAGGGTCATCAAATGAGCAAGACAACTTTGGGTAAAACTTCTTTGAGATCTCAGGAACCATCTTATCGACGTCACATAGAGTGACAGTCTCAACGGTATCGTGCTTTAGTACTTCACGCATGACACCACCATCACCTCCTCCGATAATTAAAACGTTTTTAGGACCAGTTGGATGAGCAAAGCAAGGAATGTGTGCCATCATCTCATGGTAGCTAAACTCATCCTTGTCTGTGACTTGAATTGCTCCATCAAGAGCAAAGACTGTTCCCCAAGGTCCCTTGTTCTTGAAGACAAGAACATCCTGGAAATCACTCTTCTTGTTCCACAAAACTTCATCAACTTCAAGAGACTGAGCCTGTCCTGGCCACATAGGAGACATCTCACTGAACCATCCCTTTCCAATCTGGTCGACCATTTTAAATGTGGATTTGCGGAATATCTTCTTTTAGAGGAAGAAATAAAGTTTGTTTTTTTTTTTTCAAAAAAAAAAAAAAAAAAAAAAGCAAAAATTCACAAAAAAACAGAAACAAAACAATAACAACAATTTCTACCAAACGTAGAAAACAAGTTCGATTCTAAAATACAATAAAACTGAAAGGCAAGCAATTCATTCTAAACGACACTTATCACATCTATGTTCTCCTTACTAAGGGTGGTATTATTTGTAGCCCCAACACGAGTTCAGCACCGTGAGCAGTACCAAAACGCCAGGTTCGTTCCTGATTTTGCATGTCAAGTCTGGTAGACATCGAAAGAGCAGCATCTGGATTACGAGAAGCAGCAGGTAATGTTAATAAACTAGTATTATCAGCACAGAGCTTAACTCCAATATCAACAGAGGAATTATCTCCAATGTGTACAGGTTTAGAACCTTGCCAGTAAGCAGGAGAACGGAACTCATCACCAGTAGCGGATAGTTCAAGAGAGAGAATCTTCTTTCCAGAAGAATGATCGGCAAGTACTGACTGAGTTAGTTGACAAAGGTCAACAGGAACTTTTGATAGTCGTTTTGTGGATTTACCTGGAAGCGGATTTGATGCTGTTCCTTCTTTTTGTTGATCCAGTACACGACTTCTCATTGTGTCAATCTGTTCTCTGAGTAGTTGTTCAATTCGGGTTCGTAGCTTTTGTAGTTCGTCGTTTTTAGCTGCCACTTCCTCCTTGGCAGATCTTTCTAAGCGAGCTTCTCTATTCAGCCATTCTCTCTCTGCTTGTTGACGTAGATGTTCAGACTGTCGAAGAAGATTTCTTAGTTCAGATTCTTTCTGTTCGTATTCTTTATTTAACTCTTCGACGTCTTTAGCTATTTCTGATTCCATTCTGAGGACTGCCAGACGATGTTTTTCAGCTGTTACTTCTTGTTGTTTTTTATACTTTTGAATGTCTTCTTGAAGTTTTGTTGAGACGTTCTTCAGTGTGTCGACATTCATTTCTTGGATGTATAAGTTTTCATTGAGTACCTCAATTTCATCAACGAGGTAGTCGATTTCTTTTTGTAGACCTTCTTTCTCTAGACGCATGTCATCAATTTCTCTTTTCAAAATAGCAAATTGCGACAACGATTGCGTGCATGATGTCTCAGCTTTTTTATATTTAGTCTGCAATTCTTCAGCGTCTTGTCGGAGTTTCACATTTTCGAGTTTAATTTTTTTGAGTTCTTGATCCGCATCGCTGTCCAACTCTTTCAGTGTTTTGAGATCCGCTCCAAGCTGATCAGTCTTTCTTTGATAAGCGTTACCATCATAACACAACTCCTTTGCTTCTTCAATTATTTTAAGCCCAGCAGAATATTCTTGTTTAGTGACTGCTCGTCTGTCTAAGGTTGGCTTCATGGCGGCAGTTTCTAACTGTTTTTCAGCTTGTACTATATCCTCGTTAAGTGGACCTCTATCTCTAACACCACGAGGAGTCTCAAGTGTAGATCCCTGACGAACCATCGATAATCGTGAATGCCGTGGAGCTAGGTCAGCCATTATTTATTTACTTTTCCTGAATTAAAGAAAACACATAAACACCAAGCCTTCCTTCCTTTTTTTTTTTTTTTTTTTTCATCTCGAACCGCCACTGATGCAAGTGATGCAGGTGGGGAATTGTGATTTATGAAACTAGCGTGAAGGAATGGGGTGAGTTCCGATATCCTGAAGCTAGTGATATATTTGTCAAGGAAATGTTTGCTCTCTGCAGAGAAATACTACGAGTTATAGATGGTAACACACAACCGATGGAGATCTGTGCCCATGTGGACAACATGGCGGTAGTGGCGGCCGCGAGACGCGGTTATACCTTAGTTGCCAAGGCTTCACACATGCTAGAGCTTGTTATGAAGAAGCTTGAGGAGGCGGGATCGAGTTTACGAGTGGTTTAGAGAAGTGTTTAAATATTAAGGGATCCGGTTGCGACAAACAAAAACAAAGTGTGAGAATTATTTAGTGAAGTGCCGATTCTTTTTTTTATAATTTATTATGACTCCAATATTAAATGCAATAAAAGCAGCAATCACTCCCCCCCTGACATGCTTAATTCCTGTGAGAATATAACATAATTACAATAACATTATTTGGTACCATTTTGCGTGTAAAGTCAGAGAACCCAGTCGGGTATGCGTCATGTTAAGATTAAATGTTTTTATTTTTATTTTTTTAAAGTCCAAAACAGAATAAAGAAAACGAAGAAATAAACAGCAAGGCACAGAGTCGACCACTTGATTCATTGGCAACGCTCCTATTTTAAAGAAGAAGCTCACCAGGAAGTAATTTCTTAGATCTTGGATCAGAACACAGTGCCTTTAGTATGATAAGCTCATCTCCTCCAGTTGGGTTGGTCTCGAGAAGAGTGATAATCCCCTTGGCTGGAGTTGTATTACTTGCGAAGAAGTCAGAGAACAACGAAGGATCAACAGACGCCAACAACGCCAATTGATGAACAGCCTTCACCTTCATCAAGAGAACCGGCAACCCACTCGAATGAAGATTAATAGCAATGTGTTTTATCGCAGGCGTGGTGTTAATTTTTTTCATAGTTTCCAACAACGACGTGAAGCACGAGATTACATGTCTGCACTCCAACGGAACTTCCACTGGTTCAGCTTCCATACCTAAAATATACTTTTCAATTATAGGTAATTTTTGACAGCTCGCTAACAATTGAAAACATGGAAATTGCGTCATTCCAAATTCCTCAGCCGAACAAGTAGGGTCAATATGAATATTTTTAGTAGTCTGTGGAATCATACTTGCTAACAACGCTGTTAATACTTTGTGAACTCCAATAGAACATAAAATATTTATGTTGTGTTTTTCTTTTAGAAGAACTGCGACCCACTTTAAGAACAACACTGCTAAGCCATCAGTTCCAGTCAAGTCGCCACAGTTATACAATGTGTCTATTACAGGGATGGCTTCTTGAAGTTGGAGTTGGAAGGTTTTATTTAAGAATGTGTGTAAGCTTTCTGTTACCTGACTGGTGTCAAATCTGGGTGCGTGGGAACCGTCTGTCCCACCTAACTGTGAGACACATACAGCTGCATCTGCGAGTAACTGATTTATTGGTGCTTTTTTAATTAAAGAAATTAAATGGTGATCGGTACGCCATTTCACTCCTGCGACGGTCATCTTTACCCATATTTCTGGAAGAGAAAGCCGTGAATCGATGCTGCAAAGGTTACAAAATGCATGATATCCACCAGGTCCACCTTCAAGTCTATTTATATGAAAACATCTATTGACAACATGAATCCCAAACGGGACTTTAGTCAGATCATGTCTCTTCGACAGAAGTGGGTACAACACATTAGCAGCCGTGTTATTCAAACCAGTATGATCAGATACCCGTAAGAATGTCACAAGACATAACGCTACTAGACTATCAGTTGCTCTGGATGACGGTGTTTTATATTTTGATGACAACATCAACGAACGAAGAAGTAAAAGAGCTGATTGCGCATACGGAACAAGAACATTCCTTGTTAAAGAATCATATAAAATAGTTATGAGAAGTTCAATTCCCTGAACTAGACGTTGTTCATTGGCTGTAACTACTTTGGTAATTTCAAATTTTATTTTTGGAATCGTATTTTTACTCAACAGTGTCGGAAACAAGAGTCCAATTTGAGTATCCTCCAAAGTAGTGATACTGTGTGTCAACACTCTAGTTGCTCCTTCTATTTCAATTGCTTTTTCATTTTGGTGTTCTTCGTCTAAGCAAATCCACACCAACTCGAATACGTCTTTACTGGAGTACTCACATTCCTTATGGTTCTTATCACATTCTGACAACACACAACAGAAATGTTGAGGATAACCATAACCTCTCTTTCGGTGTGGAGTAGAAAAGAAGTCATCAGACCAGTACTTTGGTTTGAATAACGTCATAACTTTGTGTTACTGAATTGAAGAAATAAATTTAAAAAAGAGAATCGGCAACTAACTAAAATTATTCGGTGGTGCGAAAGACAGAATCAAAGACAGAGGCAGGTCAGCACGTCCAGGCATTGGGAAGTAGACAACCTTGATCGACATTTTGGTGAGAATCGGAGAAGGACTGTTCGAGAAAAGGTATTCAATACGAGTCCCCAAAACCTCAAATTTAATAACAGTAATTACCTTCGAAACTCTTTTGTCTTCAATGGATCAACTGTATCAATTGATCAGTTAAGAAATGGAAACCCATACAAAGAGAGAATCAAAGAGAGAGGCAGAGACAGAGCAAAGTTAAAAGTCGACGACGTATCGAAAACACCGCCACACCAAAGAGAGGAGATACTCAACTCAATGGGTTCGACTGCTCTTCAAATATTTTATATTAAAAAAAACGACAAAACACAATTTTCGCAATTTCAAAAAACTTCCTCCATCCCCAAAGAAGTGCATTCCTTGTTGTAGATCACACCATGATGGGGACAGCGAGTTGAGAATAACGAAAGTCTACTGGTAAATCTTGCACATTGGTGCCTTTAGTTCAGTGTAGTAAGCCTTCACAAGCACCATCTTGGTCCTGTGTGCCATCAAGTTCTTGAACCCGTCAAGGCAAGTCTACGACTATCACCGTTGCTTGATTTCAATCAAACAATTCATCCAATACGAAGGCCACAAAGTTTGAAAATTAATAATTACCTTCGAAACTTTCTTGTCTTCAATGGATCAACCGTATCGATTGATCAGTTAAGAGATAGATGGAAACCATACAAAGAGTGAAACAACGAGAGAGGCAGAGTGAGAGAGAGCAAAGTTAAAGTCGATGACGTATCGAAAACACCGCCACATCAAAGTGGAGATCAACTCAATTGGTTCGACTGCTCCTCAAATATTTTATATTAAAAAAAAAACGACAAAAACACAATTTTCGAAAGTTGACAAAACTTCCTCCATCCCCAAAGAAGTGGTGCATTCTTTGTTGTAGATCACACCATGATGGGGACAGCGAGTTGAGAATAACGAAAGAAAACAGGAACATCGGTTTTTTGCTTACCGATCAGCAAAGTCTACTGGTAAATCTTGTACATTGGAGCCTTTAGTTCAGTGTAGTAAGCCTTCACAGCAGGGATGGCGGCAATCTTAGCCCTGTGTGCCATCAAGTTCTTGAACCCGTCAAGGCAAGTCAATGGAATCCCGTCCATGACTCCAGACCTCAGAGGCTGAACGAAACAAAACACCGCAACATCTGCCATCGTCATGTGGTCACCAACAGCGAACCCGCTCTTCGACTTTCCCAACCTCGAGTCGATCTCCGAAATCCACTTGTGTGAATCTCCTCCTTCGCTGACCGCCTTCGTACGGGCCGCATCCCTCTCTGGACCCTCCGCCATCTTGAAAGTCGCTCCGATTGGTGAAAACATGTCCTCCAACATGGCAACGAGCTCATCGACTTCCAGAGCCTGCAGGGAATCCTCCGGGTACAGGGAACGCCCTTCGAACTTCGAAACCTTCGCCGCGTATCTCAACTGCGCAGTGCTCTGTCCGTACACCTTGTCGCCGACGTGCAACAATGGAAGCTGCAGTGGCGCAACTTCAGCCTTCAGCTTTCCCCAACCGTCTTCACCGAATGACAACCGTTCGTCTTCGAACTTGATTCCTCCCAAAGTGAGTGCGAGTCTTATTGGCTCAGCACGTCCAGGCATTGGGAAGTAGACAATCTTGATCGACATTTTGGTGAGAATCGGAGAAAACTGTTCGAGAAAAGGTATTCAATACGAGTCCCCAAAACCTCAAATTTAATAACAGTAATTACCTTCGAAACTCTTTTGTCTTCAATGGATCAACTGTATCAATTGATCAGTTAAGAAATGGAAACCCATACAAAGAGAGAATCAAAGAGAGAGGCAGAGACAGAGCAAAGTTAAAAGTCGACGACGTATCGAAAACACCGCCACACCAAAGAGAGGAGATACTCAACTCAATGGGTTCGACTGCTCTTCAAATATTTTATATTAAAAAAAACGACAAAACACAATTTTCGCAATTTCAAAAAACTTCCTCCATCCCCAAAGAAGTGCATTCCTTGTTGTAGATCACACCATGATGGGGACAGCGAGTTGAGAATAACGAAAGTCTACTGGTAAATCTTGCACATTGGTGCCTTTAGTTCAGTGTAGTAAGCCTTCACAAGCACCATCTTGGTCCTGTGTGCCATCAAGTTCTTGAACCCGTCAAGGCAAGTCTACGACTATCACCGTTGCTTGATTTCAATCAAACAATTCATCCAATACGAAGGCCACAAAGTTTGAAAATTAATAATTACCTTCGAAACTTTCTTGTCTTCAATGGATCAACCGTATCGATTGATCAGTTAAGAGATAGATGGAAACCATACAAAGAGTGAAACAACGAGAGAGGCAGAGTGAGAGAGAGCAAAGTTAAAGTCGATGACGTATCGAAAACACCGCCACATCAAAGTGGAGATCAACTCAATTGGTCCGACTGCTCTTCAAATATTTTATATTAAAAAAAAAACGACAAAAACACAATTTTCGAAAGTTGACAAAACTTCCTCCATCCCCAAAGAAGTGGTGCATTCTTTGTTGTAGATCACACCATGATGGGGACAGCGAGTTGAGAATAACGAAAGAAAACAGGAACATCGGTTTTTTGCTTACCGATCAGCAAAGTCTACTGGTAAATCTTGTACATTGGAGCCTTTAGTTCAGTGTAGTAAGCCTTCACAGCAGGGATGGCGGCAATCTTAGCCCTGTGTGCCATCAAGTTCTTGAACCCGTCAAGGCAAGTCACTGGAATCCCGTCCATGACTCCAGACCTCAGAGGCTGAACGAAACAAAACACCGCAACATCTGCCATCGTCATGTGGTCACCAACAGCGAACCCGCTCTTCGACTTTCCCAACCTCGAGTCGATCTCCGAAATCCACTTGTGTGAATCTCCTCCTTCGCTGACCGCCTTCGTACGGGCCGCATCCCTCTCTGGACCCTCCGCCATCTTGAAAGTCGCTCCGATTGGTGAAAACATGTCCTCCAACATGGCAACGAGCTCATCGACTTCCAGAGCCTGCAGGGAATCCTCCGGGTACAGGGAACGCCCTTCGAACTTCGAAACCTTCGCCGCGTATCTCAACTGCGCAGTGCTCTGTCCGTACACCTTGTCGCCGACGTGCAACAATGGAAGCTGCAGTGGCGCAACTTCAGCCTTCAGCTTTCCCCAACCGTCTTCACCGAATGACAACCGTTCGTCTTCGAACTTGATTCCTCCCAAAGTGAGTGCAAGTCTTATTGGCTCAGCACGTCCAGGCATTGGGAAGTAGACAACCTTGATCGACATTTTGGTGAGAATCGGAGAAAACTGTTCGAGAAAAGGTATTCAATACGAGTCCCCAAAACCTCAAATTTAATAACAGTAATTACCTTCGAAACTCTTTTGTTCTCGATGAATCAACTACCAGTAAAGAAATGGAAAACTTTACAAAGAGAGAACCAAAGAGAGAGGCAGAGACAGAGCAACTCACATATCTATCCCTGTGAATGACTGATTGGAAGGAAAAGTAACTTAGAAAGGCAACAAGGAATACACAATTACTTAATAAAAACGAACCAGCCATAAAGAAGCAACGGATAATCTATAGAAGAAAAGGAAAAGAAAGAAAAAAATAAGGGAGGAGGGGAAAAAAACGTGAACTCTGAAATTGCTATTGCAATTTTTGTTTATTATATTTTATATTTTTTTTTTTTTTGTCTTCATTTGTCCCTTGCCCAAACCAAACAAAACTCACTACAAGACGTAGAAATGCTTGGGGACTTGCTACTCATTAGACAGAATTTGCCCAAACAACGATCGGGAAATATCGCAGCAGAAGACCAAACTGGTAAGAACCCACAAAAATGTGAATCAACTTCAACAGTCTGCAAGTTAATTCTATACTTAGCTTTGCTTGTTTAAGGAAGGAGGAAAACAATTTTTTGCAAAAGGTTACACTGGAATACCAAAACAAAAAACCTAAAATAAAAGAATATAATACAGATTTCGCAAAAAACAAACAAAAAAAATTGGACTTTTTCATTAAATCTAATAACATACACAAAGAAATAAACAGCAAACACGTAAGGAAATTGTTATCATATTTAACACAGGTCCAACAGTAACTGTAATTTATACTTTCTGATAAAGATGTTAAGTAGTTTGTAGTACTTATATTATTCAGCACATCGCACACCCAATACAGGATCTTCACAGCAAAGAGAAGAGAAGAAGGACAAAACACACAAAATCCTGGGAAATAAATTCGCAAGACGATGATAGATAGCTGAGCAGTAAAAACACCAGCTACTTTATAAGATCATGTAGGGGTTAGTTGGAAGTGTTCCATTTTGTTTTTTACGAGGAGGAGGATTAGGAACAGAAGCATACTGCAATACTGCTTGCTGCGGTGGTGGTGGGGGCGGTGATGATCCTAAAGCATTCTTACTAGCAGCTATCCTCTGTAATTCTTTTTCTTGATGTTGTAACAACGACAACTGTTGTTGCTGTAACAACGTATCAGCTGTACGAAGACTTGTTACCAAAGCGTCACCAGAATCGATAACCATCTTTTTACTACGTGTGTCTTGACCAGATGAATCTATACCTAATCTCTGCTCTAGTGCTTGCTGCTGTGCGAGTAATCCCTGCATTTGATCTTCTAAATCACTCATCTGTGGGGATTGAACTTGATATGTCTACAGCATTATAAGAAGCTTTAACTTAAAAGGAAACCGCAAATAAGATAATAACAAACCTGTGGTGACTGCACTACTTTGTGAGATCTGGTACGTGAAGGTTCTGATGGAGGAGGGGCAGCAGCTGGAGGTGTCTGTGGAGTGTATTTCTCAATGTTTTCAGAATGTTTAAGAAATTCATTAATTTGATTATCGAGGTCAGAATCTGATGAATCATTTAAAGTATCATTATACGACTGTGACTGTGTTGCTCTATATCCTTCATGAGTAGGACTTGACCATTGCTTATTTGGTTCTAGGATAGATTCTCTTTGTTGTTGGTGTTGAATAACTCCCTGAACTCCATTCATAGTCTTTTGTAACAGTTCAGTCGTTGCTCGGACATTTTCAATGAGATCTGGAGTGTTATCGTTTGTCTTCTTCGTTAGTTCTCTAACTTTCTCTTCTTCGTACTGAAGCTGTGCTACGAGTAACTGTAGCTCTTCAGCTTCTTGTTGCTGTTGACGCAGCGACTTTTCCACAGATTTCGTTGACGATGGCTGAACAACCTTCGGCGCACCACACTGCACAGCTGTTGTTGAAGAACGGACAGCATTTCCTCCTGTTTGAGTAGCCGATTCGTCTGTTTTTGTTTTGTTATTTTTCACAGAAAATTCACCAAAAGACATGACGTACGAAAGATAATATTACATACGATGATGATGAGGAGATAGTTTATTCAAAATACTTGGCTGATTAAAACCTAAATTCAATTGAGGTGGAGGAACAGAGTTTCCTGGAGATCGACCGAGTGGAGCGTGGCCAACACGTGCAGAAAGAGGAGATGCGTGTGAGAGAATAGACGGAGCTATAATACCAGAGCTTCGATAAGGAGCAGACTGATTTCGTGAGGCTGGGTTATGCAGGTAACCAGTCTTAGCACTTTTTGCTCCACCAGCTGCAGCCATTAAGGCATTCTCAAGTTGAGATTCCCTACCTGCAAAGAGACCTGCTAAAGCCTCCGTATCGACATAAGAAAGTATCCGTTGATCAGTTTGTTTTAAGTGAGTCTCTAATGATCTCCTTAATAATTCTTTTGGCGAACTTTCGTACACTTTCTTAGCAGCTATTCGTTCATAAGGAGAAGCAATATACTGCGAAAGAAAGTCATCAGTAGGTTGATCTATCGGAGGAGGTGGAGGAGGAGAAGGATTACTAATACTCGAAGTAATACTTTCATCATCACTATCAACTTGTGACTGTTGTGGTGGAAGTCTACCTGCTACAGTATCGAGAAGCCAGTCCAAATCATCAACAGCTCCTGAGTGTTGTTTTATTAGCTTTCGGTATAAGTCAGTTTCTTTTCCAAGAAAACTACCAGCCATGACCCAAGCGTCGGTTGACTTTTTCGGATCATGTTTCTTAAAGAAGCTTTCTAAACCCGTTGCTAATACAGCACGTCTTCGTAAAGGATCATCTTGTGCTATATCACGACTAGTAGTGTCTGTTAAGTTTTGTTGTTTTGAACTAATCTCTTGAGACACATCAGGTGAAGGTGAGTCTGGAGGAGGTGGTGGAGGAGGTGGTTCATCTCCATCGTTATTATCATGTTTTGATGAATGTTTTGACTCATTAGATTTAACTGATGCTTTACTTTGAACATCATCATTTACTTCTTGTTGTGAAGTAACAGCATCAACAGCATCGACATCCTTCGAGTCGTCTGGAGTGTGGGATTTGACATCTTCTTTGTGTTCCATTTTATTAACAGAACCAGACAAGCTTACTTTATCATCACTGATAGTAACTTCTGGAGGTGGATCATTTATTGGAGGAGTATCATCTTCATTCACATTGACCGCACTCTTGCTACTAACACTGCTTGCGGGTGATGCAGGTGTTGCTGCTGTTGGTTCTTGTTGTTCTTGTTGTTCCTGTTTCTCTTGTTGTTCTTGTTTCTCCTGTTGACGCTTCTCTTCTTTTAGTCGTTTCTTTTCCTCTTTTGCTAATCGCTTTTCTTCTTTAGCAGCTTTCTTCTCCTCTGCTTTGCGAGCTTTTTCCTCCGCACGACGCTTGTCTGATTCTGACTCCGAAGAAGAGAGTGATGACGATGAGGATGTTTCTGCTTCTGCTGCTTCCTTTCGCCGCCGCTCTTCTTCCTCTTCGCGTTTGCGTTGTTTTTCCTCGGCCTTTTTCCGTTTCTTCTCTTCTTTTGCTAGTTTTTTCTCCTCCTTTTCACGCTTCCGGCGCTCTTCCTCCGCCTGCCGTTCTCGTTCCGACTCACCGTCGCTGGACTGAGACGATGACGACGGCGTGGGTGGTGGAGATCGTTCCTTTTTCTTTTTGCTCCGTTTTTCCTTCTTTGCTTTCTGTTTAGGTTCCTCGCTGCTCTCAGTGTCGGGCTCTGATTCCGGGGGAGGTTTTTTTTTAGACTTGCGCTTCACAGGCTTTTCTTCTTCTGTTTCAGCCTCCGACGGCTCAGAGGGAGGTTTTGGTGGCTGCTTTTTCTTCCCCTTCTTTTTAGGTGCTGGCTCTTCCTCATCTGCGTTAGGCGAGTCTGGCTCCGAGTTTTCTGATTTAGGCACAGCCTTCTTCTTTGCTGGTTTTGATCTTTTTTTCGCAGGCTTTTTCTTAGGCTTTACTTCTTCTGGTTGATCTTCTTCTTCATCGGCCGGTTTTTTCTTTGCAGGTTTTGGTTTTGCTTTCTTTTTCTTAGGTTTGGGCTTTGGCTTTTTTGAACCGTCACCTTCGTGAATTCCGCAGAGGAGGGGTTTTGACATAACGAATTTCTTGGAAGACTTCCAGACGTTTTCACAATCATCTTTGTAGTACTGACGGAATTCGTCCTTTGTGTAGAGGGCTCCATCTGTTTCGTCAATTCTCATTTCAATTTTTGAGCCGGGAACGACTAACAAGTTCTCAGGAAAGAAGAACATTGCTTCCTTACCAAAATGAACCATCACAGCTGGTACTACAGATCCACCCTGCTGAACATCTTTAAACCCGACTACCCTGCCATGGCTTCCATTCATCTCTGGTTTATTCTTCAAACCATGAAGGACAACTTCTACCCCTGGCTCCGCTGAAAGTTCAGACATCCTTCCGACTTTTATAACAAATTAGTGACTAAGATCAAACATTTGGTTTTACGGTTGTCTGATCAGAGAGAAAATAATACAAAAATATAAAGAACCAATTTTTTTCGAAATATACCTAACGATCCCTCCCTCATGGCTTCGTAAATAAGTAGCGTGCTTATATCTCAGAGAGAACAGGCTTTGGTAAGAAGGGTTACTTGAATGGATTATTTTTCAATAGAAACTGTTATCGTTGTCAGTACCAATGTACACGTGCTGAGTTCGCTCTGTCAGCTGCATTATTTTAAAGTGGCTGGGAGAGTGGAACTGACAATTGGTGTTTATGGGAAAAAAAACTATTCAGAGTAGCCTTATATCTCATTGAACGCAGCCAAGGCTATCACAGCCTGGGACACGACCGCGGCCTGCTGGGGTGCTAGTAGGAGCTGGTCCCTTCCGACTCCAGCCGACAAATGCAGCACAGTGTTTGGGTTGACTCCTGGCAGTTTTTCGTTGAACGCAAACAGAATCTTGTCGCACAGGGAAAATAAATCATGACCATAAGAAATAATGGCTTTCAATCTGAATAGTTTCTTCTCCGACTACGTCGATACAAAAAAAAAAAAAAGGAAAATGTTTGTATTACGAAAAATAAAGAAAATAATAGCAGAATAGTAGTAGTAAAGCAGTTAAAAACTTGCTTTGAAGCTGAACTGAAAAAGAACCAAAAGGCTATTCCGTGAGAGGCTTAAGAAAATACCAACAGTAACGGAGATAAAATATTTTTAACTTACAGCTCGTAGAGAGTACAGCCACCTTGTCACACTCCTCCCTGATCGGAGTTGAGCTCGGCTTATAAGCATACAGATGGTAGATATTGCAATGCAAAAAAAACCAAAGAAATCACCAATGTAGGAATACAGTGACGTTACTTCTGAGATAGGAATAGTTGCACGGAGAATGGAAACGGTTGATTTTGGTTTTGGAATATCAGCGAGAGACCTACCAACAGGACTAGTAACTGTAAGTCCATTCATTGAAGAACAGGAAGCAACTGTTGTTCCTTGTTCAGATGCTCTTAGTGGTCCTTGATTCCATTGAGCTGCGTAGATAGGTCCGTAGTCTTCACTTGGTGCTAAGACTAGTCGAACTCCATCTGATGCAACTTTCTGAACAAAGTTCGGAAACGATAAATCAAAACCCATAATCCCTCCAACCTTTCCTAATGATGTTTCAACAGCTCTAACAACTCTCATACCGTGACCAGGACCTTTTCCAAAAGGAGACGTATGAACTCTCTTAATACGAAGTTGAACATTACCATTCGGATCTGCTAATGCGAATCTCGACTCCGTTCCGAGATCATCACCCATTTCATATGCAACTCCAATAAAAGTTGAAAACATCTTCGACATGTTTGCTGCTCTCAGAACCAATTCAGGTTCCTTATCCTTTTCTATAAATGCTGGTCTTTCTGACCAAAACACTACATCACTACCAGCGAGGATCGCTGATTCTGTAGCATTGAATAGGACGTTAAGAGGTACTTCGTGGGTATTACCAACGGCAATACAACAGATGTCAATTTCTTCTTCATTAGGTTGATTGCCTAAGTGACTTCCGTGACCGAGAAGGATAGCACCATACGCACAGCATGAGAGTATGAAAGTTGAATAAGACACGATTTGACATTTTGGAGAGCACAGCAGTGATTGGATTCTATGAGAATAAGAACACCACGAACCAATCTGATTTTGATTATAAGAATGAGCGAAGTCACTCTCAGTGTCTGAGGACTCTATTTCGGTGTTTATTATTCCTGAGTTGGCGTCATTTCTTTGAGAGAGTTCAGATCGTAAAATATACGTTACAATGATTGAAGCGGTCCACGCAATAATAAAATGAATAGTAGACAGTCCACACAATGACAACAGAGCGTACATCCTTGGTGAGTCTTTGCTTGCTGAATAACCTGAAACACCCCATGATCCCCCAGGTGACACATACATAACAAAAATTTGCATTCCTGTGAATGCAGTTGGAAATAACACGGATCTGACTACAGGACTATATAAAACCATTTTATCTCCTAAGTAAGGCAACATGAAAGCAACTTGAAGAGCTAATTGCAGTATCAGAAAATATCCTACCCACGTCCAACTCATGTCAGGATGATTTACCATTCCTAACATTGCTGTTGTTGATCCAATAACAAGTATTGCATAGAGTGATAATAGCTCCCACCATGATTTACACCTCCTCGAAAATATCAAAGACAATATAACATCAATAACTGTAAACTCTGGAACACATTGTGGACCACTACTAAACAACTTAGTGATGAATAGCAATAAGAGAGTCCACCAGTGCCATTCCATTTGCTGATTCTTTCTGGGAAAGAAAATAATAAAATGAAATATTATGATTTTTTTTTAACAACACACATAAATGTTTTTTTTTTTTTTTTTTTTTTTTTGAACATAATAAGAACAACTTAGTTGCTAATGTCACTTTAGGAATTGTGGTATTAGAATATCAAATTATCTCAACAAACAGACAGTCTAATCTGATGGAGATTAAAAACGTTTCTCATTTTTCTTCCACCACACGCCCTGCGATAATCCGCAATTCTTGTTTCTGCGGCGCCTGTTGTTTTGCTTCTTTCTTGACGTTAGCCGCAACCATGGTTCTCATCTTTGCGATGACTCCCTTTGAGACTATAGTCTCACCAAGAGTGTATGATCTAAGTAGTGTTAGTAATTCAGTGTTTTTAAATGATGAAAAGGTATCTGATACAAATCGAGAATGAATCTGAGCACAGCGAGCAGGATCTTTATAGTGACTCACCGCAAATGTCAACATAAGTTCAACAACACTTGACCCAGTGCGTTCAGCTGGTAATCTCATAACCAAGTCTACAGCTCGATCAATGAATGGTATTGGTGGTTTCTTACCTGATCGTCTAAAAGCCGATAAGACGACAGTCATTGTAGCCGGTTCTGTCGTATCAACAACATGCCGTAGTATGTTTTCATATAAATTATCATTCGATACTTTTAACATTGACACTGCGTTAATTAGCTTTGATGCCACTGATGTTTTTAAAATATTTATATCCCATTCTAAGTGTAATTTATCAAACACAGTTTGACATGGTAAGCTGAAAGAGTATGAGATGTGTGCCAATGTGGTCAAAGCTAATATTCCACATTCGGAGTGTTCCGCAACAGCGGTAAAGATACGACGCAATCCAGCTACCGTATCCAAGAAAGGAATGCTTTTTCTAAAATGAGATAATCTAGAAACACCATCGATGAACATGAATAGTTTTCCTACCATTGCTTCTGATCTTCCCAACTCGTCTACAACCTCATGAACATCGATAGCCCTCAATAATGACATAATAAACACTGGTGAATCTCTTGGTATTGCGCGGGATAAAGAATGTACTGTAAGCATTCTCTCTATGTCAGTCATTGAAGAACAAATATCAGGCTTTTCTGTAATTAAAAACGAAACAGCTTTTCTATAAATGTCTTCCTTTCGAACATTAGAATTCCTCAATTGAATTAATAGTTGGGAATATTTACTACTTTTCTTACTGACACTTCGGGTGCTGATCATTGTTTTAAAAAGAGCGATGTCTCTGTCGTCTGTGTGGGATTCAGTGTAAGTATCACCCTTTGCTGGTGAATCTTCAACAAGCTGTGTTAATGAATTTATTAACTGACGATATGGAGTACCAACTTCGGGTTTTAATTTACTCAGCGATTCGATAATAGAGAGTGCCGATGATGGTGAAAGACTCGCAACAATCTGACCCTGAGAAAGTAATTTCAAAGATGCATCGAAAATTTCAGGATACTCCATACCCAACTCTATAGCTGAAGCTACAGTTTCAGGTCCGAGAGTCGTCTTTGTGAGGGAGATAAAATGAGGAACGATTGTTGGCATGTCTTCCATCTGAATCAGTTTCACAGAATCTATGACATCTTTAATATGGATCGGGGATATAAAGTCTTTATGTGTAATTAACATATCCTTTCCTGCTGTTTTACCTTTTACATAGAGTGAGAATAACACTTTCTCGCAGATGCTTAAGTTTCCCTCCGTTGCCTCACCCCGAGACGCTAACAACACACAAATCCTCAAGATATTAACCAGAATACTTGTTCGCATTTCAGGGAAGGTGTTGTTTGCATCAAAAGCCCTATGCATTATGTATCTTACCATCTTCTTCTCTATATTAGAACAGAGTTTTTGTTCCACACGCTTTCTGAATATAGCCAGTAATCGTGGTGCCCATTTTCCCTCAGAATGCTTTCTGAAGCCCGGAACATCGATGCTCGCCATATGGTCTATGAGCTTTTGTTGTAAAGGACCAAGAAATTCACCGTCGATGGCAGCCTTCACAATTAAGAAGTATTGATCTCCGTCAATCGCTGCTTTGAAGTCTTTCGCACTTTTAGTCAAAATACTGGCCAGGGCATCCCTGTATAGGAAGATGGTCATGTCTGTCAATACAGGTTTTGAAAAAATTTTCAAAGCATATTGCCATAAGTTTGTCAGCAGATTTAAATAATTTTGTTCAACAGTAGTGTAATTAACAATGTGACGGACTGACTGTATCAACAGTTTTTTTGGAATATGTATTTCATTTATTGTAGAAGTAGCGAGCAACGCAATGCATTGCTCTGGATTAAAGGCTGAATTCGGCTGAGAGTAAATAACATCGCACAATTTTGATATAAGTTCCGGTTTAACTCCTAAAGATCCGCATGTACAGGCCGTAGTTATCATGTCTGAAATACCAATTCCACCACCAAGAGTCTTATTCACCAACTCAGAAGCCAGTAAGCATAAAGATTTCTTAAGTTTTTCATCACGAAGATCGACATTCCCACGAAAAAAAGACAAAGGAAGGCTACTATACACACCCCATAAGAAAGCCCTCTGTATCCGGATATCAACATTATTATTTTTTACTAACAACCCCTTATGGTATTCAACGGCCTCTACCAATACCGATCTAGGAGGACTCGCTTGCAATACTGCCCCAGCCCAAACTGTGACAGCGAGTTCTTCTTTTGGAGTATTGTATTTAGTGTATGACGCGATCCCTCTAACTAGATTAGCGTTTGTTACTTTAATTGTAGCTGCAGCCACTAATAGTCGTGAGGCATGTGCAGCTGTAAGACCTTTGTGAGAACCTCCGTAAGTTATCGCAAGTGATTCATTTATTATCTGCTCAGTAATTATTCTTATTTGTGGAAGTTTCACCTTCGGACGCACCGTTGCTACAGCGTGCGCGATCTCAGATATTTCACTGAGGTCGGTCACTTCTGATAATTTCATGTCTCCCAACACTTTAAGACATTTTATATTCATTTCATCACATTCTTTTCCCCAATTATCTTTTCGACACAAACTTGCTAGTTCGATAATCGATTTTCTCGCAATTTCTTTTGCATTATTTCCAAACAAGCCTTCATAATTTCGTGTTACAGTGCAGAGAACGGATACAGTTCTTCGGAAAACCATTTATACATAAGTCACTCATTCTGAATGATTATTAGAAAAAAAAATATATAAATTGAAAAAAAAAAAAGAAAGAAAAAAAAACATGTCATGCTTCTCGCTTCCAGATCCACTTCTACGTGAGTTTCATATGTGCTATTGAAAACAAAATTATTACACCTCTTTACTCTGAAATAAAACGAATAGAATCAGCTATTAACGGAATGAAAATTACACTGAGTGACCTATTGCTTGCATAGGTCTTTACCAAAATAAGGCATGTCTTTCTTTTCTTAATCTCTTAGACCTGGAATGATCATAAATGACTGAGATATGAGCGTATTCTTTTACGAAGTTTTCCCACACTCTGAGATCGTCTCTCTCTCTTACAATCTTGTATTCGGTGGCAGGACTCATCAATGGGACTGTGAGGTACATAATTTGCTTACCTTTTCTGAAAAACAATTTAATCCTGTTGGGAGGTTTTTTATTTTTATTTTTTATTTTTTTATTATTAGTTATAGAATTAGTGTCCTCCGACTACTTTCGCACAAAAAAACAAAAAAAAAAAAAAAAAAAAAAAAAAAAAGAGAAAGAGAAAGAGAAAGAGAAAAAATCAATGCATACCAAGCATCCAGTGACGTTTCATTATGTGATAAATCTAAAACAGTTCCAACAACTTGAATTGGACTTTTTGTACTGTGGTACGTACAGTGAATAATTGACCCACGCATATCTTTATCCCACGACCAAGGCTGTCTGTATAACCTTTTCTCTAAGGCTAAATTCCTGTAAATTCGATCCATATTTAAATGTTTATCAACGTCTGATTCCGTAATCGGATTACGAGCATACTTCGGTTGCTTCGATCTCGACAGCAGCAATGCTGATCTCCGCATCATTTTTTAAGACTACGTTAACTGAGGAATTCAAAAGTTTAATACCTTATAACTTTATCTTTAACAAGGCATACGGCTGGAAGTACTATCGTTGCTGTGTGTAGAAATACATTAACGACAATAAAATAATCTCATACATAAAATTTGAAAATGAAAAAGTTTTTTTTTTTTTTTTAAAATTAAACAGAGAGGAGAAAACAAGTTGGGAAATGCGTTCTTACATAGATATGAAACGCGGCAATAAAAAGCAATAAAACAAAGAGGCGAAAACCCTTGATATCAATACACCTGTGGAAGCAAGTTTACAGGGTACTGGACTACGGATAAATTCTTTTTCCTTTTTAATATTTCATTTTGTTTTGAATTAGTTATTTCATGTTATTTTTTCTTTTTTTTTTTTTTTTTTTTTTCTTCCTTCCTTCTACATATCGCACGAAGATCAATTTTTTCCATCACTCATTTCTTAAGAAAGAGGTCAGCGTACTATTAAGAGTACTTTAAAACAAGTGTATTTTAGTCTCCATAAATAAAGAAGTTAGGTCATGTTTATTTATTAAGATTTTGTATATTTCATTTTTTTTTTTCTTTTTCTTTTTAGTTTTAGTTTTATTTTATTATGTTACATTCAGTTACCTCCTCTCAAGCGGAGTACAAGATGGAGAGTCGACTCCTTCTGGATGTTGTAATCAGCGAGAGTCCTTCCGTCTTCCAACTGCTTACCTGCGAAGATCAATCTCTGCTGATCTGGTGGAATACCTTCCTTGTCCTGGATCTTAGCCTTCACGTTCTCAATAGTGTCATTTGACTCCACTTCGAGGGTGATGGTCTTGCCAGTCAGAGTCTTTACGAAGATCTGCATACCTCCTCTCAAACGGAGCACAAGATGGAGAGTCGACTCCTTCTGGATGTTGTAGTCAGCGAGAGTCCTTCCGTCTTCCAACTGCTTACCTGCGAAGATCAATCTCTGCTGATCTGGTGGAATACCTTCCTTGTCCTGGATCTTAGCCTTCACGTTCTCAATAGTGTCATTCGACTCCACTTCGAGGGTGATGGTCTTACCAGTCAGAGTCTTTACGAAGATCTGCATACCTCCTCTCAAACGGAGTACAAGATGGAGAGTAGACTCCTTCTGGATGTTGTAGTCAGCGAGAGTCCTTCCGTCTTCCAACTGCTTACCTGCGAAGATCAATCTCTGCTGATCTGGTGGAATACCTTCCTTGTCCTGGATCTTAGCCTTCACGTTCTCAATAGTGTCATTTGACTCCACTTCGAGGGTGATGGTCTTACCAGTCAGAGTCTTTACGAAGATCTGCATACCTCCTCTCAAACGGAGCACAAGATGGAGAGTAGACTCCTTCTGGATGTTGTAGTCAGCGAGAGTCCTTCCGTCTTCCAACTGCTTACCTGCGAAGATCAATCTCTGCTGATCTGGTGGAATACCTTCCTTGTCCTGGATCTTAGCCTTCACGTTCTCAATAGTGTCATTTGACTCCACTTCGAGGGTGATGGTCTTGCCAGTCAGAGTCTTTACGAAGATCTGCATACCTCCTCTCAAACGGAGTACAAGATGGAGAGTAGACTCCTTCTGGATGTTGTAGTCAGCGAGAGTCCTTCCGTCCTCCAACTGCTTACCTGCGAAGATCAATCTCTGCTGATCTGGTGGAATACCTTCCTTGTCCTGGATCTTAGCCTTCACGTTCTCAATAGTGTCATTTGACTCCACTTCGAGGGTGATGGTCTTACCAGTCAGAGTCTTTACGAAGATCTGCATACCTCCTCTCAAACGGAGCACAAGATGGAGAGTCGACTCCTTCTGGATGTTGTAGTCAGCGAGAGTCCTTCCGTCTTCCAACTGCTTACCTGCGAAGATCAATCTCTGCTGATCTGGTGGAATACCTTCCTTGTCCTGGATCTTAGCCTTCACGTTCTCAATAGTGTCATTTGACTCCACTTCGAGGGTGATGGTCTTGCCAGTCAGAGTCTTTACGAAGATCTGCATACCTCCTCTCAAGCGGAGCACAAGATGGAGAGTAGACTCCTTCTGGATGTTGTAGTCAGCGAGAGTCCTTCCGTCCTCCAACTGCTTACCTGCGAAGA
>OZ025830.1:707500-842218 GCA_964019425.1 Flectonema sp. DT1601 | reverse complement strand
TGACAACCCTTGCCGAAGCCTTGCCATTTCCTCCGCACTCCTCTTGGTGATAGCTTGCTGGTCTGCCAGCTGTTTTCGGAGGCGGGTGACTTCTTCCTCATGCCGCTGCTGTTGCCCCTGTTGTCTTCGTGACAGCTCATCCTGCTGCCCCAACAACACATCTTGGTGGTGTTGCTGCCGGTCCAACCTTCCGACTTGCGAACGCACCACCTCTTCCACCGAACCCTGGCGCTGAGCTACTTGCTGCAGTGCGTGCCCCGTCTCTGCCTTCATGCCGGCCAAACGGCGATCCGCCCCCACAGCGTACTCCTGAGTGGCCTGAATCAGCCCACCCAGTCCCTCCTCTGCCTTCTGATGCCTCACCGCCAACCCGCGGAGCACCTCGTCGGCTTCCCCTGTAGTGACGTAGTCACTCATCACTACATCCAACTCCCCGTCCACGTCGTAAAACTCGACTGGACCCGACGGCGGATGCGAAAACAACTGCACACTACCTTGAGATGCCGGCCCGTCCAACGCCGACACCTCCACCAAAAAATTGTAAAAACGTTCTGGCATATTCTCCGCCAGAACCGTTAGCAGCACGAAAACACCTCGTGCTGACGCCTTGCTTATGGCGCTCGCTTCCGTCCCCAGGAAGCGCGATAACAGCTCGTCTCCGAGCCACCGATCCCTCGAATCATCGTCCGCCCTGTCCGACGGCACCCACCAGAACCTCCCGTCGTCCTGGCTCATCCCGATAGCTTTCAAAGCTACCTCCTTCCTTCCGGCTAAGTCCATATTCCCCTTTTTGGGACATGCCAACCCAGTTCTAACCACCCACGCTTCTTGCAGGCTCGTCGGCATGCTAAACTCATAAGCCATAATTTCAAAACTTTAATGTAAAAGTATGAAAAAACCCTGTGATAAAGCATAAGAATGAAACAATGGAAAAGAGAAAAGGGTAAAAGTTTATCTGATTTTAAAAAGGGGACATTCCCTGTTGATAGTTTGCTGTGACGCAAACTTGCTTATGACACGCGGAATTTGCACATCTGAAACTCACAATCTATTGTAAAATAAACATTCCCTATATAGAGATCAGTGTCTGCTGCCAAGTCGGCGCGACACTATTTGCCCATGACCGGACTCTTCTAAATTGAGGAAAAATGATCGAAGATGAGAACTCAAACTTCAACTAACACTAGAGCAGAAAAGACAAAAGATGATATTACGTAATTCAAAACTGCCATTTGCAAGGTTCCCAAGGAAAGGTTTGCGGGTTTGCGGGTTTGCGGGTTTGCGGGTTTGCGGGTTTGCGGGTTTGCGGGTTTGCGGGTTTGCGGGTTTGCGGGTTTGCGGGTTTGCGGGTTTGCGGGTTTGCGGGTTTGCGGGTTTGCGGGTTTGCGGGTTTGCGGGTTTGCGGGTTTGCGGGTTTGCGGGGAACCGCTCGGCATTCTCAGTGAAGTACTGTTGAAAAGGAAAAGTCATAAAGGAGAGTCTGATAAAAACAATCACACGAATTAACCACATAACAAGATACTAGCATCATAAGCCTCATGTCGTCTTAGCTTTCCCATTTTCTCAGCTGAATAAAATGATGATGAGAAAGACAAAGGAGAACCAAGTTAGCACGAAAAACGCTTTGCGTTAAGACCCTTCCTAGCCTGAATAAATGAGTACAATGAAATAATGATAAGAGAACAGTAAAATGATAAATCTGAAATAATAACAAGAGAACAAAAATGATACTTAAACAACATTTAATGTTGATCAATGAAAAGGAAAATATTATAAGAGTATATTGTACTTCACTTGCCTTTTGTGCAGTTCCCAGTCTGAGTGTTGGTTTGCGGGTTTGCGGGTTTGCGGGTTTGCGGGTTTGCGGGTTTTGCGGGTTTGCGGGTTTGCGGGTTTGCGGGTTTGCGGGTTTGCGGGTTTGCGGGTTTGCGGGTTTGCGGGTTTGCGGGTTTGCGGGTTTGCGGGTTTGCGGGTTTGCGGGTTTGCGGGTTTGCGGGTTTGCGGGTTTGCGGGTTTGCGGGTTTGTTTTTCTTTTGATAACCACGTTTCCTGCAGTAGTACTACTTCAGGCTTTTCTTCTTTCAGTGCCCAGTTCAATCGAAAGTAATTTTCTGGTTTCAGAACTGAGCGAATGTTATTTGACCAAATCACAATCATGATTGGCCAGTGTTGTTCCTGTTGGTCGCACTTGTAGTAATCTTGTTCATACCAAGATTGTTCTCAATCCTCTTGACAGCTTCTATTAGCGAAGTGATGGCTGTCGCCATGTTGTTGTTGGCTGCTTCGTTCTTTTTCGTAGTTTGCACCAGGGTTTCTACAATCCCGGTTATCTGTGCCATGCCTTCATCAAGTCGAACTTGCATGTCCTTCACTTCTTTCTGAAGACGTTCGATTGTCTCGTTCGTTTTCTCTCTCAGGCTGTTCACGTTGTTTTCTACAACCTGAACTTCGGCCGTTGGTTTCTTCGTTGTCGGGAGTGACCTCTTGACCGCGGCTGCGTACGATGTTCTAGCCTCACGGTACTTAACTACAACGGGTTTCGCTGTTTCCTTCGCCTTCACTTCTGTTTCTAACTTTTCAATGAGGATGACAATATCTCCACACTGTACAAACCTTGATTCTGGTTTCTTGTCCAGTGCGATGATAAAGTCACCTCTATCCATCCTTATGAACTTTGACTTCAGTCCTATCTCCAATAGGATATTCCGAAGTCTGTTACCCCAGCTGTAAGGTGCTCCACTGAGACGGTGAAGCCCTTCGCCAAACACTGTGGATGCATATTTACCAGCACCCTTTCTTACTTTATCAACATCCTTTTGATAAACCACCCTCAATCCAATCTTGCCATGAATGATGGTGAGTCCATGGCAGAGGTCATGTTGGGCTTTAAGTATGCCAACTGCCTCTTCGTTTGTTGTCTTGCGGTCCAGCCACACTGTGGTGTACTGAGTGGGTGTCTGTCCCGCCACTGATTTAATCCGGAAATAAACATTTCCTATTCCGGAGTTTCTTAAAAGTGCGACAGCTGCTTCCACATCGTTTGGGAGAACAGTGAGTTCTACGAAGTCTTTGCCAACGTATCTGTAGGAGCGTTGATCGACTCTTCCGTGTTGTGCCACAACAGCTTTGACAATTGCTGTTACAGCTGCCGGGTTTTGGACCTGTGACTTGGTCAACTCTTTAGTTGTTATCCACGCAATTAATTCGTGGGTCACCGGTGCGTTGATCTTCTTGGCGATCGTTAGAGTTGGCCGGTGGATCGTGCCAGACAGAGCAACGAACCACCAGCTTCTTATTTTTAATTGCCCATCGAATTGGACAGGTGTCTGTATCTGACTGCAGTCAGTTGCGTGTTGTAGGGCACGTTTTGGAGGTGGTCGTGTGAACACCATCGTCAGTTGCTTCGTTTTACTGGCCTTTTCGAAGTAGTCTTCGTCCAGGCTTCTTGCTTGTTGAGATAATGCAAGTATAATGCCGTTGGTCTTGCTGTTGAGGGTCTCAGTTGGCTGGAGTATTTTGCATTTAAAATGCTCCTTGTTTAGCTTCGGTGGTGGTCCATTCATAATCACCGTCGATCTTCTTTGTGCCTCTTTGATTTGAGGGCTTGATTGGGGTGCCTCATTTGACGGAGGGCTTTGATCTGCTTTTAAAAATTTACTTCCATGTGCCTCGATATTTTGAGGGCTTATTTGAATTGCCTCTTTGTTTTGAGGGCTTGTCTTTGTTTGAGTTGCCTCCTTGTTTTGAGGGCTTGCTTGAAATGCTGCGGGAGGTCCTACTGCGGTCACCTCTACTGCGATTCCTTCCGGTACTTCTGGAGAGTCCATCTCCATTTCTTCCTCTGATACTTCTGGTGATTCTCCCATCACCACGTCCTCGTCTTCTTGCTGTTGGGTCTCTTCTTCTTCCCGGATCTCATTTCTGGCTTGTTCCCTCATCATCTTCGCCTCTTTCCTTTCTCTTTCTCTCCTTTCTGCAGCCCTTCTATCTTGCGGACGCATTGCTTTCTTTCCAGCCATTTTAATTTTTTTTGAACAAAAACAAAGAGTCTGGAAGCACAGACGAGTGTAACCAAAAGAAAAAAAAGTGGCTGGAAAATACAGCCTCCCTTGCTCAGTCGGTAGAGCGCAAGGCCCTTAACCTTGTGGTCGCGGGTTCGAGCCCCGCGGGAGGTGCTTTTTTTTTTTTTTTTTTCCCCTGCTTACCTTTTCGAGGAGCGGGAAGTCTCGATGCACAACGGAAAGGAGGGAGGGGGTACCGCCGCCTCGTTAGACGGAGAAGGCGGCAGGAAGGACCAACAGCTTGCCACAAGGAGAAGGAGACCTCATGCTTGCAGAACGAGATGACCAACGAGATGGCCAACAACAGCAATCCGATGTTCAACTACCGCAGCAATCATGTTCAACCGCCCATTGCAGCCAACTTATCAACCACAACCAACAGCATATCAGACTCAGCAGTCACAAGCATCACAACAACGGTGACGACGACAACAACATCGACAGAGATCACGAGACTGGGGACTGACAGTGAAGTAGTTCCAGGAGGCAGCTGGACGACTTTGCAGTCGCAACACGCACGTGGGCTATTGAGAAAAAGATGTTATTGACATCTAATATAAGTCCGAGAAATAACAACATTGTCAGTAATCAACAACATCAGATAGGAGAATCAGGAGTGATGGATGCTTGGAGACGAATTATAAAATAGATGGTCAAAAAGTGTCCCAAAGGGGAAACCCTGGGCCTTCGGCCATAGCCTCACCAACGATGGCAGCTGGAGACGAGACGGCAACACCAAGCACCACCTCAAACAATCATCTCCTCGGAACTACAGAAATGCAACTCGCCGCATCAATCGCGGAGTCAGGAATGCAATCCAAAGCAGTGTTGGGAATGCTAAAGCCAAAGCAAAAGACAAAGGCACAATCAGAGGATGAAGTATTCTTCTTCCTTGTTGGGCCAATGAAAGTAGTGGTCTTGCTGTTGAGGGCCTCAGTTGGTTGGAGTATTTTGCAATTAGAATGCTCATAATCACCGTCGATCTTCTTTGTGATTTTTTTTCAAAAGGAAAAAAAGTGTTTTTAAATGAAAATCTATGGGAACACCCGAAGAAAATATTTTTTTTCATTTTTTTTAAAAAAAAAAAAAAAATGGGAGCAGAGTGGCGCAGTGGTCAGCGCGGTGGGCCCATAACCCACAGGTCGTAGGATCGAAACCTACCTCTGCTATTTTTGTTGACTTCTTATAGCATTTCAAACAACATCATCGAAGTACAACATATTATTTTGCGCTGTAAAAGAGCAAATCAAAAGTAAAAGACTAATATCACCACTCATCCAAAGCAAAAACCAGGTGCTTTTTTTAGAAGCAAGTAGGAAAAGATGGCGCTATTGCTCATGCTTGCGTCCAATCAAAAACTCCCAGAATACTATCAAGGTTGTTGTTTCTTTCTTTTCTTACCATCATCCAGGGAGTTGGTCCGCACCTTTGGACCTGTGAAGTGAAGTAGCTCTTTACCATCCATGTAAGGACGAAGGACTTCTGGTACAACAATTCCTTTGTCAGTTTGGTAGTTCTCCACCAGACAGCACATCGTTCTAGTAATAGCGCAGAGGGTTCCATTCAACATGTGAACATATTCCTTGTGTTTGCTGTTGTTCGATGTTTTAAGAGACTGTCCAAACCTTGTTTCAATGGCTCTTGACTGGTAATCAGTGCAGTTCGAAACAGATACCAATTCTCTGAAAGTTTCAGAAGCAGGAAAGTACGCTTCCAAATCATATTTCTTCGCAGCGGCTAAATTCAATGCACCAGCAACAATTTGAACCACTCGATATGGAAGTTTCAGGCTTTGATAAAACTCCTCGGAATTGTTTATCATCTCATCAAGAAGCTTCCATGATTCACCATTTCTAGGATTGCAGACAATGAATTGCTCAATTTTCTCAAACTGATGAACCCTAAAGATGCCTAAAGTGTCCCTACCACTCGAGCCTGCTTCTTTTCTGAAGCAGGTTGAGTACCCTGCATACTTGATTGGTTCCTTTAGCTGTTTTATTTTTTGTTTTGTTTCGTTTTGTTTTTCTGTTTCCTGGCAAAGACGATGACAACAAACAGTAAAAACATACGTCTGCTTCCTGGTACCATCTACCAGCTTGGTATGCGCAGATAGGCTGTTCTGAAGTAGCGATGAGGTACTTGTCAGATTCACTTCCATCACCAACGTGGTACAGAGCCTCATCAAAGTCAGCCAACTCGGCAACATTTCCCATCATTTCTTTTGTCATAAAGAACGGTGGATACAATGGTTGAGAACCTTTCTGCATGAGAAAGTTCATCGAGTAGTTGATAAGTGCCAACTGTAATCGAACTAAATCTCCTTTTAGAACATACGAACGAGAACCAGCAATCATCGTTGTTTGCTCTGTTCTATCCATACCAAGCAGCTCCATAAGGTCAACATGATTGAACGTGTCTTCCTTCTTTTCAGGCAGGTCACCCCAAGTTCTTATGATTTTATTAAATTCCTCATCGTCTGTAGATTCACATGATTGGTGAACAATGTTACCAACAAGTTTAATTGCTTCGTGACGCTTCTGTTCAAGTTGCTTCTGCTTCTCTTTCGCAGCAGCAATATCTTGGTTGATTTCAGAAGCAAATTTCTTTAGTTGGGATCCGTTCAAGACTGATAAATCCTCGTCAGTCAATTGTAACACGTTCTCTTTCATATCGTCAGGTATTGGGAGGTCTTCGCCATCTGGTTTCTTGGCTTTCTTACCAGCGCCATACATTTTTGAACACTTCGATGACGTCTTTTGAAGTGTCTCAGCTCTCTTTAAAATAATTCTCCACTCCTTGTCTATTTCGATCACGTTGTCTACCAATTTTGGGTCTTTGCACCGCCTGCGTTGCGATTCCCTCAAAAGATCAGGATTCCCACCATGCTCCTTTCTAAATAATAAAATATCGAGTACCATTGTTTAAGTGTTAATCTGAAAAGAGAATTACAACAAGTCAGGTTGTGTATGTTTATTTAAAAATTTGGAATGCCACGGAAAACGTAGGCAACTGTGATGACCAAACCAAATAACAGAAGGAAGCTGAGATGAATATGAAATGTTTAACTCTATGATGACAACTTGACGGTACCAGCAGAAGATGTCCCTTCAGGGAGCTCGTGTATCCAAGTCCACTGTTCGCTATCAGCGCGATCAGAAATTGGATCCTCCACAATTCTCGTTTTTAACCTTTCCTTCCCTTGCTCCTCACCATCTTCTTCAGTTGCCGCATGTATTGCTTTTTTCGCCTTGGCAGTTTCAGCAGCTTCCTCTCGTGCCTCATCTGATTCGCGAAGCAGCTTCAAATCATTCAATTGGTTCTCAGTCAACAATCGATGAATTCGTTTTCTAGTTGTAGTTTTTGGTGGCAGCAGCAAACTTTGAACAAACGGACTACCTCCTTCAGCCAGCAACTTAGGAGCGTAATCAGCTACGATATGATATGAAGTGTCTCTGGTTAACTCCTTGTTGGATTGAAGCCACGAAAGGTACTGAAGATTCTCCGGATGCAGTCTAGCGAGCAGTCGGATCTTATCATGGACATCTCGTAATGGGAAAGGCGATTCTTCAAGCCAATTGTCAGTCACGGCGTCCAGTTGGTCAAGTGCTGGAAATTGACAGCTGTTTGCACTATCAAAGGCTAACCAGGATCTGGTTGTGCTGACCATTCGATCTTTATGTGATCTGAACTCTCTAAAGTGATTAACTCTTTTTTGTACACCGTTCCTATAAAAATGCCGCATTGGCCTGTGCAACAGTTGCCTTACAGACGTCGTTAAGTGATACGAGAGAACCTCAGCTGCTACAAAAAATGTGACCGTTCCATCTTCATTAATCCCGGGATTTGTGATTAAATCCTTTGAGAAGTACCAAGTACTGTTTTCTTCTCTTATGTCTCTCAAATCCCTGTCATAGTGGTAAGGAGGCCTGGCATTTATTTGAACAGCTGTGGTCCAAGGAGACACATGTTGTATGTTAAATTCTTTTATGGTACCCCGACCATCATCAAATGACAATGTTCTGGTTTTTAATTTACCTTTCATCATTGTTCCCAATGCCGCATATAAGTCCATCAGGACTGGCCCTTCCCAAGCTGCGTGCATTGCAGACCAAACAACTTCTCTTTTACTCTGCTTATCAAGTGGATCCTCATGTTTTAACAAGTGTAATATATAGTAGTCTTCAGGTTTTGTTGGATGGAGTTCCCAATAGAAGCTGTAGCTGCCGAGCTCTTTTGCGAATTGTTCCCATGTGAGATGCTTTGGTTTTCCAAAGAAGCGATAATTGTCCTCAACGTACCATTTCCAAAAAGTTTCATCTCTCACAACAAGTCCAGTAGTGTCACTTTTCGGACTACCGCCACCCATCCGTTGAATCTTGTGCCACAGAGATGTTCGTATTCTCTTCTTCTCAACACGGCGTTCTGTCTCCTCAAGTGACAATTCTGTTGGAAGTGGCGTTATCTCATCCCTACTGAGATGAATTGCTAATTCATGTTGCGGTCTCTCTGCTATGCTGTCAACCACTCCTGACATTACCTCGTCCGCATCAACACTCCAAACAGTCTTTTGATAAGGAACAACCTTTTTAAAGTGTGCGGCATCTAATATTCGAGGAGCATCTGTTTTTGTTTAGTCACATTGAAAAGCTTCCATTCAATGAAATAATTACTAATAAAGGTCAACATACTTGAGCTCCTGGAAGGGTGTGAGAAAGTCACCTGATACGGAGACGATGAACCGACGTCCTGAGAGAGAGCCCCTGTTACCTTAGTCTTCCAAGGGAGGTTTACAGGTGTGTCAGGTGCCTTCATTTCAATAGCTGTAGAGGGCGCATTCACCGCAAGGGAGGAAGTTCCCAACAGAGGTAAGCACCTCTTCATCTTGAGATTTCTGAAAACAAAAGTAATTGAGATTTCCAATCTGCCAAGTCTCTCACTTAATAAGTCTAAAAAGGAATCACAAACCGCACGGTTTGTCTTCGTTGTGAACCCTATATAATCAACCTAAAGGGAGTACCAACCTCATAATGATAAAGCTACTTTTTTTTTTTTTTTCTGGTGCAATAACACCGATTGGACCAACTACAGGAAATTATATTCCCACTAACGAATACCAAATAAAAGGCAAGTCACAACATCCCTCCTGCGTATCTAATCACCTGCTAGGCAAGAGATCAACGAAGAACCAAATTGAACTTAATCTACAAAACAAAGAAACTAACGGCAACGAAGAATAGTACCAGACAAGTTGTTTAATAAAAGAGAGATTACATCGGGTTGGTTTCTAAGTCGTAGCTCCAAAGGAAACCAGAAATGATGTGACAGCAGCTGTTAACCTTTGGTTCATTTCAAGTTCACAACTGCGGAGTATTTCAAGAAACTGCGGCGAGCTGCGACAGGGTTCTGGCAGACTCATAATTTGCTTCAATCGTTTGTGATAATCTCTCGGAGAGACGGCATCAACATGAAGTTCTAAACAGCAGAGAAGTAGACTCGCGTGTTTTGGAAAGTTTGACATTCGAAGAGAACACTGAGATGCTTTCTCAAAGTTTGAAATCCCCCTGGCAATATTACCAATCTGAGACTGAAGTACGGCTATCTTTTCAAAACAAAGTCCCTCCAGTGCGTGTTCTCCTTTCTGGGCAGCTAAGTTTCTCATTTCGGTTAGTGCCTTCTCCGCCTGATCTGAATTCTTCGACTTGGCGTGTGCCGTTGCCAATCGATCTAGAATAGCGAACCTCAGCCCTGCTCCTCCTAATCCAGTTTTGGTTATCTCCAACTGCTCTGTCAGATGCTCAATTACCTGCCCCCAGTTTTCAATAGCTCCATGTATCTTAGCGAGATCCCCAAGTGTGTATAAATATAACAAGGCATTATTTCCTTTACTTAACTCCTTGGCTTCGTTATAGCAGCGCAAGGCGTCTTGAACTCTGGCAGTTGCAACGCTGCAATTTCCAAGCTGCGATAAGGAATATGCCGCCAAGTCGGAGTTTCCCAACTCTCTCGCTCTCGACAACGCGTTTGAAAAAGCCTCCCTCGCCGCAACGATATCTCTTAAAATTAGCTTCTTGCCTTCCATAAATATTTTTAGGAATTCAGAATCAGCGCCTTGCAATCCTTCCATCCAGGGTTCATTATTCTCTTCAGGTTGCCGTGGAAGTAGTATTGGTCTGTGTAACCACGCTCTATGTTGAGGAGTAAATCCTTCCTGATTAGGAGGTTGCGTCATGTCAGGGCTGCTGTCTAATTTTTCGAAGCAGTTAAAAAATTAACAAAATAAACAAAAAAAAAAAAAAAAACATCTCCAACGAGATAATTACAATAAAGTTATGAAGTCAGATAAAGCAGAAGTTTTATTGTACCTGTCAGAAGTAGGTTAGTGTCATCCTCTAACTCTTAACAATCGCAACAACGCGAAACCTCTTCAATGTTTGTGAATAGTTCATCCGTTATTGCTTTCAAGGAAAAAAAAAGAAAGAACGGGAGAGGGGAAAAAAAAAAATAGAACTTTAATAATAATAAAAAGACTTACGTTCATCCAATGAGTGAACCGAACACTGAGGAAGAATCGAACCCATAACAAATTTGAGGACAATAAATAAAAATATAAGTGGGTGAAGTGTCCTATCATGTTTGTTAATGATCGATTTCCCCTAACGCAGTTTTGAAAAGAGCATTCCAATAGTAACCTCAACTGCCTGTTATAACACTTTGAGTCTATAGACTCTGAGTGCACTACTAAATAAAGAAAATTATAAAATAAGGATAAGTGGTGAGACTAATTGTAGTGAATAAGATACTCCGGCACAGCCTGATGATCATAAAACACGACATGCATCACGGGTTGATTGATGGTGTCTACAACGGAATCGTAAAGCCCATCGTTTGGTTTTTTAGGATCCAGTGGAGGTGGTCTTCTATCGTTTCCTTGTTTGACGGTGTACCTCCCAACAAGAACACGACATACTAACATTTCTTTTGATCCGTCTTTGTGACGATAAACATAACCAGAATCACTGTAGGAAGAGTTCACAGCAAAGTACGTACCAGTTCCACACAAACCATTAGCAGCAACTCGAGTATCAAACCCGGAGTTAATAATTGCATCCATGTTCTGTTTTACTCTGGCTCCATGAAATAAAAACATTTCATTCGCTCCTCCCTTTCCCGTATTCTTCTTCTCAATTTTGTCGCGGTTGAGGGCGTAAAATGGCCAAAGTTGATAATTTTGAATTCTGGTCAAAGACTTGATAGTTGGCTTTGACTTTCCGTGTCCAAACGTCTTAAAGAATGGCTGAACGATATTTGTGTACTCTTTTGATGAAGGGCTGACTTTAAAAAGATCAACAGCAGGAGACTTCTTCGATGTTGGATCCCAAGTGTCGGGTGTCGCGAGTATGTCACCAGAGAGTTTCATATTCTTAGAGAGCGTCTCTTTCTTCACTCCGTAATTTTTAACATTCCAAACTTGTTGAACATTTTTCGATCGGCGGATGTTACGAACAGTTCCGGAATCTGAATTCCTCTGAGTCATATTATCAAAGTCAAAGATGTATTGTGAATTATAACCTTGATTAAATGTTAGTTCTTTAGTTTTAAATGTTTGACCTTTCTTTGTCTTCTTAGCAAACAATGATTCAACCAACTCATTGTCTTCGTCATAAAGAGCAACCCAAACACCGAAATTATCCTGATGTTCCCAGGTGTATTCTGCATCATCACTGTCGCTGTCGTCATCTTCTTCAGAGTCAGATTGCTCTGTTGGGTCGACTCGTTTAATCTTTCGAGTGTTGTTTGAATCTCTATTTGTTTGTTTCATTTTCTTGAAATCGAATTCGTAAACACTTTTATGTTTTTTATTAAAAGACAAGTCTGTCGTCGCAACGACCTTACTCTTCGATCCAAACAACCTTTCAATCATCGCTGCGTCAGTTTCTGCAAACTCCTCCCACCCACCATCGATATTATAAAACCATTGAGGATCACATTTCAATCTTTTTTTATTAGCCGGCATTGTTATATTTGGTTTTATGAACTATAAAAATAAAAACTTGTGTCGTTTTTTTGATCCCTCAAAAGACTCAACAAAGCAAGTGAAGACATATTTATGTTGTGCGTGGAGTGAATAAAAAGTTACTTATAAAACACTAATCTAAAACAGACTCGTTGGTTTAAAAAACAGAATTAACTTATATCTAATCTAGTTTAGTATGTTGGGAACCATTCAGGTAATCTAATCGGGAGAGAGTTGGGTTGTTTAGAGTCTGTTCGCTGTTTTAATTTCAACGGCGGTGATGTAATGCGGAAACGCAAAGTGAAAGTTTGGTCTTAAAAACCCGAAATCATGTCTTGCCAATGTGATTTAGTAAAGGCCGCTGTCGAAGCTGTCGGAACAGGCCTCGACTTCAAAGGATGAACTGAGGCATCCGAAGGAACTGGAGAAGATGATTCCTTAGTAAGTTGAATCTGATGTGTTGGAATCGATTGATTTCTCGTAGAAATTGTTGACAGAGGGGATCGACCCTTCGCTGTTTTCGCAGTTGGCTTCGCAGACGAATTTCGCTGCTTTGGCTTCGATCTCGATCTCATTCTCGCATCAGAAGGAGCAGCTTTGTACATCGATGCGACCTTAGTCGCTTCATCTTGAGTTTGTTGTCGGGAAGCAGTTGGAGTGGAACTTCTTTTACTGCTGGCTTGTCGTAATCGAAAACTCTTAGTAAGATGAACCATACTCGCCATAGAACCAGAAAGTGGATTAGAAGACTTCGAAGTGGTGTTTGAAGACTTCACAGGCTGCGGTTGATTAGAATTGGTGTGCTGTTCGCTGTTATTTGAAAAGTCATTTCCAAGTTGGGGAGGCGGATGTTGACGGGGAGACCTCGACCTAGGTGAAGATCCTCGGGTAGCTTCAGTCTGTTGTTGATGTTGTTGTTGCTGCTGCTGCTGTTGTTGAGATCTTCTTCTCCTTTCACTGTGAGGAGTTGCTGAAGATGTCTGTTCGCCGTCTCCGAGATTCTTTAGCTCTTTCTTAAGCTGCGCTATCTGTGCCTCAACTTCTTCTTTTCTGCGGTTCTGCGTCTTCTGCCCAGGTTTACCGATTCTTCTCGGAACACTAGCAGCCCTCGATGAAGATGGAGATTGGGAACCTTCCTTAGCGATGCTGAAGAGTTGTCTGGCAGCAGACATGAAAACAGAATTCTCAATATCATCAACACTTGAAGACACGAGTGGCTGAAATAATTCAGGTGTTCCAGAAGATGAAGAAACATAAACAGGAACATGATGAGTGAAGAGTGCATCAGAAGCTAGAAGAGGTGCTAAGAAGTTTGCAAGGTTAAATAAGAAATCATCAACTAATTGATGTGCGTGTTTCTTAGTACTAAACAAAGGATATGAAACACTCTTATGTGTGTGGTGTACAACAAGTACTGATCGTTCTCTGTCGAAGGAGGCGAATTCTAAATTGTCCGGAAACTCTGAAAACTCACCAGCCAACAAAGATCCGAGAACTGTTTTAGTACCTCCCTGAGGAGATGGTTTCTGAGCTAATAATTCGCTAATAATTCCACAACAGTTCACATCATCTTCTGGGAGGAGTGTTTTCGCAGCCCAAACAGAAAGATGTTCAGCAGCAATATTCGCCAACAAAACGTCAGGTGCTAAACACTCAGGCAACATGTCTTTTATAAAAGAAGGAGCCGACTGAGGCATTACAACAACAGAGACACCAGAATTACTTTCATTTACTTCGTTCTTTTGCATTTCATTCAACTCTTGAACAGTAAACGGCCACTTTGGTAATTGAAAGGCAGTCAGTGGTCCTGAGCAACAATCTCTTACCCATCCCAGGAGAGTTAAAAAGATTGCTTCTGGGAATCCACCAGAAACCCTCCCATCAGGAGTTAGGTAAGGTTTCAGTCCTTGGATTAGTGTGGCGATGTTGCATCCTAACAGCTCAACCATTGCGTTAATATTTTCAAGCATTCTCGGATTTCCAGGTTCGAACACCGTGTCAAGTAACAACAACACCAAAGACAGAGTGTGTAGACAAGCTTCTACTGCGATATTTAAATCATCAAATCCGAGTACTGAAAACATCTCAACAAACTCAAGCCATCTGGTTGAGTCCTCTCTCGGAGGGTACTCAGCCAGGAAACTTGCTGGTAGAAATGCATGCAACAGATCAGATGGAGCAGCAAACAGATGTTGAAAGACGGGAATATTTAATATAAAAGTCATCTCTCCGCTGTGTAGTAAAGATGTCAGAAGGTCTGGGTACAACCACAGAGTGGATAGCGAAGACCGAACTCCAGATTTATAATTTCCAGGTGGGGCAGCCAACGTTATTGATATTCCGAGTGATGAGTACTTTCCTGAAAAAGTGCTGAACAACATCAACAAGTGAAGAACTGCTTGTAAGCGGCTGACACCTGAAGAATCCGCCCACCTCAATGGAGCTCCTTCAGATAGCGCATCGTGTATACTTGCAATGGTTGCTTGTATTAGAGTTGGTGTCCATCCTCCGTTCATTACTATCGCTTGTGGTCTTCCAGTTCTTCCTAACGCATGGGCAGCTAACTGAACGACATTCTTCATAGAAGGGACGTGTGAATATCCGAACATCATTTCTTCTTCATCTACAGTGTGAACTAATCCACAAAGAGCCAACTGCGGATGTAAAAACAAAACATTGTTAGCTTTCTGTGAGGTCTCTTTAAATAACTTATCCAGTAGACCCCTACCACAAATGTCATCCATGTTCTTAATGTTTCTGATTAGTTAAAAATATAAAGAATCCCTTCAACTGTAACTACTGCATTACGAAACGATCATAAGACACCTGTTGTGGACTAATAAATAAATTTTTATCATCACCCACTTCATTCTATTTAATGTTTTGATGGAACTTTTTTGTCTGAAGAGGTCAGCAGCTCCTTCACATCGACAGACTATTTTATTATTCAAAAAACTTTTATTATGGTGGCGCAAGTAGACGCAAGAAGAAGATGATGACACCTCTCTTAGTGTGAAACATCTCAGCATTCGGGAAAAAAAAAAAAAAATTTTTTTTAAAAAAAAAATTACCTTTACAACACCTGGTGTAAGAATACAACCTTTTGCTTGTCCCGTTAGACTGAAGAACGAATCGTTTGTTTGTCTGATCTGATACTAAACAATTGGTTCGGACGGACTGCTAAAGAAAGAACTAAAACCATAACACGGGAAGGAGGGAAGGCAGTTCAAAAAAAAAAAAACAAAAAAAAACACGGCGATCTGAACTAACAGCAACTGAATAAGGAAGTCAGAGATGAGAGAGAGGACTAAATTAAGTTAAATGCTGAACGGGGAAAAAAAAAAAAAAAAAAAAAAACAGGAAAATAAGTTATTCAACATTTTCCTGTCATCGGAGTGAATTTGAAAAAATAGGGAAAGTATCTCCAAAAAAAAAAAAAAAGAATAAAACAGCTTTCTAAATAATCAGAAGGTCGCAGGGAGGCTCTTCGCCCATGGCAGGTGAGAACTGCGGCAGCCTAATAAGTTCCAAAACTGAAATAGAAGTTGAACATACTTCCCAATAATGATCAGCTGGACTTACGTCACAGCAATCCTGAGAAGAGAAACTTTCTGCTCAGGCGATGGAACAAAAAGACAACCAACACTCACCTGAACCACAAGAACGGGGTGAGGAGTGGGGGGGTAACCTCTCCGGTTCTGACTTGTCTCGAATAGCTGCGAGGAATACAACAGGTTAATAATACAAAGTTTTAAAAAGCACCACAACAGGGGAACCATTCCTCCTTTTTTTATATATTCTCTCAAAGGTTTCAACAGTGAGTGTGACTCGAACTGTGAACTGCTTTCAATAAAATGTCAACATCAACGTAGTCAGGGGATCAATTCCTCCTCATTTTTTATCTGTCACGTAGAACGTTCCTGATGGAGACCTGTCCCGACTGTTGAATATCAATACCAGATTCATCACAATCACTTTAAGGAGTATTGTTGTTGTTGTTGATGTCAACAACATCCTTTTTGTGGTTTGTGATGGTGAGTTTTCTCACTCCCTCAAGTTGCAGTTGGTATCGACTTCCCGGAGTTACCGTCATTTGCTTCTTTTGTTTCTACCGGACTGCAAGTGTCGGGATCACTATTTGGTTTAATTGGAAACCTCCAAACAACTCTTCCCTTTCGCTTCCCCTTACGAGGAACAGTCTTACAAGGCCGATATCCGAACGTCTTTGCGTCAGGAAGAAGTGGTGTTTTTGATTCTCTGGCTGCAGACAGGTTTGTATATTCGAACATTTCAGACAGAAGAAGAGAACGGCGATTAGCAACCGAGTGAAGAAGACAGAAGTCAGATGCTTCCTCAGATTTTATTAAATTTCTTTCGGAATCTTCTTCAGGAGGAGGAAGTGAAGTAGCTTCAACGAAGTCATCAGGAGCTGTCTCAGTTCGCTGTGTATCAATTTGAGAACCGACATCACTCTGCGATCGGAGGGAGGCCAACTGACTCTCCACAAGTTCGATAACAACTTCAGGAGTCACATCGATATTGGACTCTACTGACTTCCTTGGAGTCAGACTATGATGGGACTGAAGTACTTCTGTCTCTGTCTCTGTCTTTTGATCACTTAGAAGACTTTCGCTAAGCGTTGAGTTCACTTCTTTAACTTCTGAATAAATTGATCCCTCTGGTGACGTATCTTCAGGAAGTGAACGGATCGGAGTAGATATCGATTCACATATTTTATTGTCATCATCGTCCTCGTTGTGTTCTTTTTGTATTGGCTCTGCAATACCTTTCCAGATGTTTAATTCTTCTTTCTGATGTTGTTTGATGCTGACGTGGGGTTTTCGATATCCACCTGACGGACCTCTGCTGGCCTCTCGTGATTCGCAGCATCCCATTCTTCAGGCTGCAGAACTTTAATATGACTTGTCTGTATTGCAGTCTAAAATCATTGTCTCATTGACACAGATTCCTGTTTTGGGTGATAAACTAAAGTAATTAAAGTCAAAAAGACTTCATTCCCGCATTGCATTCGAGGACGGCAAAATAAAAATATTTCGCTTTTTTTTTTTTTTTTTTTTCTTGTCGTGAAGTATAATCAATCTTTTATCGAACGAGAGTAACGCAAAGCGATTTCATTTAATATTTTAAAAAAAAAATAAATAAATAAATAAATAATAATAATTATATGTTTTTTCATTGTCAGTGTTATTATTTTCTTTCTTTTCTATTGTCATCTTCTACAGAGATCGAAGAAGACTGGTCATCACATTTGAGTGCGCTCCACGCCGATGTTGGTGCTGCATCTGTTGTGTGTTTGTGTGCAGCTAATCGCTGCGACCAGTCAGCAATAAATTGATCAATGACTTTTTTATAAAAAAACATAATAATAAAATTCACAGCTATCTGTTCCCCCGAATGCAAGATAAATAGAAAAAACAACACGTCCATATAGGGAAACGTGGCTGTCAATCTTCGACCAGTAGCTTAACGACACCAATGACAGTTATCGGACAAGCGTAGTAGTGATTTTCGTAACATAACTCAGATAAAGACTGCACTCATAAATAATAAGGTGTTTAGTAATTAAAGACTCAGCACTCACTCAGTGCGTTCAACCTGCTGCGCTGGACTACTACCGCAGTTAATAAGGGAAATGGTGTTAAAAAAAGAAGAAAAAAAAAATGAAGTAGTTCATATTGGTGCTAATTTAGTCCCATTTGTTTTCAGTTCCCTTAACGGCGTCACCGTGGGAGGAGAAAGCCCTTTCCCAGGCTCCAGTTTCAGGACGACAGGTCAAACTGCCAATCTTTCCATCGGTAAAGGTACCGTGGAATAGAGCTGGAACAGCAGTCTTCTTCTCAGTTCTGGCAACAGTGGCCTCTGTTTTTTTTTTTTTTTTTTGGTTTTTTTCCCTCTCTCCACAAATAAAGCTAGTGGTCGACACTATTGAAGAGAGTTGAGCATACCGACTTCAGCTGATGCGAAGAATCCTTTCTCACTCGCTTGGATATCAGAAGGAGTGATGCTGTGGATCTTCAGAGCCTTCGATGAGGCGTCAAGAAAGCTGTCAGAGCTTTGCTTTCCAGTAAATGGAATTTTCTTTACAGCCTCTGGGCCTCCATACACTACAGCAGCTCCAGCTGTAAAGCTTTGCTTGGCTGCTTCTAAGTCTCCAGCCGCCCAATTCTTAAAAAATTTTTCCACGACAGACGTGTTTAAACGGACTCCAGTTCTGAGAAACATAATTTGTGTTTTTTTGGATATAAATAATCACCTGGATGATGTTTTTTTAAAAAAAAAAAAAAAAAAAAAAGAATCATTTTCGTTTTCACAAAAAAAGATAAGAAAAATGTCTTTTGCCTCGGTGCCTTTCGCTGCCCATTCACGTTGGTGTTTTTCCTATCAAAAAAATAAGAGAAACGATAAACACTACCATGGAAATCATAAGCTACACGTCTAATAGCGATATGTGAATGGAGACTCTATACCACTCCGAACCACTAATATTTTTCTCAAAGAAAAAATCAAATGCTACTTCTAGGGGGGTTAACAGTTAATTAATAAAACAAGTTTTTTTTTTTTTTTTTTTTTTTGAAATTTGAATTTGAAAAAGCAATATAATAATAATAAAAAAAAATAAATAAAAAAAATCAACCCCTCTATATCATTCTATTTAACAAATGTAGAACCAGAATTTAGCAACCAACGGACTCTGTTTTGTGTGGTTGATTACCTTCAGTCTTTATTTTGATACAAATGTTGACAGCAGCCATGCAAGTCAATAACAAACATATATTAAATAGGTCTTCAAATAAGAAAGAAAAACGAGTTCTTCTACGGAAGCAGGAGGGGACAGAACCAAATTTGACAACACGGCAATTGTTAAGCCACGAGATTAAGAAAAGAGAAAAAAAAAAAAAAGAAAAATAACAATAAAATAACTAACAGAGTACAATAATTTCCTTCGGTATTGTAAAGATCCATCGCACTGTCGAATACTAATCAGAGCAATCTCCGTAGTCGAGAATAACAAACTAAAGTGAATCAGTTACTCTGTCAGGTCACTAATCAAATCTTATTATTCTCATCGCAATCCTTGAGGAGGATACGTCTTATGAGGAGCACCTGTTTGCGGACATATTTGAACAACACGAGTATCATTACCACAAGATCCACACAAAGCTGACCTATCACTTCCAGGTGTTACTTTGTGGTCTTGCTGGGTAACTGGACAGATTTTCACCAGCGTCTTGTCCCTCTTGCAGAGATTACATATCGGAATCTTCTTCTTTTGCATTACAGCACGTGGAGGTGCCTTTTGAACACTCTTCACGGGATGTCCGTAATTCGGATCCGGTGTCCCCGGGTGGCTACCAGAAGGGGCAGGAGGCGGTGATTTCACCGACCCGGCATAACGAGAACCAGAACCGACAGATCCCTGTTTTGTTTGTGTTGCTTGTTGTGTGCTGATTGTGATTAGATAATCAAATTAATTCATACCTGAGACTGTTGACTCTGATGATGTTGGTGGTGGTGGTGTTGATGGTGGTGGTGGTGATGGTGATGGTTGTGTTGATGCTGATGGTGGTGGTGGTGATGGTGGTGATGGCTGTGGTGATGGTGGTGGTGATGATGTCCGTGGGGACTTGGAGGTGGCTGACTGTGTGAGTGATTGTGGTGATACTGATGATGAGGTTGACTCGGGGGAGGCTGACTGTGCGACTGATGGTGGTGGTGGTTGTGGTGGTGGTGATGATGGTGGTGCTGTTGGTTATGGTGGTGGTGGTGATGGTGGTGTTGGTGCTGTTGGTGATGGTGATGGTGATGGTGACTAGGGGACTTTAGCCCAGCATGGTGATGATGATGATGATGATGATGTGGCTGATTCCCGGTATATACCTTAGTTGGTGTTCCGGAGGGACGTTTCACGACCGGCCCAACAGGAATCTTGTGACCCTGTGTGTTGTGTGTTTGTTTCTAAAGAACTATTAAAACAGAAAATAAAGCAACCCGAAACATACATGAATAGGCGGCTCCGAAGGATGAGGAGATGGTTCTCCCTGACGAGTACCGTTGGAGGGGTTTGTTGGAGTAAACTTCTGAGGGGAAGATGGAGGAGCTTTTGATTTACTCGGAGATGGAGGTGCTACAGACGGGATCTTTGTATGGCGTCCCGCCTCTGGTTGATGATGCTGGTGATGATGTTGCTGTTGGTGATGATGGTGGTGGTGGTGGTGCTGCTGCTGGTGGTGGTGATGATGGTGATGATGTTGATGGTGATGGTGGTGATGATGATGTTGATGAGGAGAGACAAGAGGTTGCTTACCCGGGGTACCTGGTCTCTTCTGTGGTGCTGATTTCTGTCCCGACATGCTTCGAGGAGTACCAACACCAGGAGCAGGAACAGGAGCAGCAGCAGGAACAGGAACAGCAACAACAGGAGCAGGTCCATTGATCTGAGGTATCGTAGAACCAGACACAGCGAGAGACACAACAGGTGACGCCGTCCTGGAAGGAGGAGGTGTTGGATCTTTACCAGCGCCTCTTCCACCCCTCGGTCTTCGCAGTGGACCCGCAACACCCTTTGCGGAGCTTTTTACCCCTTCGGCAGCAGCTGGGCGAACTTGTCCACTGTTCGCTCCATGAGCGGCGAGAGCTTTTTTGATTGCTAACGTTGTTTTTGATTCAGTCGGTGTAACTCCAGTCGGATGAGGTGCAACACTGGGAACTGGTACTGGAGAAGTTCCCACCAGTCGTTTGGTAGAGGGCGGGGATGTTGGAGCAGCTGGTGGTTTTGCAGGAATCGGACTGTCTTCGACTGACTCGAAATCGTCGTCGTCATCATCGTCATCATGTTGAGGTTGAGGTACAGGAGCAGGTTGCGCAACTGGCTCTGGGGGAACCTCTGGAACGGGTGTCTTCGATCTCTCTCTCTCTTCGTCAGTATCGTCGTCACCGTCAGCGATATCGTGAATCCCTCCTCGCTGTTGCTTTTTGGATTTCCCCTTTTGAGTCATCCTTGTTACTTCAGGCTTCCTAGCAGGAGTGCTCTTCGGTCTTTGAGGACTCGGCGCTGAAATTGATTTCTTTGGAATTGAACTCGAGCGGCTCTGTACACTCGCAGACCTGCTCGGTGTTGTTCCTCCGACGATTCCTTTTCGAAGTCGAGAAGCAGACGATGTTCGAGTGGAGGCGGATTTGCGAGGAGTAGTTCCATCATCGATTCTCTTTTGTGGTGTCATTGAATGAGTTCGCGGGGAATCTCTAATTCTTCTACTGTGAATCTTATCAAATTGTGGTTTATAAGTACATTCTGGATCTGCAAAGGCCTGAACTGTCTCAGAGTGATAAAGCTCTAAGAAGGCTGACCAGGTTATTCTAGTGCCCTCTTCTAAATCGTCAATGCAGTCAATCATTGCTGCGAAGTCTGTTCGAGGTATCATTTTAACCCAAATAGACTCTGGGATGGTCATTACTTTTTTAACTTTTAAATCTTCCGATAGCGATGCTGAGAGTTGACTGACTTCACAACCTTCTGCAGTTGCTCCTCCGAGAGCTTTACGAGCTGTTTCGAATATTCTTTTCATCCAATGAACTTCTACAGTACCCGACAATACTAACTTCTCATTTCTTTCTAAGAACGTCCTCTGGCTTTCTGCAGTACTTTTCGATGTACTTCTCCGAGTTGCTTTTTGTTTGGCTTTCTCTTCGAGTTCTTTTTGTTTTGTTTGTCTGTCTTTTGCTTCATCAAATAATCTCTGATAGAAACCTGTTTCCCATTTATCATTCTTAAGACCTTTCTTAACAGGGTTAACCTTCGGTACGAATGATGGTTTTGTTTCCTCGTCACGAACAGCTTTTAAATTATTAAGTCGACGGTTTCGTGCTCGACTGTCGTTGTGAAGACTCTGAAATATCCGACCAGGGCGTTCTTTAATATTTGCGTCAGCTTCTATTCGCATTCCTGTTTCTGGTCTGAAGGTATGTTCAGTTGTGAGTTCTTCGGAGAGCTGTTCGAGTTCTTTTCTCTTGCTGTCGATTACCTTTTGCCTACTTGAAGAGACGCCTTCTTTATAAAGTTTACCCCAAACAGTTTTTGGTTCTTCTCTGGGCAATTCAGGTGGTGGTGACAGAGCGCGAGATAATGATCTCCTGTAAGGTTCATCATGAGCTCCGAGAACGGGAGAGTAGACGAGGACTCTGTTGGTATCACTGAGTGGATTTCTTATATTCGAAGACTTCTTCAAATCGATATCAGTATTTGATATAATATTATGCAACGCCTCTATGACTGTATCTCTTGTTATCGATGATGATCTGTTATCAGGCGATGATATCATTCGAACAGGTGCTGGAGAGACAGAAGGACTTCCACAAACTCGACAAGGAGCAGGTGATGTTTGTTTTAACTTCGCAATGTCACTACTCACAACTTGCATCTTAACAGATTGCTCTTTTCTTTCTCTAATTCTCTCTCTTTCCCTTTCCCTTTCTAACGTCATTGCTTTCTGAAGCTCTTCAGCCTTTCTCTTTTCTTTTTTAGCTCTTTTCTTTTCCTTCTTCAACTTCTTTCGTAATTTTGCTTCCTCGTCATCGCTGCTCAGCCACTCCAGAAGTTGGCTCAGCATCGCATCTCGCGACATTGATGCGACCATTTCGTATTACTCTTCCTTAAGAGAGCATTAGCTGTTGAAATGTGAGTGTTTTGTTTATAATATGAGGGCCTGCAGAAAGTTAATCAGAGGGTTGGCTAACACCTATTAATGAACTTCTCTTTTTTGTGATATCTAAGAGGGAGGTTTTAAATAAAAAATAAAAAACCAAAAAAAAAAAAATATTCATTTCAACACAGACTTCTGCGTTGTTTTCGGTTCGTTCCAAACCATAAAAAGTTGTTCATCTCACCAACTGGAGTAATGTCATTTTACTACCAGACACGAAATGATCAACAACAAGCTCACCAAAAGTTCTTCTCATAATTCCAAAAAGAGAGAATCAACGGATGTCAGGATAGCAGCGTACAGCTATCGCTCTTTGCAATTTGAATAACAAAAAAAAAAGGGTTACTGAATCACAATTTTTTTGATATTTCGTCTTTTGCAAAAAAAAAAAAAAAAAAAAGAGTTTTTATAGGTTTTATTTTATTTTTTATTTTCCCATTTATGTTTTCTGATTCTTACTTTTTCGCAGTTGTTTGTTTACGTGACGTGCTTAGAGAAAGTACCGAATGATGTCTCGCACCAAAACAGTTGAGCAAAATCCTAAAAAACAAAAGTGTGCTCTTCGGACGACAATAATGTTGATACAAAGGCAGTTGTATTTCTAACATCACAAAATCAAAAAAAAAAAAAAAAAAAAATTATCGAACTTTTTCTTTTGGTTTTGGTCTCAAGGCTTTCAACATTCCCTTCGTAATCGGAACCATCCAAATAGTACTCAACACTAATAAAATAACATTAGTTACTGGATAAATGTATCTCTGGATAGGACCAACCTTGTCCCACGTCAACTCCTGATGTTCAGTAACATCTCTATAAAACATTAACAACCAATAAGGAAATAAAACTAACCTAAAGAATATGTATGATAAGAACAAAGAAACACCAGACACAGTGTATGCTATCGACTGGTCCATCTTTGAGTCTTTCAGTAGAAATAGTACCGACAAGAAGAATGTACTGATTTCACAAACACCATCAAGAGCACCATAACACGCCATGTGATGGTAATAAACACCTCCAAAGTATGAGACGGCTGATATGATGTGGTGAAAGCACATTAATATTCTCGTAGTCGGCTTCATTTCACATAAAAACATGTACGGAATATGGAATATCGATCTTATCACGTAACTCCAGAGGAATGCTTTCATTTTCCAAGAATAAGCAAACCAACGCTGTTCTAAATCACCCATACACTCGTGTGATGCGGTGACTGCTAAGTACGATAACCACGCTGTGAATGGAACCTGTTGTTGTTTGTTGCTTGTTGGTAATCATCAGAAAAGAAAGTTTTAATGTAAAAAAATGACATACACAAAATATATTATCAGTCATGCTGAAGGGATCTTTCAGATCGTATCTGAGTTTCAAGAACACATAAATCAATAAGTGAATAACAATAATTCCGATCATTAATATGATTCCTTCAGTCACCACTTCCCGATCCCTATCACTTAGAGTGTTATATTTCTCAAAGTTTTTTAAATGAGGCACGAGATTATCTTCGATAGCATTCCACAAAGAGTACGACCAACTCTTAATAATGTCCATATCGATTTCCATTTTTTTAAATAAGTAAACTCTGTCACGAAAAAGGTACAATCAGAAAGGAGGGAACATCTCTTTTTCACTGTTTACAACATTTCATAATATAAAAAAAAACAAATAAAAAATCTTGTGTAAGTGTTGAAGTACAAGGTGAATTCCAATGCTGCAGAAACAGTTGCTGTCATAATAAACATAAAGAAGACTGCAGAAACAGTTACTGATGAACAGAACAAAAAAATAAAATAAAATATACCACCCATGGATGGATTATTTGATTCGGTCATCAGCTCTCTTCTTTCTGATTTCGAATATTTTTTTAATCATTTCTCTCTCTGCTTGAATTCGAGTTTCTTCAGACTTCAAAAGATGTTCTTTCATTTCAATCTTTTGTTCTGTTCGAAGTAGAATCAGGTTTTCGAGTTCTTGTTTTGGATGAACAACAGACAAATTAACAACTGAGAGATTATTAATATCATTATAAAGAGTTGTGTTGAGATTCGATATTTCTGATTGCAGAGTAGAGAGAGAAGGATACGAAGATGATATTTGTTCTTTGAGAACTTTCAAAGCTTCTGAATGCATCTTAGCAGTCGGGTCGAGTCGCTCTGTCGCTAATTCCAATAACATATTCTGACGAATTGCTTCCTCACGTAGAACGTTCATTTCACTCTCCTTCTGATGACATCTCAACGCCAACATTAGATAAAGTCGTCTGTCGTATGCGAACTTTTCTTGAGATAATTTTATTGAAATGGAATCGACTTCTGAAAACATCGATTCGTGACACTTCTTTTGTGAACGACACAGTCGACAACACAGTTTTTCGATTGTTCCGATTCCTATGTTTTTTATTTGTTATTTTTATAGTAAGCAATCTCACTGAAAACAACAAACAAATACAAACCTTCCACGAGTGCTTTCGTATTTAAGTAAGTCGATTCAAGACGGGATTTGTGATGATTGGCAGCAACTAAGAATTGATTATATTTAGTAGACTTTGATTCTCTTCCTGTTGTCTCATCGAGTAACTCTTTTACAATATGATGACGACTGTCGACTCTGTTTTGCTGAGTTACGACAGCTTCAGGAAGGTGTATTGTGAATCGATTATTATAAAGTAAAACCCAATTATCTTGTAAATCAGATTCAATTGAAGTGAGATTAGACAGAAGTTCTTTTCGACGACATTTCCAATTAACAGTTTCAGTTTGATCATTTCTTTCTCTCAATCTAATTTCCTCATGTAGTTTGTGAAGGTCATCAGTACATCTTCTTCGTAGCATCTGATAGGTGTTTTTCATCGAATTGGTTTCTTCGTAGACGTTCTCAAGTTGTTTCCAAATTGATTTTCCGTTTGAAGATCCAAAAGACTCATATTCAGTTTTTAATTTTTGAATAATATTTTGTTTTGATACAGCGCTGGTTGTTAGTTTTCGAAGTACGTCAGCGCAGTCTTCCAAATATTCATCCACCAGTTGAACTTCACCATCAGACGTCGATTGCAATAAGAATTCTATTTTATCCATCAAAACTTCGAGTAGGATTTTTGTATACTTCGATTCCTCAGACAACACGTCAGCTGGATTATCAAGTCTGAGCATTTCAGATGTTGACGACAGGACAGGTTTAATAAAGTGAGCGAGAGCTTCTGTTTGTTATTTGATTTGTGTTATCAGTAAAAACAGTAATTAAAAGTATTCCAGTCGTCAAACAGTAATTAACACATACCAGTGTTAGCAGTTGTTTCTTTGAGAAGGTCAAGAAGATCTGTTAGAGAATCAGAAACAGCTTCACACTCAGCTATTAGACATGTTGGGAAAACAGAACCCTTCACGATCTGGTTGGTTGATAATTCAAAACACTCATCTCTAACTCTCCGCAAGGGAAATAAATTCGCTTCCTCATCGAGACTAACTAACATACGAGAAGTTAAATTTAATCCACTGACACGAGCAAGTTCACCAACACCTAAATGAGATACGCAACTCGTGCTTAGTGATTTCTCATAATGTTTGAAGTATTGTCTTCCCTCATAAAACCATTGCTCTAAACTCTGTTTGCAGTAATCAATAAAATGTGGGAAAGTCTTCATCAGCATGTTCTCGTGGTCCAATACATTCTTTAGGAGGCTGCAGTTCAATTCCCGCTGCCGAATCTCACCCGTCAGCTCATCATGTGAAGACATTCGTCACCGACAATTCCTGTTAAGAGTTTTAAATAAAATCAAACGATGATATCGTAAAACCAGTTATGATATTGTCGACTACTACTTCAGAGTCCTGTTTGAGATAAATAACTAATAAAGTACCTCATCCACTAACAGAGTAATGAGTGTTGCATGTCGCGTCTGGTTCCCTGAGGGAGGTCCCATAAAATTCAACAACAGCAAACAAGAAACATAAATACGTTTCATGATCTAATTTTTTTTTTTTTTTTTTTTTTAATATTAACCCATTACGGACGGGGGTAAAACCCGGTTTTTTGACTTTTTTTGAAAAAAGAGCTAACGGGGAAAAGGGGTAGGGGGGCTCGGAAAGGTGATGTGACAAAGTGAACCGCCATTGCCTGCCCGTTAAAAATACACACACATTCACCACCTAAAGGGTGAACAGAACAAATGAAAACACCACCAAAGACAAAAATAAGCTCAGTTCTTATGACCCCCTGCGCCTCTTCAATTTTGATGTTGTTGTGAGTGCAGGGGTCTTCCCCTTCGTACATTCTTCCCGGATAGCACCTCCCGACACAGAGGTGGTGGTATGGGACGCAAATGTTCTCCCCTTTGTAAGATTTAAGTGGTATTTGCCAAAACAGGGTGCAGGACACATAAAAACCTTACACCCCTGGCATCCATAAGTAGTCCTCACTCGAGTATTGTGATACTTACATTGTTTAGCAGCGCCAAATATTGATGGATAGTGCTCAGTGGTGCTGAACATGTGTGAAAAGTGCGAACCCGAGTCAATAGTAGATGTAGTATTGGTTGTCTTGTCTCTCGACGTCCCGTCACTGACGAGTTGCATAGCGAGCTCCTCTACATACCGTATGTAGGTACCAGTATCCTTACCGCATTTCTTTTGAAGGGTAAACGTGTTGAACATTGAAACTTTCAGCTAGTAGTCGAAAACCTTTAGATGCCATCGTTTAGTTTGAAGGTTTCTGTTCGCCCTTCCCTTCACGCTATCCATCAGGTTAACACCTCCCATCGTTTTGGTGTACCTGTCTACTTGCACGGTAGTTTGATCGGCACTTTTTCTTTTTTATTTCTCTTCCTAATCCAGCGATATACATCGACACAGTGCTCACGTAAGGGAAGAGTACTGAAAAGATGCACATCCTTTGAGTCTCTCCACTTTATATGGTGGATGCCGTGCTTGACTGAAGGTAAGAAGCAGAAAGATTCTTCGGTCTTTCTTTCACTTCCGATTTGCTTAGTCGTCCCGGTCCAGGGGTAGCCTTCGGTTTTGTAACATCAACAGAACTCCCTTTCTGTTCCGTCAGGCTGTTCCAACACAGTGGAACCCTTTCGCTAACATCAAAACAAGAAATGCGTATGACGAATTGAAATTGTCAAACGTCACCCAATGCCCTTTATTATTATGGGGTTTAACAAGACTATGAACATAAGAAGCAGGAATGTGTTTGTTAGCAGTGTGGAAATTACGGAGAAAGCATTTCAGTTCACCAACTTCTAGTGACTTCATGGACGTCTCTTTGTCAATCGGGTAGGCAAGAGTGTGTCGAAATATCATTTTAAGCACATGATCAGTGAAAATGAGTTGGATACCTTCAATTCGTTCATTTCATTAAAGTCGCTCACACTCTGGGTAGGTCCTTTCCGTTTTTCCCTGGGGATTCTCTTGGTTTTGCCCCCCCACTTTGATACCTTTGCTGTGTTGCTGTCAGATGACGACTCCGATACAGAATCCATCATCATCAGACTTTCATAGGACGCCGAACTTGTATCAATTTCAACAGGCACACGAAACTTCTTGTTAGGTGGTAAAATTTTGATTATTAGTTTTGAATTTCATGAATAAAAACACAGCGAACCACGCCATCCCACCCAAGATTCGTCGCGAAACGGCCTCGATTACACCCCCCCTGGGTAGCGTTAGCCGGGTTTTCCCCTTAGCGAAAATAAAATTTCAAAATAACCACTGTAGTGGACCCCCCGTCCTTAATGGGTTAAGAAACAATCCCAGCATTCTCTTCAACAAGGGATTTATATAAAATTATAAAAACAAAAAAAAAAACAACAAAAAAAAAAAAAAAACTCGAATACGAAATGCGGAACGGGAACACACAACGTACATAATAGATTAGATTTGTGGCAAACATAGAAGTCTTCCTGTCGCTACTGTTTTGATCTGATGATTTTTGCTAAATGCTGTTACGTATGTAGCTCCGACACATCCAGCCCCAGATCATATCCAATGATGTGAAAATTACGATCTTTTTTTTAAGTGTTCACTCTCAACCTTTCTGAGAGGTGTTGATCATTAAAATACCACATCCGTGAGACTCTCACTGGCGGGTAAGATAATAAGACTTTTACCTCAATTATGTTGTCACTGTTACTCTCTAAAGAGGTTTTGTATTTCCTCCTTCCTCCCTCCTTGAGGAGAATAAGAAGAAGGGAAGAAATATAAATAAAAAAAAGAAAAGTGAGAAGAAGCTTTACTGAAATATCGTATTCTGGTTTCCCCCTTTTCCAAATAAGAGCTAAAACCAAACAAAAAAGACCTCAGCTTGAAGCTCCAAGTTCTGTCATCGAGAGAACAAACACTTGTTGATTAATAAAGAAGTCCTTTGGGTCCACATACGTTTCATATTACGAATCGCTGATACAGCAAACTAAAGAGCATCGGGTTAACTCCGATAGAGCTACGAGGCAACAGTAATGTAAGCAGACTCAATGGTAGCTGTGGCTGACGGGGGTGTCCTAAACACGGAAACAATATATCACAGCATTCTACTACTTAAAAAACAAAAGGAAGAGGGAAAAGAGAAAAACAGGATTTTTGTTTATTGGAAGTCGGGAAAGTCAAGCCGCAGGAAGAAACTCCCTGCGATCGACTAACACACACCATGAGACTCCACTGAATAGATGACTGGTACGAAGTATTAGTAGCAAAAATGTCGTTCCCTTTCACGGGTTTGAATTGCTAAGCGGAAAGAAGAGAGAGCAAAAAAAAAGAACAAAAAAAAAAAACATATCTTTGCCTTCTGTTTCTTTATCAAGCCTGTCTTCCCAAATAAGGAAATGAAAAAAAGGAAAGTTGTTGGTTGATTTGGTTGGTTGTTTATTTCCTTTTTTTTTTTTTTAAAGTTGTGTAAAGCTGTGTGCTAATCTAAACTTTCTCGCAACAATCATACTTGTACCCTTCGAAAGGGGAAGAATGAAGGGTTTTTAATTCCCCTTTATTACTTTTTTTTTCTCCCCTTTTATTTTTGAATTACCCCCACAAGTATAAACTATAAAGAAATATAACAAAAAAAAAAGAGAGGTAGAAGAATACAAAAAAAACAGACCCCTTCCCTCATGAGGGAAGGGGGTAAATCCGTTATACATAAAAAAAATAATAATAAATACTGATAATTATAATGAAAATGTGTATACTGACCATCAATCATAACAAACTTGTATTTGATGGACTGCCTGACTACGAAGCCGTTTAAGGTTCAGGTTTTAAGGTTCAGGGGTACTTGTGCTGGTCTTTCGTTTTTTATTTTATTTTATTTTATTCTTTATTTCCGTTCGTTAGAAAAAGAATCGTGGCAGCATAACTTAACCTATTTCCTTATTAAGATTTTGTACCGATTGTGACCACAAACAAAACAAAAAAAGTGTGAAGTAAATAAAAAAAAGTAAAAAGCGAAAGTTTGGCTGATTCTTTTTTTTTTACTAGAGGAGTAACCTGATACGATATGAAAAGAGCTTCAGGTTTTTTACAAAAAAAAAAAAAAAAAAAAAAAAAAATTACTGTCACCCATGAAACAGGAGGCATCGTAGCCTTTGCCAAGTTTCTTTATTAGACGAGTTGAAAAGTTTCGAATATATTTATGAAAAGTTAAATATCTGCAATGTATCAGAGTTAACTAAAAATTAACATTTAGTTATGATACACGTTGACTAAAGGTAATGTTACCAGAAGGGGTCACTTCTTAGGTACGAATAAAGTCATTTCTAACTACTGTGGGCTTGCAATATTAATAAAAAAGTAGCAAAATAAATAAATAAATAAAAACAAAATAAAGTAAAGTAACAGCAGCAATAAGAAAAACAACCGCATGATGATTTCGCGCAAGAAATACTACAAAACAATAATGATAATAGATTTTAGTGGGGTTTTTTTATTTTTTTATTTTTTAAACATAGTCAGGAGAATTCATCCGGGTAGGGACCTGTTTAATTTACTGCGAAATAGTTATTATCATTAATTTTAGAACAGAAAAGTAGAGATTAGTAAAAGAAAAGTATTCATTTCCACAGTTTCCTAAACATCAAAAGGGTAATAGAATATGTAGTTTCAGGAGCCTTAATCTTATACTACTCGTCCCTATTTAGGCCTTCATCAGTAAGTTCTAAGGAAATAGATTTATAGATAGATAAGGAAGTCCAATACATTGCATGTTGTGCATCGCTGATACAGCAAACTACAGAGCATCGGGTTAACTCTCTAGAGCTACGAGGCAACAGCAACGCAATTAGACCCCCAAATCTTATTAGGATTGTTTTATTATAGCTTCGGCTGACGGGGCATAATGAACACAGTATGCCTATTGTCAGCTTTCTACGTTGTCCGATTTGTTGTCAGGAAATGATATGAGGATAACTATAGGGTACCTGTACTGGGCGGGTTACAAAAAAAGAAAACAATCTCTGGAAGTATCTTAGTTAGTCTTAACGCGTATTCAACAACTTTACTTTTTGTTATAATTCAAAAAAAAAAAAAAACTAAACAACACAAACAAACTGAGTTTATTTATTTTTAATTATTATTATTGTTATTATTTTTTTTTTTTTTTTTTTGAAAAATAACAATAAGAGCAGCCAAAGAGAGTTGAAAAGAAGGAAAGCAAAACTTCTCCGAGAGATGTTATGAAATAGAGCCGTGAGGGAATACCCTGCCAGGGTTCAATAGTCGAAGGAATTAGTACTCATTGTAACAATAGGAATGGCGAAAATATTTCACGGAAAGAACTAACGTATACCGCGTTTAATTTTAAGGTAGAGTTTCGAAAGATTGCGAAGAAGTGCAGTCTCCCACTGAAACTTTCAGTACAAAAAAAAAAAAGAAAGACGTTCCAGAATTTATCCGGTACAACGTGTGTGTGTTTGTTTTTTTTTTTTTTTTTTTTTTTCCCCTTGTCTATAAGTACGTTTTATTTTTTTTAAAAAAATAAAACGAAGAATTACACGAAAAAAAACTTACTTTTATATTACACTTGGGGGGTAACGACTGACCACAAAAAACGAATGCAAGAAAAAACAGAAATCTAACAATCGACGCAATAGCAGGGTCATCTAGGTTATTATTACCGAATCTCAGTGTGTGACCCTACTGTACTCCAGTTAATTTTAGATTACTGCTACCGTATCGTAGTCTGCGTGTAGAGGAAAACCTTTCTTGTTTTAAATATCAATTTCTGAGAATTTTTTCATCAAACAATTCATCGAGTCAAAGACAGATTATTATTTCGCTTGAGAACAGAAGATAAGAGTACTAAGGGATCAATTTGGAAAGGGTAAAAAAAAAAAAAAAAATTCTCGTATCGTGACGATGAGAGGATTTCTATCACTTTTTTCACAAGAGATGGCGTGATCTTTGTGTAAAGTAATTACAATCTTTAAAAAGACAAAAAAAAAAAAAAAAAAAAAAAAAAAAAAGAGAGAGAAAGAGAGAGAAAACATCAAATAACATTCGCACTACAGGAAAGATGATCCGAACGAAAATGTTACGCAAGAAATACAACTTCGATGACCACAAACTGAAGTCATCTATTGAAAGAAAATACAACTCCGATCCAAACCAAACTAACAATACAATTGAGGAGTGAACTCCCTTGTCCAAAAAAAAAAAAAAAAAAAAAACCAGCTTCTAAGGGTAAGCAAAGACTAAGTACACCAAACAGATTGCTGAAAAAATTTACGTAACAAAATCTCTTAACCAGTTACTAAAATTGACTGAATAAGGAGTAGTATGATAATTATCTTCACAGCAGTTATTGAATATAATGACTTTCTTCCGTCGACCCAGAAAACCGAAATATAAAAAAATATTAAAAAAATAAAGGAAATACCGCAAAGTTATCAACCTAAATACGCATTGTCCTCAAAAGAGTTTTTTTTTTTAAACTTTTTATTTTTAAAACTACGACACTAAAACATTAGAAGTCACGCTCAAGAAAGGGAAAACTTTCGAAGAGAGTAAAAAAAAAAAAAGAAAACAACTCGTTCCTACAGACACCTAACGAAAACCATATTCATCTCCTCTATTGGACTGCCGTGTTCTCAGTCTATTCGGTAGTTTTATGTTTTCTTGAGTTAAGAAAATCTCATTCAAAACTGAGGCTGAAACTGACGGCTGGTATTCTCATGTTGTTATTTCTTTTTTTATGAAATCTGAAATAACGAACAGGTACCAAAGTAAAAAAGGAAATAAAAACCATTCACACATGCTGCCACTATCCATTCTGTTTTTTTTTATTTTCGTAATAAAAGAAAACGCACTCGGATGACTGACGTTGGCTAACAAAAAAAGGGATAAACAAAAACCCCTGCTATGTATAATACTAACTAGTGTCGTTGTCCCTTCTACTTCTTCAGTATCGAAACAGAAACAAGAGAGGTTAACTATTTCTATCGACACAATGGTCAAAAGAAATAAGAACAGACAAATCAAAGCTTGTCGAGGAAGTACCCTACCGTATGCAACGAATCACATCGTGCCTTATATAAAAGCAAAAAATATTTTTTTATTTATTTATTTATTTATTTACGAAGCCTAGGAAGCCAAAAGCCAGGAAAAGCTCACAGAGTAACAGTTATATCGCTACCAGCAACCGTGAGACTCTCACAGACGATAAGAGACGTAGAATAACCTGGAACAAATGACTACCTAAACCCACCGTCCACGCGAGCAGACAGTGTTAGAGACGGCTGATAACGCCAATTTTCGCCAAAGAGAGGGAGAACACGCCACATTAGATCAGAAAATAAGAAATAAAGTAATGATAAGTAATAGAAATGATACTAATAAATAAAATAAGAAATTACACTAGAGGAAAGAGACGTTCATTATCTACCTCGGGGATTACTTCGCAGGAGGCGACTTAGGCGAGAGAGGAACTTAGAAAGCTTGGATTCCGACCAGCTAGGATTGACCAGCACATTAACCATAGAAAGGTCGTCAATAACAACATTTAAATCGGTAGCTTTATAAGCGTTATCAATAAGTTCCATAACATATTTCTTCACATCAGAACCCAGTAGCGAGAAACTTGTCTTCCTTTCGATGTGTGTGATTAGTTTCTTCCTCACAAAAATACCCTGAAGCGGAAACTTCAACAACAACGGATTGTCAGATAACTCTTTAAGATGATTATCAAGCTTGCTGATCAATAACAACGTGAAAGGCTGCCATTCGGTTCGAAAGAACATATCCAGAGATAGCTCATCATCAGGTGTCGGAAATCTCATGGTTTGCTTTACTAATTCCCTGGTCTCAACGCATTCAAGCAGCAGATGCTCAGTTGAGGTATCCTGAAAGCCACAGAACAGACAACATTTAAAGCCCGCAGTGACCCTCGGTAGCTTTACAAGCCTGTGGTGAGAGGTTCGCAGACGAGACAATTCTACCTCCTGCCCCCTATTGAGACAGGGAAGGAAACGCTGAGGGCCAGATCCTAGAGTCGCTTTGCTGTATGAATGCGAAGAGTCCACAGTACCCATAGCCTTCCAATTTGCTTGTTTCTTAATACAACATTGAGCCATCCTGAAATCATACGGAGTTAGTTCAGGGTCAACTGATTGCAAGGCTGCCTTCTTTGCCAGTGTATCAGCCAGTTCATTCCCTGCAATGCCACAATGAGATGGGACATGTTGGAAAATCAACGGCCTATCAAGAAGCACTGAGCGTTCAAAAATCTCACGATTTGTTGATGATGACTGCCTGGATGGCCCCCTATGCAGGGAGGCAAGCGCCGACTGACAATCACTGAAAATATGAATCACGCCATGCGAAACAACATGAAGATTCTCCTCTAGTAGTTCAAGGGCTGACAATAGTGCTAGTTGTTCTGCATTGTAAATCGTGAGGGACGGTTGGAACTTGGAGAGCTTCTCAATGACCTTGCCAGCAACTAGCAGAACAGCAGCCCCCCCACATAATAATCCCCGCTCCTCGTCATGGAAGACCGAGGCATCAGTGTAGACTTCAGCAACACACGGGGGCAGTTCATTGAGGGTCGTCATCGCCACAGTATACTTCTCCTCAGGTGTGTCAGTCTTGTCATAACCGCAGGACGTGTTTACAACCAAAGGAGGATGCTTCGACCACGGAGGGTACTGATGTGGCAGAACTTTCTGGGACCTAAGCTCTGACAGAGAAAATTCCGAGGAACAGGCTTCAACTCTAGTCTGCCATGGTCTCTTCTTCTCACCACCGTTAAACAGCCTCCATGAAGGACATTCAGGTTGTCGCCTTAGCAAATCTTCATGAACTAGGGCAAGGAGCCTAGATATCGTTTGTTGCAGCGGTGGAATTCGCGACTCAACTGTGAGCACCACATCCTTCGTCGAGAACGAGCAACCAGTGAGTCTTATCCTTAGATGACGCAAGCACGCTTCGATCCGCTTGATCTGAGCATCAGACAAAAAGGGAGAAAAGGCCTTTAGTCCAAAGAACGCTCGAGATAACACTGCACCATCTACAAGCTGACGAAGGGTATCAGTTTTGACCTCATAGGCAGAGAACATTTTGAGTAAACCGCAACCAGCTCGAATTGTTTTCACAATCTTATCCACCTGTTCGTCGAAGCATAGCGAGTCATCAATGATAACTCCTAGGTATTTCGCGCTCCTGACACGTTTCAGCGGGATCGCTGCTTTCAGCCTGAACTCTTTGCTCTTACGAGCACAGGCCAGTCGGACAAAGTCAGAACGTCTCGTCACCGGGTAACCATCAATCTCCAGTGGCAGCAAAGCATCAGCGAGATCCAGAACTGCCCCTATTGATGGAGAAAGCTTCTCAGTGAGAGCACCGGCAGAGCCTGTAGGCATGTGTAACTCTTCAACAGACGATGGGAAGTAAAAGCGAGGTGCCCTACTCCATTCGACATCGGAGCCAGAGATGCGCTTACCAAAGGCAACGTACTCTGTTTTCTTCATGTTTACCTCCATCTTAGAGGAAACCATCCAACCTTCTATCTGAGAGATGACGGACAGGCCCTTCGCTTCGATCCCATCTATCTTCTCATGTTGCAGAAACACGGCAAGATCATCAGCAAACAGAACACTGAGATCAGCATCACTTATTAGACCTGGCAGGGAGTCGACAAAGATCCGAAATAAGAGAGGACCAAGCACAGATCCTTGAGGGACCCCCTTTGTACACGATCTGGATCCATTATCTAATCCCAGAGACAGACAGAATAATATGCTATAAAAAAAAAGAAGAGAAAAAACGAATTTTCGAAAAAATAGTCAAAATAGAATGAAGCAAAAAAAAAAAAAAAAAAAAAAAAAACACTACCCTTCTTTTAGATTTCTTTTTTTTATTTTCTTGAACTTTGCAAAAACAGAAATTCATTAATAATGTCCCAACCCTTTTTTTGTCGTGCAAAAAAAGGTTCGGTTCTGTTTTCACTTAAATAAAACATCTTTTTGAGACTTAAAACAGTTTGCTTGCTCATGATGATTTTTTTGTAAAACAGGTTTTGGTGAAAATGAAAAAAAAAAGAAATGGAAGACAGGAAAAAAAGAAGGGGAAAAAACAGCAACAACAACACACTTAACATACTAGTATAATAAAGTACGCACTCCAAGGAGTCATAAGTCACTTGGGGGTAGTACTGACGAACTAGTCAGAAAGAACAGACTGGACACTACATTGAACAATCTGAATACAAGAAGGAAGACTTTTGAAAAAAAATAAAAAGCCAGCAAACACTTGGAAAGAATAACAATAAAATAAAATATATAAACGTGTGGATGAATGGATGGTAGCTTTTTGGGGGAAACAAAAGGAAAGAAACTTTTTTTTTTTTCAAATTTTGGTCATTGTATCGTTTCCGTTGTGTCAGAGATATTAACACATTCTACCCCAAGCCGTATAAAGGAACTTCACGACTGCCTTTGGAATCCAAAAAAAAAAAAACGAAACAAACAAATAAATAAATAAATAAATACTGCAGGTTATCAACTGAAAACGTTGAGACTAAAGTCGGATTTAGGATTTTTTTTTTTTTTGAGTAGAAAAAAAAAAAAAAAAATAGACGTTGAGATTCGATATTTTTTTTTTTCGTTCCTTGACATTTCCCTGTTCTTTTCAGAGTCCGCATAAGAAACTGTTGAGGAAATCCATTTTCACACTAATCCCAAGGCAGGAAAAAAAGGAAGAAGTTGAGGTGTTCACCGCTTAACCTTAACAATGAGCTGTCGTCGGCAATAAAAAAAAATGAATGGAAAATTTTTAACTTTTTATTTTCATAGAATAGAAAATTCCCATCCAAAACCTCAACAAGAGCGAAAACCTTGAACCTGCCACATTCCACACAAAGATACACGTTATAATATAAAGGGATTGATCACTGCACAACAGAGTCGAGATGAACAAAAAAAAAAAAAAAATGCAAACTTTTCAGCTCAAAGGTTAGAAAAAAAAGCACATAGAAAAGAGACAATTTTTTTTTGTCTTTTTTTTTTTTTTTTTTTTTTCGTTTTCCTTTATGATGTTATCGGGGGAAAAAAAAAAGCAAACAAAAAAAAAAAAAAAAAAAAAAAAAAGGATTTGTTGTGGATTTAAAAAAAATATTGATTTTGGTAAAAAGAAAGTTGAGTTTTTTTCTTTGAATGCCATTCAAAGGAAATAAAAAAAAAGGGGAGGAAACGAAAAAAATTGTCAACAAATTCGCATCATATTCACATAGTAGTGTCATACGCAATACGAATATTTATTTTTTTTAAAGCTGAGGACGGGCATGCACCGCAATGTGTTGTAAAAACACATTGCTGACATGCTTTCTCCCCAAAAAAAAAAAAAAGCACTATAAAAAATGGAAAATTATACACAACGCCCTCGGATTTTTTTTTTTTAAAAAAAAGATTTTCCTTTTTTTTTTTAAAAAATAATATTTTCGAAAGCAAAACCATTATTTAAGTGAAGGGTAACAATTCAAAGAAGACCGACAACGAGGAGGACTAGAATAAAGTAACGAGAAGAGACTGCAACAAAAAAAAATATATGAAAGCAGACAATAAATAGATAAAGAAGCCTACCTACATTGCGTATTACGAATCGCTGATACAGCAAACTAAAGAGCATCGGGTTAACTCCAATAGAGCTACGAGGCAACAGTAATGTAAGCAGACTTAATCTGTTGTTAGGATTATAATGCATCCTTACATAGGTGAATGCGTAAAGGTCAAACAGGGGAGGAAAAAATACCAACACAGTACCAGTAAGATTTCGTGTGAGGGAATGCGTGTCAAAGGTTGTTCTCCTCCTCACTGGTAGTAAAAGGAGAAGAAGAAGAGATAATGCGGACATAGACAACAAGGAGCCATAAAAAGTAACTCAAGCGAATGAAGAAGTCACCAAACCACAAGAACAAGATCAAAGAACACAAATAAACAGCTGTCGTTATCCACACGAATGAACATAAGACTCGTTTAGTCATTATCATTCTTCACAAACATAACGAAGATGATTGACGAAGAGTTACTATTCACAATATGAATGGGTAGCTTACTTCATTAGAAGATGTGGTGGTGGTCAACGCAGAACTTTTTTTTTTTTTTTTTTTTTTTTTTTTGATTTAATATTTCAATAGAGCAGTTTGATTATAAAAATAAATAATAAAAGAAAGCTGCTCACGAAGTCACCCGATATGAATACAGATTATACATAGCACTGTTAAACATGTTTTTATATTTTTTTGGGGTTTTTTTTTTTTTTTTTTTTTTTTTTTTTGTACTAAAAAAGAGATTTCGTTGCTTTTTTGTTGTTATTTTTTTTTACTAATTAAAATGACTGATTTGGTTTTTTTTTTTTTCAGTAGATTTTTTTTTGTTTGATTTTCGGAAACTTTTTGTTTTGATCCGAAGCCAACATCGAATAACAAAACAAAAGAAAGAAAAAAGAAAAAAAAAAGAACTAAACAATTATCAATTTGCGGAATGTAAGTTCTCCGCTAATCTCTTTGATATGAAGTGGGTTCAAGCAACGAGGAGCTGTTCTTCTGATTGTTGTTCAAACAAGTGAGGACTAACCACAACTTGGTATGTTTGAGTGATGCTGACTTTCTTGGCTCTGAGAGCTAATCGATCAGAGATTGCTTTCATTAGAATATCTCTTTCTTGAGTAATTGATTTCGTGAGCTCTTCAACAACATCATTGATATTAGCACCCGCTAGCAAGTCTTGAAAACATTTATCTAAAGGAGTAGAACGAGAAGGAGTTGTCTGTATTTGATACATCCATTCACCAGCTTCAGCTTCACCAGCTGAGCTTTCTTGAAGAAGTTGTTTTAACAGCAGAGCAGTTTGACGAATTCTAACAATCTCAACGGCTCTCATATCAAAGTCGTGAAGTGTTTCAGCTGCGGGATGGTCAACCAGAATAACATTTGAGATGGCGGCGAAGTCATCACCGATGGCCTTCATTATTGTTAAACTATTACATATCTCACCTGTCATTCCAAACCCACGAGTGTGAGTTGTTCCCATGTTTCCTGCTTTACATTTAGCTCCTGATAAAACCATTGAGAATTGTAACTTCTTCGCCTGATCATTCCCAGATGTCTTTATTAATATCGATGAGGATTCGACAGCATCCCTAATTCGAATAGCAGTCCTCGCAGCTTTGTAACAACAACTGACATCTGGTCCAACAATCCCCCACGAGATTGAAAACTCTGTTGGTGATCTGGCGCTTAGTGTGTGTAGAACACCCTTTTGTCTGATAGCCGCTTCTTCCATTGTTGAAAGAAGTGTTTTGACTATTTCTTGAGGCTGATCTGCCTTTGCTAAAATAGAATTTCCATTTCGAAGTTGAAAAACTACGCAAGCACCTCTAGCTGTACGAAGTTTACCGAGATCTACTCCGACCCTTACATTATGTCTAACGTTTATAGCACCGTGATTAGTACTGACAGTGATACTGCTATCTGATCGTTGTGAAAGTGATGATTGATTAGTCACAACGTGTGATGATCCACAATTATTAACTCTTCCGTTAACAATCGATTCATCAACGTCAGTGTCACTGTCAGCAAAAATACTTTTTGGTAAGTAAGCCTTGTACTCGATTAGCACTTCACACATATTCTCAAATCCTAATAGCAGTGATGATATTTCAGTCATGAACCTGAACCTTGAATTACCAGCAGCAGATGTCACTCTTTCCATTTCAAACAATCTGACGTATTCCATATCAGTAGCGAGTGCAATTAGAGGAGCTGTAAACATCACAATCAGAGAGACGATTATGATAATTGCAACAGCAGATAGAGTTAGAGAAAAGTTAAGAGATCGTTCCATCGATGCATCAGCTTCTTCTTGAATAACAACACTCGGAGTCATGTAGCACAGTAAGTAAGAAATATCTCTGCTGCCCTGAGCAGATGAATAGTCGACTGACAGAAGGTTGGAATCTATTCCGTTCTTCTCCAAATGAATACCGTCGATGACACGAGTTTCCCAATCAGAGATAGTTTCGAGTATTGCTGCAGTCCAGGGATATAAATGAGTATATGTTCCGGATTCTGAAATCACACTTACCCTTTCTGGTTGTCGTACCTTATCAGAACTCACTAGTACATTATAAGGATAGTTTCTATCTATAAGTAAGACCAGTGTTCTCGGGTCGAGTCCCATCTTTCCAAAATCAGTTTTCATCTTTGCCACTGCTAAGTCGCTAATTGCTTTTCGACTAGTTGAGCCGACTAAACTATCGATAGTTCCTTGTATTGAATATTGAACACTTCTAAGAGATTGAATTCTAATATCTTCAGCTAACTTATCAGACAATAATCGAGTCGTGTTGTGTGATTCTACGATCACTGCTGACAGAACTCCAGCCATCGCTGCACTCAAAACAATCGCAAATACTACGGCAATGGGTGCTGAGAAGTGGTTTGGTTTTCTCATGTGTCTGGATCTATGTTGATTAAATAAAAACAAAAACGCGAGAACCACGAAACCAACCGAAGCAACCACCACCAATGTAATACGAGAGTCAGTCTCCCAAGCATCTTGAGTCGATGACAAAGAAGAAGCTTCCCAATAACCAAGCATAACATTGAGATCTCGTTCCATGTTTGCTGCAGCAGTTGCTGGGTCAACACCGAGTTGGAAGACGGAGTACATGTGTTGGTAAACAGTACGTGCACATGAGGAATAAAGTGTTCCACAACCAATTGAAGGTCTGTGAGATAACTTTGACCACCAGTCGGGGTATTCTTCAAATCCTTTACAAATAATTGGATTCTTTGTACAGTAGTCAGCCCACAGGATTGGATCATTTCTGACTCTCATGTCAATCGGTTCTTGTCTACCTGGTAAGTTCTTGGCGTTCTGAACTATTAATCTCATCCATCTGTGGGCTTCTTCTCTCTCTCTCGCATAACGAGATAGTGCTAGAGACCAGTCACCAGAACAACCAGATGCATTCTTACCAGGAATTGGAGCAGTGCGAATTACAAAGGAAGGGTCTTCTTTCATCTTGTTATTCATCCTTTCTGAGTGTCCAGCCGTCCAGACGATTATCGCAGCGGATTTATCATCGAGAAAGAAGTTAGTAGCACCACTTGTACTCTGACCAAAGCATTCTGGAGAAACAATGTTATATTTAGATGAAGAATCAAACCATGAGGCCCATCTTGAAATAGTTTTAATGGCTTTCGGATTGTTTATCGTAACTCGACCATCAGGTTCGACAACACCACCACCATCATGACCTGATAAGAGAGAGACGAGCATGTACATCATTCGATTTGATGAGTCGTCAGTTGGGATTGTGAATCCCCAAAAGTCATCATTCTGACCTTTTGATAATCTGTCAGCTCTTTCTTTTGTTTGAATGTCAAGAAGAGTCTCCTCAAATACTTCCCACGAGTCATGATTCCAAGTGTGACCATATTTATCAAATAAATCCTTTCTGTAATACATTGTTATTCGATTTGGTTGAAATGGAATCCCGACAAGTCTTCCTTCGAGATCACGTTTTCTCCAAATATCGTATATGTTATCAAGGTTTATATTAACTTCTGGGTCTGATAAGTCAACTAAATGTTCTTTAACTCCCTCAACCCATTGAGTGTCTAGTTTTGGTATTTCGATAGCTGTTGATTTCGATGCGAGCATCTCAGCGTACAAATCGAACTTAACCTCACTTAGAGTTAAAGCCTCTCCCTTAACGTCATCATCTGTTGCAAAATGAACTTTAACATCCGAGTCATGACCATTTCTGTGAAAATCTGTTACTTCATCACAGAAATTCTCCAACTGCTTTCTAATATCCTGGACGTTTAATTCTTTCGTACCAGTTTGTGCGAAGTCGTTTCCGCAAATTATTTGCGGATCTGTCTGCCCCAAGACACTCAACGCAATACAACTCGAGGAGAGTAATACCCGATACATTTAACTGTGATTGAGTTGTTAAATAATATTTAACCTTTAGCATGTTATAGTCTGTAGTTAGAGTACGAGCTGTTCATACGATGGTTTGGTTTGCTGTTATAATAAATGAGAGTTATCGAGTGTGTTGAATGCGTGCAATTCTACTTCAGTATAATAATATGCAAAAAAATAAAATAAAATAAAAAAGAGCAGCTTCCCGAAAACAGGTGCGGCAATTCACTGCGGCGGTTGCAGTGACAGGAGGACAGAATTAGCCGCCTTTGAGTCTGAAGTAGAATGTTGCCAAGCTTTTCAGCCGACAGTCTCCACGTATGTTCGTAATGTAGCATTCGTTACTGAAATCTATTTAAAGTAATAACATAACAAAATATGAAGTGATCATCGCAGTGATCGCTATCGTAAACTCGAAACTCGATTCAGAGATACGGCGCATCCCACGTTTGGAGAGGATGCTCTCGAAAGTGTTTTTGACAAGTTGAGACCAGTCCTCTTGCTGTCTCTGCTGTGCTGTGAGGGATGTCAACTTTAGTAACACCCCAAACCCCATTAGTTGATCGATAAACTCTACAGAGAACTATCGCTCTGTGAGATCCACTTCCAGTTAAAGGAAACTGAGTCATCACTTCTCGAGTGTTGTTCTCATCAGCGATAGTGATCGATGCGTCGATTGCTGACACATCACAAAATGGTTCACCACTATACGAAGTAATAACAAAATACATGCTGGTGACTGTTTCTGGTACGTCCTTAAGACAAACTGATATACATTCCTTTTCTCCTTTTGGTGCTGTCATCATATCACCAGAATGAGAGAACACATTTCCTCCGAAGTCTAAGTTAGCGAAGTAAATCATTCCCTGTTTCCCTCCTTTAGAGTTGAGAAGTACACATGATAAGTCGAGATCGAACTCTCCAATCCAATGCATTCCAACTTCTAACCACGTCACAGGCTTCGCTGTTGACATGGATAAATTATGATCAACGTCCTTCACTATCGTCTGCGATGGTACTTTAGCCCCACAAGTTCGATCCCCGCTGGGTACTAAATTTTCAATGACTCTCATTTCATCATCAAGGGAAACATCACTACTATTTGCGGATAAGAATTTGAGAGCAACTTCCAAGTTGAAAGTGCAAAGAACGTAAGGAGGGTTGTGGACTGCTTTGAAAGTACTAATCAACTCATCAGAAGGTTTTTGTTCTGTTTTAGTACCAACAATAATAACAGCAGGAGGCTTACCAGCAACAGTTGGTCGCTGAACTAATTCGATGAAAGAACGAACTGAAGAATGGAATTCCTTCGAGTCTTCTACGAAAAGAATAATATTTAAAGTAATCCCTTGAGGAGTAGACTGCTTACTGTGTGTTGAGTAAATTAAAGAGGTTTCCTCTAGTGAGGTCGCAAGTGTTACAGCGTGACCTTGGTCTTTAACTGATGATATAAAAGTTTGGTCTGGCCTTACTGCCGACAACAGAAGATGGTTACGAGTGTCGGTATGCCCGAGTCCTTCAAATAATTTATTATCAACAGCTGCCTGAGGAGTTGGAAGTATTTGTGAAGACGGAGTTGACTTTTGTTGCTCACCTTGCTCTTTGACGTCAGCTGATCTTTGAGCTGCTTCTTCCTTCGCTCGCTGTCGCATTTCTTTTTCTGCTGCGGCCTCCTCGGCTTCGTGTTCCTTCTCCCATTGTTCAGCAAAGGTCATACCTGACTTCTTCTTGTAGGATACTTCGTCTTTACGAAGTTGTTCTTCTTCACTTCTACTCTTCTCAGCGGCAAGTGTTTCTGGCGTTACGATGGCTGCCTTTCCTTCCATTCGAAGCGCTTCGATGTACATTTCGTGAGAATACTCTCCGCTCTCAACTGTTGAATTAGTGCTGTTTCCCTTTTCCCATTTCTTCCTCGTGGCCTGCAGCCTCTTCTCTCTCTCTTCTTCAGCACGTTTAAATCCCAACTTTCCAACTTCCGATTCTTTTCCATTCATTTCCAGCGCCCTAGTGAAGTCATCATGAGAATACTCTTCCATGTTGTGTACTGTTTGTGTTATTATAATGATTAAATCAGAACTGGAATATCTACTTCATGAAACTCAATAAAAGAAGTAATTCCTCCACCTACCTCTTTAATATCAAAGAAAGAAAATAAAAAGAGGGGAAAGGATGAGGAAGAGGAAAATTGTTTCAAACGAATCAAAAAAAAAAATAATAATAATAATAAAAAAACGCAGGGGAAATGTAAAAAAAACTTAAAAGAAATTGTAATTCGAATCAGTAAAAAAAAAAAAAAGAAATAATATTTTTGTTCGGCCACTCCCTCCCTCCCGAAATATACGGTTGCTAAGTTGCGCGCTGCCAAGATGTTGGTAAGACTCAGAAATTTCTGTGCCGAAGGAAAACAGATAGCGGACGTTACGATTAAATTAAATAAAGAATTGACGTCAACAAGGTGGAAGTGAATCAGTGAGAGGTTCAGAGAATGTTATAATTCTGTTTATTATCTCTTGACTGATCTCCTCAACTGATGGAGGAAGTGTGACTTCTGAAAAAATCGTTTCCTCGACAGCAGGAAGATTTTTTTTCCCGTCGACGATGCAACCGACTGCAAGAACATAACGAAGAGCCCAAACATCGCAATCTTGTTCTCGGATCTTGTTCTCAAGATAGTCGTAGTTGTAGTTAGGTTTTGATTTTTGTTTCGCAGAACATTTTTCATTTACATATTTTTTAACGTCATCAGCTGCGGAGACCGCAACAGATATAGCGTCGTTGTAGTTCTTCAGAGACTCTTTGTAATGTGATGTCTGTTTATCGTACCACTGCATGGTGAGGTCATCCACACATTTCTGTAATCGTTTGACCAGTTCAATACTTTGCTGTTTTATGTTTACTAATAGTTCGATAGAGTTTCTGTTTGAGATGACATCATTTTGATTTTGTTTTCTGGCTGATTTCAGTTTCAGTAGTTCCGGAGGTTCAGATTGAAGTTCTTTTATTTCGTTTTCTCCCGAAGTTATTTTTTGTTTTGTTTTTAAAATTTCTTCCTCTTTTAGTTTAAGTTGTTGCTTTAATAAAGCGCGTTCCTCTCCTTGGTGACGCTGTAACTTTAGGTCTTCTTGCATGAGGTTTCTTAGCTGAGAGAGTTTTTCAGATCTGCTGTGGTTTAAAACAGTTTCTTCGAACTCTAATCTGTGAGAGTCTTTGTCAAGACGATCACCGAGCTGGATTCGAGTTGTGATGAAATTTTCGATAAGTTGAATCTTCTGAGCACAATTATTGATATCAATTTTATTAGTTAAATCTTTTCCCTGCTCGTAGTGTTCTCTCATGTTGTTTAGAGAATTCGCTTTTCCAATCAAATTTTTGAAATAATTCCCAATCTGGGTCTCATCAGTCTTCAAATTCTCTTTTGAATCTTTACTCATAATCTCAAGAGATAGTTGATTTGTAATTCTAATGGGAGAGCCGATGTCAGCACCGTTTCCCATCCATGTTTCAGTTTGGGTTGTTAGTTCCTTTATATCTGTTGCGTTATCTTCTGCTTGCTTGACATCCATTTCGATAGTTGTAGTTGGCTGATCAGTCATTTTGTGGATCGGGTAGCTGCTGAGATGATTATTATAATCACATTTGTGATCTGAATTAGGAAAAAAAAAAAAAAAAAAAGGGGGAAAAAAACTAAACCAGCAACCGTGACGTGTTTAAAAAAAAAAAGCAAATAAACCTAGTTGCTTTTTGTTTTTGTTCTTTTTTTTTTTTTTTTCATTGTTTTTTTTTTTCCCACATTTTTTTTTCTATTCTCTCGGAGAGAATTCTGGTTCCTCAACAGATAAACAACCATAAGTGATAAGAGTATTTTTGTTATTTTTTGTTATTTTTTTTTGTAACAAAAAAAATGAGGAATTAGGAAACGGGAAGGGATCCACCATATCCCGTATTCAGATTACTTCATAAAAAAGGTTCACTGGAAGTTGTTTAGTACTTCAGAACACTCTCGTCCTAAACCTATTATGAAGGCTACTTGAAGTCGTAGGCTGGCACCCCAAAGTGAGGTACCTTTTCAACAACTAGTCAGCCATTATGTTACTTCAAATCAAACATCTCATGCAGTTCACTTAAGTGGTTGCATTATCGTTCTCCCAATCAGTAATTACATCGATACGTTGATCAGCGGTGGCATATTTGTTTTGTTGGGCGAGAGGAAAATGCCTGTTTTTTTTTTTGTTTTTTTTTTTCTTTTTCCCCCCACAAGATGTTCCAAATATTTAATAAAACTAAAATTACATACTTGTCAAGAAACCTTTCTCCCTTTGGCTTAGCATCGGTAATGTGAGTAGCGTTGATTGCCCAAAGAGCAGCAGCCTCACGCTCTTCAATACAATGAATATAATAACACATGAATGACACTCCAAATCCAAGAAACATGTGACGCATGTGTTTTAGAGTTCGGTGTCTCTTACTCTTCGCCCATACGGATACAGAACCATCCCAATGAGAATCTTTTTTCAATTGAGACGTGACTGTCATCGTCATAAAAGGAAACAGTCCGACTACTGCTCCCCAAACTCCTCCGATCGCATAAGTTTTTAATAGCCATTGTTTTCGGTAATCAATCTCAGATATTCTTGACATAATCTGAAGTCGATCAGGATACCTACATCGGAGTCTCTCAACTTCAGTCTCCGTCAAACCCATTCTTTCTTCTATGATATGATACTGAAGAATAGAATAGTAGTTATTTGTTATCATTATTAAACAACACAAACTGTGAGAGGGATACCAACGGAACGAATCTACAAAGAGATTACTTAGAGAGAAGATCAAGAAAGGGAAAGTATTGAATTCGGTTGGTAGAAGAATAGGAATAATAAAAAAAAAATAAACAAGAACAGCTACGCTAACGGTTCAATGCTGAAGAGCTGGGGAACGTTACGTTCTGCTGACGTGTTTGCTGAAATAGATTTGAGTAATTAATTATCAACTTGAGTAGAGTAGTCTTCCTGATCGCTTTCACTACATTCCTCAGAAACAGTGGAATCACATCGTTCCCAATTCGCACTCGTTGCTCGACTGTTTACCATCTCAATAAAACTGATCACATCTGACGAAGGCAGACTCGCAGAACAGAAATCGTTTCCGATGTGCATTAAACTTGACAAGTCTGATAGTTGTAGCTGCTCAACAGGTTTACAACTTTGTAAAAAGAACTCACCGACATCAATAACATTAGAGAATGAAGAGAGATCAATAATCTTTAGAGAGAGGCAGCCAGACAAGAAGAAGCCTCCAATTCTTGTAATACTTTGTAAGGAGGACAAGTTAAGTGTTGTAATTAACGAACAATCCAATAGGAAAGCTCTCTTCACTCTCTCAACGTTGTGAAGAGAAGATAAATCAATATGTTTTAACTTTTCAGAACCACCTAAAAAGAAATCACCAATCAACTTTACTTGTGTAAAAGGCTTTAAATTTATTTCTGAAAGCAATGAGCAGTTAAACAAGAACGCATTTCCAATTGCAGTGACGTTATTGAATTCTGAGATGTTGATACTCGTTAATGACTGGCACTCAGATATGAAATCAGAAGGTATCACAGAAAGCTGTCGAAGAGGAGAAACATCGATAGCAGTTAGTGAAGGACACTCATATAGAAAACCATTTCCAATTTTAGTAACATTCTCAAAGGGAGATAAGTCTAATTCAGTGACGCCACTTTGAGTTAGGAATTCCATTGAAATTTCAGTTATATTTGAGAGGGGTGACAAGTCTAGCTTTGTTAAGTTTTTACACCCACTAAGAAAACCAGCATCCAACACACCACTTAAACCTGTTAGAGGGCTTAAGTCGATGAATTCTAAACTCTCGCAATTTGAGAGAAAAAAACATGAAACGTCGGTGACCAGTGACAGTCCTTGAAGATTAACCTTCTGAAGAGAACGACACCCATCAAGAAACATTTGATTAATTGTTTTTAGATTCGTTAATGTTGATAAATCGATAATTGTAAGTAACTCACACTCACTTAAGAAGAATGCCCCGAGTGTCTCCAAACTACTAAAAGGGGACAAGTTGATGTTTTTAAGACATCGACACCTACCCAAGAAGTGATGTCCTATTTGTTTAACACTACTCAGATTACTTAAATCTATTTCTTCAATCTCCTGATCGTAGAAGAAGTAGTTTCCGATCTCAGTTACGTTACTTCCACCAAAGAATGAGATTTTTTTAATATTTTTAGAAAGCTCCATTTCCTCGCACATCAGAACATTATTAGTGACTAACGAAGAGACGTCAATAAAACAAGTTTCGGTTGGATTACTTTGAAAGTACTTTTCAACTCTATCTTCACAGAGGCTATCCGGTGTGAAGACCTCAAAATTCATCAACGTAGTCAACACTGATCCATCTACTATGTTGTATGAAAGTAATTTACTTTCTAACAATAGTAATGTACCGCTGTGTGACAACACAATCGAATCGGGTAATAAGCTCCATTTATCTACTGCGGTATTAACAATGTCACTTACAAGAGTATTGTCGTTTGCTTTGAAGGTCAAGTCTGGATAATTCGTATCCGAGATGGTGATTACGATATTCATATTGTTTCATCATCTGGTGAAATCAAAATATTTTTATGATCATCAAATTAATAAATTTAAAAAAAAAAAAAAAAAAAATCGAATACGGGAACCTCAAGTAGTTGCTACCGCGTTTTCTTTTCTTTTCTTTTTTTTTGTTTATTTGTTCTGAAAAAAAAAAAAAAAAAAAAAAAATCGACAACTTTCATACAAGAAAAGAAAAAACGTTCCTCTCGCTGTTTTAAATTGTGAGGATTTGAAAATACTTTTCTTTTCAGATACTCGACAAACGAATACCCGACGAGCAAATAATTTTTTTTTTTTTTTTTACAAATGCGGAGAACATTGACGCGTGGCAATCAATTCCAGACCTCTTTTTGTGTTATTTTCGATTCCGTACTTGACGATATCAATTATCACGTCGGAGAGTCTTTCGAACTGAGATCGCTGCCGTTCTTATGCACTCGCTGGGTATTTCCATACTTTGAAAAGGGGGAAAAAATAAAAAGAATTTCAGAACAAGAAAGTAAATAATAGTCTGGGGGGGAAGAAAAGGGGAAGGAAGACATAACATGAAATACAGAATACAGCTACTGAACAAAATAATTTTCTTTTTCTTACTTTCGAAGTTTTATTCAGTTCGGTCCGATACAGAGTTTAAAAAGATTCTAACTTATTAAAGGACAGTTGTAAACCTTCAACACCAAACGACAGAGGAACAACGTCGTTAGACAGCCGCAGAAGAGCTGTCCTAACGAACTCTAAACTGGAATTCTGTAAAGTGATTTCAGTTTTCGGTGTTCACTCTCTTGAAGGCAAACAATCTCCAGACGAGCGCTTCTCTGCAGAAGAGAGAGCGCAATAACAGAAACAGAGTCTTTACAATTATTGCTGTTGTCGGTGTTGCGTTTAACGTGCTCGAGACCGCCTCGTCTTTTCATGGCGGCTGCGCAGCTTTCTTCGATGGCTTTGACGCGATTGATGATTCCAATCGCAAGACCGATAACGTCACTGTCATCAGTTGTTGAGTTGATAGTGGGCGGGGGTACTACTTGAGGAAGTGGAACTGATAGTGGTGACGGTGACTGTGGTACTGATACTGGTGATGGTGACTGTGGTACTGATACTGGTGATGGTGACTTTGCTTTATCTTCTTCTTGCTGTTGAAGTTCAGCAGCTGCCTGAGTTGCGGCCAATCTCTCCATCTCTTCCCTCTTTCGCTGTTCCATTTCACGGCGAGCTTCTTCTCTTTCCCTGTCTCGTGTTTCGTTGTTTTCAACTTCACTCTGTTGAATAACTTCACTCTCATCATTGGTCGTCTCAGCGGAGGGTTCATCAACGATTGGTGTTGTTGGAGATTGTGGGAAATCTGATTCCACAGCAGTCGGAGATCCGACTGTCGCGCTGCTGATATTTGAGGGAGAAGTCGGTTCCGTTGTTCGTTTCAGTCGAGGTGACAGCGACTGAAGTCTTTCTTGTCGTTCCTTTTCCCGCTTCTTTTTTGATTCCTCACGCTCTCGCTGTCTTTTTTCAGCTTCCGCCTTTAGACGTTCCTCTCTTGCAGCTGCCTGGTTCTTTCGCTCCTCCTCGCGCTTCTCTTTTTCGATCTCTCGTTCACGGGCACGGGCAGCCATTCGCTCCCTCATTTCACGAAGACTGCGTTCAGAATCTGTCTCTGGTGGAGAGGCTGGTGACGTTGGTTCTTCAGACACAGCTGATTGAGGTGGTGATTGTTGTTCAGGTGATGCAGGGGGTGCTGACAACTGGTCTGGTGATGCAGGAGGTGACTCGGCTGCAGGTTTTGGGGTTTCCGCTGCAGGCGAATCTTCCTCCTCATCGTCGGTACTGCTGCAGTTGCTGCTGCTGTCAGACACTTCAGGTTTTACGTTTTCTACTGCTGCTGTCTCTTTCGCTGTGTCCGTGTAATACGTCGAATCCGCCCTCTTCATCCTTCCCTCTTCGCGATGTTCTCCAATAGAAAATGAAACAGTGAGCTCTGGTTTGAACTGCTGGTGCTTAGTATCTTTGGCAGCCTTGTCAAGAAACTCTTTCTTGAGAGTGTGTGTTGTTGGTTCAATGAATGAACTGTGAAACCAGTAATGAAATAAATGCTCATTTTTTTTGATTCGATGGGCGGCGTAGAATATAACTTTCACATCCCCTCTGAGAACGACGTCTTTCGATCTCAAGTCGAATTGATAAGCTCCAGATCCACGACTAGCTTGTTTAGATGGAATGTGATTACGAGAGTCATAAAGTGTTGACTGATCAGAACCCATTCTATCTGGTCCTTCTAAGACAGTTATGTATAAATCCCACTGTGAACTTCCTCCCTTTACTGTTATCGATTCTAACTTAACAGGAATAGTAGGAGGTGGGAGTCCTTTATACTCATTAAGCATCCTGTCATAATATCTAACGTATCGATGTTGAGAAGGAATAGTAACGCCGTGGCCATCATTAGTTCGGAGTTCAGCAAATCGACTTAACGCTTGTTGAGGTTGTCGATATTTTGCTTCAGAAGCCATCAAATAAGTAGCAACTAAAACACCAGTTCTTCCCTTGCCAGCTTTGCAGTGGATGGCAACGACGTTTTCGGGGTCTTTATCGAGAAAGTTTTGAACGTCACGTACGAACTCTGTTATGATGGAAATAGGAGCGGGAGCGTTGTGATCATCAAACGGAAATCTTTTGTAATTTCTATCAAATCGATCATCTTTGTCATATTTACGTTCGCTACATAAATTATAAATTCGATACTTTCCTTTATGACGAGTGTTAAAGAAGAGCTCCACCTTATCGACAGGGTTCCTGTAGTATGCTTCAGCACCAAAACTTGGAAATCCCATCGCAATCACACGAGGAGTTATGTAAGTCAGATCGAGATCGAAACCCTCTTCCTGAAATCTAACTTTATTCATACTCACCATCCCTCTCATCTTTGCCGCAATTTTCCCACCCTTTGGGCTCCCGGCATCTTTCGACGAGGATTTTTTACCCATGAAGTGGTGCTTTTGTTTCCATTACACTGTTTTGATTAACAAAAAATAAAATAAAATAAAATAAAAATAAAAAATACTAAATTCACACCAGCTAAGGAAGGCAACGAATAATAGTTAAATGTGTAATCCTGTCGTAGTAGTAGTAAGTGTAAAATGTGAATGAAGATTTGATGAAAGTAAATCGATCATCGCATGCGCGTCAGTTGTGCCAAACAAACAATGCCTCAGATTTCATTCCTTTTTTTTTTTTTTTTTAAATTTTGTTCATTCTCTTTGAATTGTTTAAACCTTATGACCCTGATGAGGGTAAAGAGGATACTTTAATTCAAACAAAAGTCTTTCTTGACTACCAACTCTTTTGAGTTACTAGTTGCCTAACCTGCTGGAAGGCATCCTCACGTTTGAGTAATTTTTCCCCCCCCCCCCCCCCACCCGTTTTTTTGGTTCCCTCTACGTTTGTTTCAAAAAAAAAAAAAAAAAAAGTATAATCTCGGAGGACAGAACCACCTAAACCGGCCAAAATCAGATTTTTTTTTTTTTTTCCAACTCAAAGGAACGCCTATTTAATGTAGCACAAGTATCAGGGTTTGGTTCCCTCTACTTGTGAACGATACAGGCATTCTGAATGTTGGGAGGATTTTGATAATTGGTATTCTTCGCGTTCTCATAGCTACCTTACTTAGGTAACATGCCTGGTTGTGCATTTTATTACTAAATAGATGTTTACTCTCTTTTTTTTTTTTTTTTTTTTTTTTTTTTTTTTTTTTTGCACGCTCAATCTAAGAAAAAAGAAGATCACAAATACCAACTATTCAGCATGTGGTGAAACAAAACAAAAAAAAAAAAAAACCCATTCAGATTAGCCTTGTATTTCGTCGAACGCAGACAGAATCCTGTCGCACGGGGAATAAGAAGTCATATGACCATAAGAAATAAATGGCTTTTAATCCGAATAGTTTCTTCTTTAAAAAAAAAAAAAAAAAAAAAAAAAAACAGCTTTGCAATAGAACCAACTATGTTATGCTTTCAGTGTCACTACCTTTCTACGGGGGAATTGAAATATTGTAGTATATATTTAAGAAAAATTAAATATCCATATTGCATCACGTCAGTTACGAGTTTGACTAAAAGGAAATGTTAGCTTTGATAAACAGTCTGCATATGACTCAAAGACTTTACATTATAATTAATGTTTCTAAACTTATCTGCGTACACACATTACAGAATCGAGTTATTCAATAAGACTTCACTATCACAATCTCTTGGGAGGGATGGGATAACACCCGTAATCGTTTTTTTTTTTTTTTTTTTTTTTTTTTTTTTTCCACAATTTAATAAAAAAGGTTAACGAGGGGTGGTGGGGGGTGAGTGAAAGGAAAAGAAGAAAAGAAAAAGAGAAATTATCCACACACACACCACTAAGTATAAAGCCAATCAGACTTAAGGTCCGTGGCTGTTCGGTCTGGTTTACAGAAATGGTGGTTTTGTAATTTGTAAATAATAATTTTAAATCTTTTAATAGGGAGAGGGGTACCATAATTGTTCTGTTCTTCCCATCCCCCCTCCCATCCTGCCAAGTCATCTCTGATTGCATGCACTGACAGTTGATGAGCTCATCAAAAGAAATAGTTCCTATTTTTAAAAAAAAAAAAAATATATAAAAAAAACAAAAAAGGGGGAAATATTTTTTTTCGTTTTTTTTGGGACCATTAATCACCATCACCTGTGTCATCACAGGCAGTTCCTTTTTTTTTTTTCATGGGCGTGAGTGGACTGAGTGTGTGAAATAGCTGGGTAATGCTAAGATTCAGACTTATTTCTTTTTCTTATCGAAGATTTATTATTTTTTCTTTTAAGGAAATCCAATCAGGCAGGATTTTCTCTACTTTTTTTTTTCGTTCTTTTTATTTCTTTTTTTTATTGTTGCCCCTAAAACGATTTTCGCTTTTTTTCTCTCTCTCTCTCTTATCTCTTATCTCTTTTTTTTTTTTTTTTTTTTCTCTTGTCTCTCTCATTTCCCCCCCCCCCCATTCTCTCAACCAAATTATTTGCAACAAGAATCAAAAGTGTGGCAGCACGTGTGAGACCTTTCACAATTTGTGGTTATGATTTCGTGCGTAAGTTTCTCACCTACTATCACTCTAGCACACGTGCTTCTCGGCTCAAAAGAAAAGCTGAGTTAGGTTGGCACAAATTCCAATTCTCATTTTATGTCTGGCTTGTCAGAGAGGGTCATCCAGAGAGACGAAGTCTCAAATACTAAAGTGAGTCGGGGAGGGTGGCTCAATACATTCTAAAAGCCATTACAAATGACTCTAAGAAACGTTAACTCCACGTTGTTGTTTTTCAATAAGTTCCCAAAGTAAATCACGAGCAACAGATGTAGATAAATTACTCGGCGTTTCACTAGGAAAACGCTTAACATTTTGATGAGGTGGGAGAGGAGGAAGACCCGCAAAGTACGGATGTGCTAGGGCTTCATCGATACTAATTCTACATTGAGGATCGTACTTCAACATACAGTTTAGCATATCGTATTCCGTATCAGTACATCCGAGTGTGTTTTCAGAATCAACCATACAACCATTAGTCTCAAGGGTTTGTCTTAGGGTGACGTCTTCAATACCTCGAAGTGTCTCTTGTAATGTTGGATGTAATAGGTTTATTATATCCCTTGGAGGTGGACCCATCACACCCGCCAAGTACATTACAATAGCTGGCGGTGATGATGTCACGTCGAGTATCAATGGTTCTCCGCATATTAATTCCCACATCACAACACCAACTCCCCAAATCTCGACTGCATGAGGTTTCTCTAGTGGAAGAAGTGTTCCCTGTGCGATAATTTGATAAGCATCAGCTCCGTTATTTTGCAACAGAGTCATAACCTGCTGGAGTCCTTCTGGAGGAACGTATTTCATTGTCGTAACCTGAACCAACACGGTTGCGTCTCCTGATCCTGCTGCTCTTCCAGAACCGAAATCACAAATTGCAAGTTGAAGTTCTTCTCCGACTTCTCTGATTAATAAGTTGGCAGGTTTGATATCTCTGTGAACAAAGCCAGCAGAGTGAATCGCATGGAGTCCATTTAGAAGTTGTCGTATGAGAGTCGCTCGTTTAGTGATGTCAAGTGTATTAATCCAATCTTCGTCATTCAACATCTCTTTAAGTGATTTATTATACCTATCCATCACTAGATACACGCTGTCGTAACTTTCCTTTGTCTCTCCTTCAGCTACAAAGAAATCACGAAGTCTAACTAAATTAGGATGAGTTGTCTGACCGAAATGATTAAGAAGTTGTAATTCTCTAAGCGTCGCGTTATGTCTTTCCATTGTAAACACGGTTGTGCATTTCTTGATTGCCACCATATCACCCGTTTGGTTATCATGAGCACTCACAACAGATCCATAACTTCCCTGTCCTAATCCTTCTTTTAAAGAGTATCTACGTGGTACGGTATAATATTCACTTTCACTGTACCCGGCTATTGACGGATGAGGAATGGCTACCTCAACAGTAACTGAAGTCACCATATTTAGATTATGAACTCTTCTTTTTTTAAAAACAGTTTTGTTGATGAAGATGGGGCAGGTGAGGAGGGAAGATTTCTGTATAGCAAAAATGTGAATAGTAAATTTTTAGAAAAAATATATACATAATTGAGCCTTTTGATCTTGTTCAATAACTCTTGTAATGGTTGCAGTATAATAGATAAAGAATCACTTGCATAGGGTGACTGGTGCTGCTTATTCAGAAATCAGAAAATACCTTTACAAAACAACACATATAAACGTTTTTTTTTTTTTTTTTTTCCCACTCTCTTTCACCTATTCTACCTGTGGGAATTAAACAAAAATAAGAAATACTAATCATTCGTAATATTTAATAAACATAATAAAGAAAAACAGATAACACACATCAAAAAAAAACAAAACTCAATAAAAACAAAACAATATAATCTAAAAGAAGATTATCGCAGTCAGGCAGAGAGGAAAATTATAGTAACAAAAATAGTAAACAGATTTTTTTTTTTTCTTTTTTTTTTTTTTCTCTCGGATTGGAAATGCAAATAAAAATGTACATCAAAACACCAAAAGATAAATTAATAAATAGCAAGGACATTAAACACGATGGGGTTTCAGGCTAAAAGTAAAAAAAAAAAACCTTTCCTCCGAAACCCAGCCTTTCCTTCTCAGCAAAGGGACTACGACGATTAATGTACGTGAATAATAAGAAAAGTAAAAAAATGTTTTCAAACTCATACTCACTTTAATATGGCGGAGCTTTTTTATGGACGTCCGAAGACGTTTCTGGGTGCAGTAAATATCGCAAAAGACCAGAGCCCGTTGTCTGGTATATCCTAAAAGAGAACTCCACCCCCCCACGTGGTAGTGATCAGAGATTGTGGTATTTATATTGATCAGGAGAGTTATCACTAATATTATTATAAATAAACAAATCAATCACTAAATCGTAGGAGAGAATCTAACCTAAGCTATAAACACCCATCATTGTCAAGTGTCCGAATTGTAAATGTAGTTGGACATGATTTCGATAATTCACAACGAGTGTTAGAAATTGAAGAGAACGGAAACGTAATAGTCACAACTTCATCTGCTGAGATACGAAATGCAGGAGCAGGTTGTAACCTACAAGTAACAGTCCTCCTGTCAGATGAAAAGACCCAACTCTGTTTAGGCATAATCTTACCTTTCAAATTATTAAAAGAAAGAGAACTCCCTCCTAAAGATCCAGTCATGAGGTGAATCAGCATATCTACAGTTGAGTCATCCATAACTGCATTTTCATCCATCTCCGCTTCACTTACAATGGAAATCATCAGTTCGAGTCCCCCTCGACGTATTTCATCTTCTGAGCAAAGTTCGAAGACGGTTCCTTTTGTATTTATGATACAACTATTGTTTAGATTTTCTAAAACAGGAGATCCTGGCTGTGAACCGATTGTATTAACAGAAGGTGCAGTAAATGGAGATTGGATTTGTGATGAGTAAACATTTCGAATAGAACCCTTTGGATAACTTCTATCGTATTCCGTTCCAGTTGATCGAACAGAAGCTGAAGTTGGGGGTCGTGGAGTCACAGCACTCTGTTGAGGTTGATGCTTTCGAGGAGGGATCAGCTCACTACAATTTTCCAACTCCCCAACAGTTCTGTTTGCTGTTTCAGATATCTCTTTCGGTGCCTCTCTCAGCAAGTCCGGAAACGAAATCCCCTCAAACGCCTCTGCCGGTAATATCCTCCTTTCTGGTTGTGATGACTTCTCTACTTCACGACTACTCATTTGTGGTACATCAAAGACTGATCTAGTCTCTGACTTATCATCAACGTCATTATTGAAGGGCTGCAGGTTTAACTTGAATTGATTACCGTTAACTTGATCAGAGTTATTGTTTTTGTGTGACTTTAAATCAGACATAACGAGTCCTCTATTCTGTTTCATATCAGGAAGTAGTGTTGATGTGTTAACAGCTGTTTCATAACCAGAATAGTGAGATAACGCTCCTGCGCTGTCTGTGTTGTTTACCTTTGCAGCTGCTGCTTGCAAAGATTGATCAGAAGAGTGCTGTGCTCTGTTGTTAAGTAATTGACGTTCCAAATAGTCTCCTTGAAACATAGAAGACAGTTGTGACTCCGGTCCGGAAAAGTCCCTCGCTGCAGCAAATCCTGCTGGACTGTTCTGACTAATATGAAAAGGTTCTATTCGAGTTGGTTTTATTTTACCAGCAGCAGAACTGAAATCCACTCCCCGAACACTACTGTAATTCGCTAATGGCGCTGGTTTTTGAAAACTGATACCAGAAGAGTAAGCCGGAGATGCAGCTGCCTGGTAAGGCTGGTATTGAGTTCCTTGTGCAAAAGCTCTAACAGGTGCCTCTCCACCACTCTTTGGTGGAGGTGCACGAGGAGCAACATACTGCTGTGGTTGTTGTTGCTGTTGTTGTTGTTGCTGGCCGGGGATATTCTTTCTTTCCCACTCCTCATCTTCGAGTCTCTTTCTCATCATATCAGCTTGTCTTCGTTGTCTGACTTCTTCAATTTGTCTTTCCAAGTCTGCTCTGTGCCTATCCTGAGCCATTCTTTTTTGATATTGCTCTTCTTGATAAGCCTGTTTGTTATGCATGTGTGCTAGCCCACCTGCTCCTAGATTGTGATTCATTCGCTCTGGTTCACGAACCCCAGCGGCGACGGATTTCCGTCTGTCATACCACATCTTATGGACGCACTGAGTTAATAATAAAATTAAATTAAATATCTTTTTAAAACCAGAGACGTGTTCATAGTATCAGTCGCAGCAAAGTCTCAGGACGTGTAGCCCTTCAAATTATTTTTTTCTGTTTAATGGATGCTCTCGTTGAGCGCCTGATGAAGAGGGGAAGACTGTTTGATTAGGTTCATACGAATATAAATCTCTGTATTGTATCAGAGCGTTGAGCGCCTGGGTGAAACTTTGACAATGTAAAAACAGTAACAACTTTAGGTATTAAAAACAAAATTAATATCAAGTACTTGACTGAAAAATATTTGTGTTCTGATGAAGAGGAGGGGGGCAAAAAATAATTTTTTCACAACATCTACAATAATTTAATAGACAAAACAGATGAGAAAATACTTCTTTTTATTTTATTTATTTTCAGTTCGCTTCTACGAAGCGGTTACTTTATCAAAGAAGTTATGTTTCTTTCTTTTTTTCTCCCTTTCTTTTTTTTGATTCGGATCGGTCAAGAAAAAATAAAAGATAATATTATCTTTACAATATAACAAATAGACAGACAGTAGCCTGACGGCTAGACAATATGAACACAATCACATAACTGATTAGTGTTCTTAAGCTAGACAGGTGTAACACACATGATAAAATATTCACCGAACTAAGCAGCCACATTAAACTCCTCACCGTCTGTGTCTCTCTCTTCTCGATGACCCAGATCGCTGTATACCTGTTGAAGACTTCCGTCAACCTGTTGGGAGTTGTGTTCTTGTGTTGTTAAATAATAAGAATAAGAATGAGAATAAGAATAGATAACAACGTACCACAGATTCTAAATAAGTTAAAAGATGTTCATCTATGTCAGATCCCTTCTCTCGAAATCTCGGAAGTCCGTTAGCTGTTCCCTCATTCTTAGCAAGCTGATGAAGAACAGATGTAACCTGTGTGTTGTTGTGTTGTTGTGTCGTGTTATTATGACAAAGTAAATCATCGAATCAAGGAGTCAAAAAGAACAGATATAACACTTCAAACAATAGGAATATAATTAAAGGACTGCTGTCACATCAATTCAGTCATCACTAATGGGCCATAAAAAGAGGTGCTGATGTTTTATTATAATTAAGTTGTGATTGTGCAATTCGATCACAACAAAAAGACAGTAAAACAAGCACTGGTCCCACAGGAAGAATGCAAGCGGGCTGGAACACGTCAGCAGAGTCATTGGGAGATTTCAGATGTAGGTGTCCAATGTAATCGTACGGTTGCGTGTTACAGAATTCCGTGCTTGACTTACGGAATGATGTTGCCAACACCGTGGATTCTATCTGCAAAGTGTACTCGTATACTCTGTCGTACACAAGTAACGCGCTTTTCATGGACAAGAGGGAGTATGGATCCCACGGAAGTGGCAACAGGTGAGGTTAATATACGCCGCCAACGGTGCGAGTCCGATCCATCAAATGGAACGTCCGGATTACGGCGAGGAAAGGGGCAGAAACCTTTAAGTGAAATAGTGCCGTCGAACGACAGGCTACGAAATAAATAAACAGGAAGTACAAACCGTATCTTTCCCAGTTGGCATCGGCATCTGGTCGACAGCGTTTAGTTTACCTGAGATGAAAGGAGCTTGATCGGAGACGATACCAATTAGAAAGTCTTCTTTGCCTTCCTTCTCTCCTGGGATCTGTCTAATTACCATATCTTTTTCTCTTTGTAGTTGACGAGTAGCTGCCTGTGCTCTGTTTCTCTTTTCTCTTATTAAAGAAAAAGTTTGATCAGAAGGCTTCGAACCATCCTCAGCAATATTTTGAAGAACTTCAGCAGAAGGAAGTTTCCAAAGAGTTTGGTTGTGGTATCGAGTGATGACATCGTTACAAAGATCAACACTCGATTGATCTTTTGATAAAGAATAAATCTCCCTCATTGAAGTAGCGTGTGGATACATCCACCGAACTGAAGCATTTCCTTCAAGAAGATCAGAAAATCTAACCATCGCTCTATTCACGATACCAAATGCCGCATATGATGCGAGTAAATGACCAACAAGAGCAGCACCCATAGAAGGACCTCTGTTGAATGCGCTCATGAATATTTCCTCAATCAAATCTAAATGAGTAATCCCAGTTGGAGACCAAGGATTACTTTCTATTTTATTAAGAACATCTTCAGTAATATTACAATGATCAACAATCCATAACACAATCGCATTACCAATCATTAAATCAGTTGTGATGTGAAGAACTTTTTGATGTCTTCGAAGATCAATCGCAAGAGCGCTTTCCTTTGGGCTTCTAACTTGCTTGACCATTCTCCATATTGGTTTGATACCCCAACCTCGTATTGCTACTGAACTTCTTACCAGTGTTTGTACTAAGAAAGGATTACTCTGATCAGTCATATCTATATCTCTTAATCTGTAGAATTCTTTCATTAATCCTTCACTAATATTATCATAAGCTAGTAACCTCGATGCTACGTGACACTCTCGCATGTTTGCAAGTTGAGGTTCTGTTCGTTTAGCAGTAGTACCCCTACCAGGTCGACTTTCCCAACATCGAGAGAGGTTTTCATGATCACCCGCATATCCAAAAACCGCAGTGATAGCAGTACTCATGTGAATGGTTCGAGACATTCCTAATGACTCTGCTTCTACAAAAGCTGCTCTTCCTGAATGAGTATCCCCACACAGTCCACACATCGATACTAATAAATTATAAGTTAAAGTGTCTGGTCGACATCCTGATGCAATCATTCTTCTCATGCATTCTTTAACTCCTTCTAAATCTCCTATTTCTTTATAGAGGTTAAGAAGTACATTAAAAGTTCCAGTAGTGAGAGGAACTCCCCACTCAGCTTCTGCTCTTCTGAGCAAGTCCTCAGCGTTGTTTATGTCTCCCGACATCACACATGCGTCAAGAATAGCACCCACAGATCTATTATCTGGTAGGTGGTCTTGTTTTCTCATATCACCAAGCAGTAGAGTAGCTTCTTCATATGTTGTAGCAGCTGAGAGAAGGATAGTCCAAGTCTGTGAATTCGGTTGCATTATATCAGTGAGTAGAGATAGAAGTTCGAAGGCATCTTTTTTTTTTCCACGTCTTTGCTGTGCTCTTATTAAAAGATTAAATGAATGAGGAGTCGGAAGGATGTCTCTACGAACCATTTGAACCCAAAGCCTACAAGTCTCATCCCAATTCCCTTCATTAGCGTAAGCTCCAAGTAGGAAATTAAACAGCCTACTGTTTGGTCTAATACCGTCTTCTATTGCCATATTGAAAACACGATGAGCCCTTCCTCCCATATGTAATTGTGTAAAGAACAATACAGCAGCGGTATACACTTCTTCACCAGCTATGCCTTGGCGTCGGAAGTTTCCGAGAACTCGGAAGAGGTCATTCCGCAGTGCTACTGTTGCGGAGTATGTATTCCAACGAGATGTCTTTCCTAAGAAGTGACATTTAATAAAGAACGCACCGTCTGCATCAGTTCTTATCGTCTTTTCAGTCAGCTTCGCTCTGCTGCGTGACTTTCCATTAGCTGGTGATGACTGTAGAGCCTGAACCATACTATCTGCTTCGATGTCTCGCATCGGCCGTGAGTTACTCCTCCGCGAAACGCGGAGGCAACCAGCCGCTGATCGCAACATTTTAAAAAAGTTCCGATCTGAATAGAAAAATATTAAAGTCCTAAACAGGTAATAACATAAAAGAGTTAGCTTTGGTATCATCACCACATCTACACCACCTGTACTGTTACCGCAGACATTTGATTGAAGCTGCTGAAGAAAACATCAAGTAACCCAACTGGGTGATTCTCAACTAATTCCCAAAGTGATTTCATTCCATCGGAAGACGCTGTTTGATGCGCCAATTATCGATAAACGAAAGAAAATAACAAAACTGATAAATGTCGGCGTTGAATCACCAATGCCTGAGTCCCGAGAGTGAGTCTAAAAAAAAACAAACAAAAGTACGCTGAATCTACTAAGCAACCCAACTCACGTCTTTTGATAAAAGTACAAATCTGTCTTTCAATCAAATTACATAAAATGAACTAACTAATGCGATTCATCAGTTATTGCTTGTTGGCTTCTCAGCCCTCACTCTCAACTACTAAACACGAGGCAATCTTTCCTACGGAAAAGGCCATGAGAGATTAGAAGAAATGAATTGGACAGTACTCCCCCCTAAAGACACCATTCTTCAATTGGTATTATTTTTGTTTAAAATTAGACTGTCCGCTTAGTCCCAGCAGGGACTGCTTTCTAGGAAGAAGGGTCGTTGAAAAATCCGTCAGAATCTGGTTGCTCTTTCTCACCAGCAAGCTCTTTAACGTAATAGTCCTCTAGCTTACCATCAATCTGTTGGTGGTGAATGAGTTATTGAAATAATAATAAACTACGTAAAGTTTAAAAAACATACCACTCCTTCGAGATACATTGCGAGGTGTCGCTTATGCTCTCGACGAAATGGAACTTTACCCCCAGATGGAGATTCTTCCATTGCAAGTTCGTGAAGCAGAGATGATACCTGTTGTTGTTGGTGGTGTTGTTTGTTTTTATTATACCTAACAGACAATATTACGAAGTGTAGTAAAATAACAAACCGTCTCAGATCCCTTTGGTATGTCTCTCTCTGTGTTCAAACGCTCAAGAATTAGAGGAAGTTGCTTATTTGAAATTCCAATGATGTTTTCTTCACCTTCTGGTTGAACAGTTTCTTGTGATTCTGCCATCCTTTTCTTACGGGTAGCCACTGTTTGAGCTTTAGTTCTCTTTTCTCTGATCAACGCAAAGGTCTCGTCAGAAGGCTTCGAACCATCCTCAGCAATCTTTTGAAGAACTTCAGCAGAAGGAAGTTTCCAAAGAGTTTGGTTGTGGTATCGAGTGATGACATCGTTACAAAGATCAACACTCGATTGATCTTTTGATAAATAATAAATATCCCTCATTGAAGTAGCGTGTGGATACATTAAACGGAGCGCAGCATCTCCTTCAAGAAGTTTCTTAAACCTCACCATTGCTCGATTTAGCGCCCCAATAGCTGCGTAAGATGAAAGAAGCTGACTGATGATAGTCGCACCCATTGAGGGTCCCCTGTTGTACGCACGAGCGAATATATCTTCAAGTAAGTCGAGGTGAACTATGCCAGTACCTGCCCATGGGTCTCTTTCTATTTTTTCAATTAAACTGCTTTCGACAACAGGATGATCTTTTATCCAAAGAGCAATAGCCACAGACAGAATAACATCAGTAGTGATGTGTTGTCCTTTCTGCCTTCGACGAGTATCCATTGAACTCTCACTACCTGATTTTGGTGTTCGAGCTTGGCATAACATTCTCCATATTGGTTTTACACCCCAACCACGGAGAGCCACTGAATTTAATACCAGTGACTGAAGGATATAAGGACTTCCTGTTGTCATCATGTTCGGGTCTCGGAGTCTGAAGTTTTCAGCCATCAATCCAATTGACTTCTGGGGATAGGATCCCAAACGAGCGGACACAAAACACTCTCTTATATTTGTTAATTGTTGTTCTGTTCGTTTTGCTGCTGGTCCTTTTCCAGGTCGACCTTCCCAGCAGCGTTGTGCGTTCTGGTGATCACCTGCATACCCAAACACTGCTGTTAGAGAAGTATTAATCTGAATAGAACCAGAGTAATCAAACTCGTTGGCTTCAATAAAAGCAGCTCTACCAGTGTGGGTGTCACGAGCTAGTGCTGAACTTTTGATAAGAGTTCCATATGAGAATCGATTTGGTCGGTGTCCTTCTCGTTGGAGTCGTGAGAATGTTTCTTTAACTCCTTCATGATCACCGAGAGCAAGATAGACATTCATCATAACATTATATGTTGATCCGATAGGAACAATTCCCCATTGCCTTTCAGCTAATCTCAGGATGCTTTCAGCGCTGTTTATCTCACCTCCATTAACACAGGAGTCAAGGATCGAACAGATCAAACGAGTTTCTGGAACGATACCAGACTCTCTCATGTCACTAAATAATAACATTGCTTCTCTACAAGAAGTTGTATTTGACATTATTACGTTCCATGACAGTAGATCTGGTGGGAATATTGTATTTGTGATACTTAAAATCTCAAGGACTTCTCTTTTATTACCAGCCCTTGAATGGGCTCTCATGATTGAGTTAAAGTCTCCAGTTGTTGGTGTAACTTGATTTCTCAACATTTGACTAAGTAAGTGATGAACCATTTTCCAATCACCAGATTTTCCATACGCTGTTAATAAATGTCCATACATTCTACTGTTTGGTCTAACACCATCCTCTAAAGCCATGTCAAAGATAGCATGGGCTCTCGCACCCATTGTTAGTTGTGCAAAGTATTTAATACCAACGGTGAAGACTTCTTCTCCGGCAAGACCTTGCCTTCGAAACCTCGCAATCAAACGATACATTTGATTTCTGTTTTGTACAACAACTCTGTAAGAATCGTTGTGTTGCTTCTTAAATTTCCATTCTAAATAAAATCCGGCATCTGCATCACATTTAATAGTATCACTTCCTTTGACAGCTCCGCGATGTCCTCTTTCAGGGAATCGATCAGTTTGTTGAGCAGCTGGTAGTGATCGAAGTGATTCGATAATTCCCTGGACGTCTACTTCTTCACGAGCTCTAAGACTCCATCTCCTCGCACTCCTACGAACAGTGCGACCTGCCGATAGCATCTTGCAGCAGGTGCTGTAAAAGATTAAGAAGATCGAATTGTTTTCGCAGATCTGAGAACCTCATCACAACTAGACGATGCCAACAGCTGAGCGAAACACGTGAAAAGGGAAGGGACTTTGTCGGACTTATGGGGTAGGGATGGGAATAAACCAGCTGAATAGACGTGAAGTGCTATTGTAGTCACTTGGTCGCACACTGGTTTTCCTTGGTCCTTTTCTCTTTTTTTTTTTTTAAAATTTTTTTTTTTTTTTTTTTGCATTTTTCCATATACTTTTTTTTTCTCCCTATTTAAAAAAAAAAGAATGAAAAAAAAAAAAAAAAAAAAAAAAAAAAAAGGAAAAAAAAAAACTTACGGAATAGTACACACGAGCTATGCCAGAACCAGGTCATTCCACCAGGTTGGTCAGTACACTTAAATTCCAAGGAAATAACTTACACAGACAGTTAGAAATAAAAGATCTCCGAAACGCAGAAAAACAGTTGCAAGAACGTCCATCGAAATCTTATTCGACCTTCTCATTGTTTGTAGTGATGATAAGAATATCTTTTGAGTAATCGATAGATCCAACCTGTTTTTTTTAATTATTATTATTTTTTCTCCCTAAAATAATAATCCAGTAGAATACAATAACAAACCATTTTGATAGCACCCAAGAGTGCCAACACCAATGCGACGGATGACCACACTCCAATCTGATACGAAACATCAGAAGATGTCATGCTGTAGATCTCAGTCATTTTATTGAGTTCAAGCAAGTAGCTGATAAAATATAATTCTTAATAAATAATTATTAGTTGTTCCTATTAATCTGATTTGAGTAACAAACACGATAAGTGTTTCGCATACTTTTTTTTTTTAGTACCGACAGAGTCGGAGAAGAAACTAGATTAGCCGTTATTTCTTATGGTCACAATTTATTTTCCCGTGCAACGAAAAAACTCTGCCAGGAGTCAACCCAAATACCGTTATCGGCCAGCCCCATCTATCACCCCAGCAGGCCTTAGGCCGTCGAAGACGAAGTCAGATCCCTTCCACTTGGGGCGGGCACGGGACTGTACCTGGCCGACAAGTGGAGGAACGCGTTTCAGACGGCAATGACGGGCTGAGTCCGGGAGATTTGCTGCTGGACAGTCAGCAGAAACATTTCAGAAACTGGGAACCGCATGCAAAACACAAAGTGCCGTATCCCCCGCCGCAACCGCCATGGGCGAGGAGGTTGGGGGGAGGAGTCTGACACTTGCGTTCAATGAAATACAAGGCTAATCCGAATCGGTTTTTTTTTTTTTTTTCCCTTCCTTTTTCAACACAGATTGCCAATCAACAACCAAAAATTGGACAAATAAAAAGCAAGCATATAAGAAACAAAAAGAAGAAGACAAGGTGGAAACTCGGACAACACACCACATTAACTGCAATCCAGCAGAAGGCGATACGAAGGGATGGCAATAGCTGACAACGACAAGTTGTCTTTATCGGCAAACATTTATAAAAGTTCCGAATGGGAGTATTCACGCACTAATACTAGAAGCCTACTCTATGTCGAAACAGATATAAAAATAAATAAATAAATTAAAAAAAAAAGGAACAATTTAGTTGGTAGGACATTACACCACGCAGGCTTAACAATAGTGTTAACAAACTACATACAACACTAACGATTTTAAGTAGCTGTCAAACATTTTTTTTGAGATCGTTAGGTGAATGAGTTTTCCGATTCGAGTTAAGAAAACTGGCACTGTTTATAAAAAGAAAATACAAAACAGACTGAAGAATAACATCTACAGCATATCAGCATACTTTATTAGTCATTTCGAGGACTGCTTGGTGCCATACTTGGAGGTGATCTGGCACTCACACTTCCGTTACAAGAGTCATACGAGTCGTCAGATTCGTATCCTTCTTCAGCTTTTTCAAAATCATTTGTTAAAAATGATGAGACCTCAGCAGCAATCTTGCTGTCTCCTCTTCTAGCACGTTCGACCATGGCAGCTAAGAACGTGTTTAGCTGTTCCATTCTCTTCTTTCTACTCTTAACTAGAATACTGTTTGGAAATGAAATCCCTTTTGCTGAATCACCAAGTCTGTCACGCATCTCACTAAAGCTGTTGTATCTTCGCCTGACAATCCACTTCTCTCCATCAGTAGTTGAAATAACTTCGATAGAATACAAAACAGCAGTCTTTCCCTTCTCACTGTACGATGTTATTACAGCCTTTGCGATACTAAATCTATTATTGGCTGTAATACCGAGATTTAGTGCTAATTGTTTTGATACCTCATGAATATCAAGTGTCGATGGTTCTGTGACGGATGAATCAAGCTCAGCTTTCGTTTTCAATTCCCTCAATTCGTTCTTAACGTTAACTAGTTCTTCTTGTATTATAAAGAGTGCGTCTTCAGGTACGATGTTTCCGCTGCTTCGGATACTTTTGGCGACGGATATGAGCTCGTCGATTACTTTTAACTTTGAATCACTTTCAGAGACTCTTTTACTGTCAGCTTCTCGGTCATCTTTAAGTTTAACAATCCCACTTCGGAGTATAATTAGAGCTTTCCCTGCAGACTCACAGTACTCATCAAACATTTCAGAACAAAGGTCCATCACGCTGCTTTCAGTGCTTGATGCTCTGCTGCCTTCTACTTTACTTTTTCTGTCTAAATTCTCAAATTCTGATGTCATCCTGTGCGCCAACGAGCTAACTGGTTCAGAGCTGCTGGCTCCTGTTATCCGTCGAACTGATCTGACTAAAGCTCTTGAATCTTCTACTTCACGTGTGAGCTTAGTGTTTGATCTCTTGTGTTCTAAACTCACTGCAAGGTATGCCCATCCCCTGAATATTCCCCTTAGTACAATTTGTTTTATTTGTGATAATGCTAATACTCGTTCTTTCCATTCAAAATACCCAATTAACTCTCTGAACTTAGGGTGGGTACGTGATCTCTTGTCGTTTAGTATTAGGATCAAACACTTCTGAAATTGAGCACATCTGTCCTTCAGGAGAGCAATAGAATTGTTTCCAAATCGTTTTTTTGGTGGCGGAAGTGGTATTTTTCCAAAACGTGTTCGCACAGCGCATATTGCTAAATAGAATTCAGTAAATCGACGAATCGAAGTCACTTCGACGCCGTGACCTGATAACCGCACGTCATAAACTCCATATCCAGAAGTTGTTCTCGGGTTTGTGACCGTCACATGCAAATCCATCATTGGAGAGTACTGTTAGTGACAACGAAATATAATTTCTGACTTAACCAAAAATTTAAAAACTTTTTTTCATATAGCGTATTGATAACGCTTTAATTGCTAAAAAAAAAAAGAAAAATCTTTAAAAAAAAAAAAAAAAGAAGAAGAAGAAGAAGACAAAATAATGTGAAAAGTTTTGAAACAACGGAAATTCAACACATTTCATCACAGACTTAATTAACATAAATAAAATTGTTTTTATAGAGACCTACTCCAAGGGCTCGGGGATCACGCCCTCCGAACTTACGTTGGAAACTGTCTGAGTACATTTCTTCATACCTTTTTTGAGGGAAGACTTCTCATGTTAAACATTGCAATGGCTCTATGTTGTAATAGAGACAACCTCCAACATAAAACAGACTCCTCAAGAAAGATTCTTCAAAGGTGAAGATAACGTACCTTGGAAAGCCTACACAAAAGACGGAAAACAGAAATAAATTAAATTAGAAGAGAATTAGACTGCTATACGAACAGCAGATCTCTCTTGTCTCGTCATGGGACGATGCGTTTCGAATGATGCAAAATTATCTATTTGTCGTCGTGGACGTAGTCGAACGAGTGGAATTTGACTCTGAAGCTGCTGCTCATCAAATTCCGTTGATCGAATACTTTGAACGACTTGAAAGAGTTGTTTTTCAGTTCCTTCTTGAATTCGGAATAGTGAATCGATGACTTTATTCGAAGTAGTCAACGATTCCTTTGATTTATTACAATACACTTTATCTAACCCACCACTACTTAGAAGCTGACCAGGTGGAGTATCTTGCGCTATATTCACATAAGACGAAGATCGATGTTGAACAAAAGGCAACTCAGAATTTCTCACAACATGAGAACAACAAGGTTGGTTACTTTGATGTTCAACAAATGCTGTTCGTCCTGAAAAGTTATCATTCTTGTATTTATTTTTTTTTTCTTTTTTTCTAGATTTGACGACAGGAGCAAATGTTAAGACGAGCGATGTTTCATCTTTAAACCTCTCGAGGTCATGTTTTCGTTTTAAATTCAATCCGTTGACTGCTAACAACTTTCGTTGAAGATATGAACCGATTCCACAGCAGTCAGCTGGCTTTCCAGGAACTACTTGTACGAGGTTCATATCTTCTCTTATTTCGATACCTATGTCGTCATCACGCTGCTTTGTGAAAACTACTTCCTCCTCCCCTGGTGTTTCTGTATGCGGTTCCAAGGGGGGCATCTCTATAACTAAAGGAATTGCAAGCAACCCTTTGCTCTGTTGGGCACATGTAGCGAAATCGCTAACATTTACACCGTTCACACTGATGACTTTTCCTCCAATGAATCGCCTCGCACCAGCAACTTCAGCTGGAGAGTCACTACCAATGTGGAGAATAGTCAAGTCAGATGACATCACTAAGCCAATTGATTGTTTTATATCTGAAAGGTTTATTATGATATCAGGATTCACTTCAGGATTTACTTCAGGATTCACTTTCTCATTTAAAGGCACCTTTTTACAACTCTCAGAGTCACTAATTGTATCCATGAATCCTACTCTCTGAGCAGTAGTCCTAGCTTCGTATTCTGCTAAGCCAGGTCCTTCATTCATCTGACGAAGACGTTCTCGAGGATTCTGATGTTTTCGTTTCTTGAAGTCGTATAGCTGCTTAGCGGCTTCATGATTATGTAGCAGTTGGATTGGCAGCGGTGCAGGAGAGTTCATTAAGTAAAACCTGCAACTATTGAGTACCTCAAGCAGTTTCCACGGCTCTTGTGACTCATCCCGAAACACCAGAGTCGATTCTTCGTTAATCTGTAAGATGAACTCAACTCCTACTTGCAGAGGTCTGTAGTGTACCTTTTCAATTGTCCAATGTCGAATAACCCGAGAAAGGCTACCGTCGATACGCGCTACAAATAAAAACGACTTTGAAACACACAACAACCTTTTGTATGTTTTCTTCCCACCTGATCCTGTTACTTTATCAACCTCGCAGATAGCGAACAGCTTGCCCTTACCAAACCGTTCTTTAATGAGAGTGCCATACTTATCAATATTCACAGCTGTTGGTAACACTACAGTTGAAGGCATCTCAGTATCCTCGGGTTTTGGAGAAAAACTGGTCATCTGGTGAACAATCACAACAATCCGCCACCTCGCTTACATGTTGCAGTGGCTGTGTGTTTGAATTGAATAAATAAAATAAACTACTAATTCACACTAAAGAATACTGTTGGCGTAGAAAAGATGTTTCTGTGCACAAACAGTAGCGTCTCTGCTATGAATGCTTTTCCTTGTCACGTCTAGTGACACCCTTGGGTCAAAATTATTTTCAGGGGACTATAAAACACCACTATTGTTAGCCTGTCGCTGTACCCTCGAAAGAAGTGCTATACTTCGCGGACCTGCTTTGAGAAAAAAAGGATTGTTAACAATAAAAACTCCACACTACAAAGAAGTCTTCAATGACAATACTCTTGCCAACAAGAGAGAGAGAATAGCATAAAGAACAAAGCATTGCATGAAAAAGAAAAAAAAACACTTTCAAACTTTATTTGCAGAAAACAGGTTCAATCTGCAAAGACGCGAGAGCACTAGTAGTTCGGACATCCATTCAAGTGGATTATATTTTTATAACAGATAGACAAAGAAGTCCATCGCATTACATATTACGTTGCTGATACAGTAAAAAGATCGAATAACCGTATCTAACTACGCAAACCCATTTAAAAAAAGAAAAATAGCTTCCACGAACTATAAACAAGTCGTAAATAAACAAACTCAAGTTTTTTTTGGCTATAGTTCAAATAAAATCAAAGACCGTAAAATAAATAAATTAAAGTGTTCTTCACTTTTTTTTTTTTTTTTTTTTGGCAACTTCAAAATAATAAAAAAAGAGTTAAACAAAAAACAAATAAACTTCTCTTCAAAGAAGTCATCCCTTCTTTTTAGTATCGCCTATTGGCTAGTTCGTACAGCTACAATACCAATCCGAAAAGATTGGTTTCGTAATATTCCATTCTAAAGAGAGAGAGAGAGAGACAGAGTGAGAGGTAATAAGAGATAGCTTCTTGCTGTTAATAATCGTGTGGTACAATTACACTTTGTCATCTGCAAGTTCACTAAACTTTACAGCTTCAATTTCTTTCAAATCATTAAAGCTATAGATCTCATTTTGATCAACTTTCTTAGTCCTTTTGTTCAGGTACAAGGCAACCATTCCACCGACGGCACAAAGACCGACTAGTGATCCAACAAGAGCAAAGATCCATCCCTTGCTTGAAGAAGAAGACGGTGCACTTGTTTCTTCGGAACTTACGCGAGTCACGCTGGCCCCAGGCAAGATGAGTGAGTAACCTTCGTTGTTATTCTGTAAAACAGTCTTCTTCGACTCCTCAACCTCACCACTGATCACGTCCACGTCCTTTCCGGTGATGTAGTAATCGAAGAAGAGTCCGTCCTTACCCTTTGCCGCCTCAGTCACTGTCTCTCCCAACACAGACACTGCTCTTCTTTTCGAAATAGGTGAAGGGGCAGTGGCATCCTTCACAGCATCAACTGACTTGCTGTCGTCAACGTTCCAAGCACTAGGCACATTGTACCCCCACTTAGAAATCTCGTCAGCTGACGGGGTTTTGTCACCCGGCTTCTTCCATCCCAAGTAAGTCACAATCAGGCTCGACGGCTCTTTCTGTAAAGTCCTTGACGCAGCGATCAGTGACATTCTGAAGAGCTGCACCTTCCTCTTCGGGTTGCGTGACACGGTCTTCCAGTCACCACGGAAGCTGAGTCTGAAACCGCTTCCCTCTTCCTCTGCTACCAGAGCAGCGGCGGCAGCAACATCAGCAGCAGCAGCCTTCGCATCGCAGTGCAGACCCGTTCGGTTGCAACAACTCGCCATCTCCTTTTTCGACAGGAGTGCTTTCTCAACCGAGCAGTTAACAGCACATCCAATATCAGCAGTCACACAGCAGTATTCCTTCTCAGCCTCACTCCACGTCTTTGAATACATGAAGCAGTCGATCTGGTACTTGTTCGCCTTGCACCCAACACCGTTGTGAAGGCAACAATACATGCGTTGTTCTTCCGTCCACTTCCCCTGCTCCTCACGACTTACATGACATTCAAACGAAGTCGAGTTGGATGGAGCTTGAGTCCAGTTGGATGGTGGAGAAGTCCAGTTCGATGGAGGAGAAGTCCAGTTGGACGGTGGAGAAGTCCAGTTCGATGGTGGAGAAGTCCAGTTCGATGGCGGAGAAGTCCAGTTGGACGGTGGAGAAGTCCAGTTGGACGGTGGAGAAGTCCAGTTCGATGGCGGAGAAGTCCAGTTGGACGGTGGAGAAGTCCAGTTCGATGGCGGAGAAGTCCAGTTGGACGGTGGAGAAGTCCAGTTCGATGGCGGAGAAGTCCAGTTCGATGGTGGAGAAGTCCAGTTCGATGGCGGAGAAGTCCAGTTGGACGGTGGAGAAGTCCAGTTCGATGGTGGAGAAGTCCAGTTGGACGGTGGAGAAGTCCAGTTCGATGGTGGAGAAGTCCAGTTCGATGGCGGAGAAGTCCAGTTGGACGGTGGAGAAGTCCAGTTCGATGGCGGAGAAGTCCAGTTCGATGGTGGAGAAGTCCAGTTCGATGGCGGAGAAGTCCAGTTGGACGGTGGAGAAGTCCAGTTCGATGGTGGAGAAGTCCAGTTGGACGGTGGAGAAGTCCAGTTCGATGGCGGAGAAGTCCAGTTGGACGGTGGAGAAGTCCAGTTCGATGGTGGAGAAGTCCAGTTGGACGGTGGAGAAGTCCAGTTCGATGGTGGAGAAGTCCAGTTGGACGGTGGAGAAGTCCAGTTCGATGGTGGAGAAGTCCAGTTCGATGGCGGAGAAGTCCAGTTGGACGGTGGAGAAGTCCAGTTCGATGGCGGAGAAGTCCAGTTCGATGGTGGAGAAGTCCAGTTCGATGGCGGAGAAGTCCAGTTGGACGGTGGAGAAGTCCAGTTCGATGGTGGAGAAGTCCAGTTGGACGGTGGAGAAGTCCAGTTCGATGGCGGAGAAGTCCAGTTGGACGGTGGAGAAGTCCAGTTCGATGGTGGAGAAGTCCAGTTGGACGGTGGAGAAGTCCAGTTCGATGGCGGAGAAGTCCAGTTCGATGGTGGAGAAGTCCAGTTCGATGGTGGAGAAGTCCAGTTGGACGGTGGAGAAGTCCAGTTCGATGGCGGAGAAGTCCAGTTGGACGGTGGAGAAGTCCAGTTCGATGGTGGAGAAGTCCAGTTGGACGGTGGAGAAGTCCAGTTCGATGGCGGAGAAGTCCAGTTGGACGGTGGAGAAGTCCAGTTCGATGGCGGAGAAGTCCAGTTCGATGGTGGAGAAGTCCAGTTCGATGGCGGAGAAGTCCAGTTCGATGGTGGAGAAGTCCAGTTGGACGGTGGAGAAGTCCAGTTCGATGGTGGAGAAGTCCAGTTGGACGGTGGAGAAGTCCAGTTCGATGGCGGAGAAGTCCAGTTGGACGGTGGAGAAGTCCAGTTCGATGGCGGAGAAGTCCAGTTCGATGGTGGAGAAGTCCAGTTCGATGGCGGAGAAGTCCAGTTCGATGGTGGAGAAGTCCAGTTCGATGGCGGAGAAGTCCAGTTCGATGGCGGAGAAGTCCAGTTCGATGGTGGAGAAGTCCAGTTGGACGGTGGAGAAGTCCAGTTCGATGGGGCAGTAGAGTTTGGAGCAAACTGTCCTGCTGCAGCACATGCTGTCAGCAAGAATACTAATATTTTGCTTTGATGCATTTTTGAGATCGAAAATCTGTAAAAAATGGTTACATTAGTTTTCTGAACGAGATTAAACAGAGAATATTAAACATGCAAGTACATCGCCAACTAACACAATGCTAACCTAGAAAAGGTCATCCTGAGGCTTATTATTGATGAGATACCGGAAGGGATTATTGAACAGTGACACAGTAGGAAGTCCTTACTACATCACACCATGAATTCTATCAGGGCCAGGGGTCTTTGAGGCATTCTACAACCTTATCTTCTTTATCCCTAACCTTCGCCTGACATTCTTAGCTACGCTGCAATCTGCTCGGTCCTATAAGAGGAACCTGCTACTGGTATTTTATATCCAAGTAGACGCATCTTGCTTCGTTAACCATACCACAGCGGCAGCCGAGTCTGTCATGTAAGTCTTGGATTTGTGTCTTATCGACCCGTCAGTAGACTTTCATCTCGTGGGTTGGTAGTTCAGCTTCTCGCTGTTCAGCCTCTTCCTTGTTACTTGAATATGTGAATCTCATCGCATTAGTACTTGACAGTGTAGTGTTCTGGGTTCACTTCCAGGTTGGTAATGCTCCGGTAATTGTCAAGGCGAGACATAGTCTATCCAGACATTCCATCCCCATTTTGATTTTTGATAGAGTTCTGAACTCCCTGTTCTTGTCAGCTTGCGAGTCGGTAGGAACGGACTTAATTTAAAACGTTCGTAAGTTCTACACATCTTACGTAGACATCCAGTTACCAGCCTCACTGCCCTGTTCACCAGTAATTCCAGTTGTTCGACAACACCATAAAGCACCCTTGCTAACACCACCGTCACCAGTATACTAATGAGTGTCTTCTTTCCGCAGCCTATCCTGGTGAGTCTAACTAACAAGCCTAGACCCTTGGAAGCAGCTGTCACATCTTTTGGGTTAACTTCTCGTCATGTACACTCAGATACCGCACGGTATTTGTCTTGTGAACTTTTCGTCCAACCGCATCGTGTAGTCCGGGTCCCACTCTTTCCAGCAACTTACTGACTTTGATCTTGTGTTTTGGGACGACAGATGAGTGATGGCGAATCTTTGAAACTACAGTTGTTGAGTTATCATCCTTCAAAAGGTTACTCATTTGTTCTGCCGTGGCCACCACATATTTAAATGTGTGCTTTCGAGTGCACCACGACCGTGAGTCTGTGACGCTGATTGCCTGCTTTTCAAAAAGGAAAAAAAAAAAAAGGGAAAACCCCTAATTCCACAAAAATAGTTTGCGAAATCGCCAACTCATCACAAAAATTTTAACCGCTCGAAACAACCCAACATGACGGGAATATTTTCAGAATTTTCGGAGCTCCGGTGGTTTATTGGTTATGACCGCCGAATCATGACCCGGAGGTCTCGGGTTCGAACCCCGTGACATCCTTTTTTCTCTTTTTCGTAATGACGGAAAATGTGACCAAAACATAGTCAAAGGGCGGATTGATCACCCACTGGTCGAGTTGAGACATATTCCCGTTGCAATAAATCACCAAGACCCCTCCCGTGTGATCGATCACTTTAAAATGTTACTGTGCAGTTCACCAGTGAGACTAAGACCTCCAACCAAAATTCACCAGACTTCAAGCAGCATTCCAAATTAGGTAATTTTTGTCAGACACATTCGAACCATCGAGAACAGAAATTCTCACGTTAGTAAAAGCCTGACCTTTAGAAATGTGGCTTAACGATCCTCATCATTGATGTAGGTTTCGTGACTTAGAAGCCGTCAATGTGGCCCTCCTCCCAGCCAAACTCCCCACCTGACTGGTGTCTCCAAACGAGGGGTCGAGCCGAAGCCCGTTTGTCGCTGGAATCGGAAAAGCTACGAGTCCGAAACCCTAACCTCCGAAGAGGCAGCTGCCGTTCCCCCATCATTGGATAAGTAAAGCGACGATAAGAGTAGTGGTATTTCATTGTTGGTAAACCTCCCACCTATAACTACACCCGACTAGAGTCAAACTCAACAGGGTCTTCTTTCCCCGCTGACAGTTTCAAGTCCGTTCCCTTGACTGCTGTTCGCCAGATAGTAGGTAGGGACAGAAGGAATCTCATTAGTCCATTCATGCGCGTCTTTGATTAGAAGACGAGGCATTTGGCTACCTTAAGAGAGTCATCAGTTGCAAATTTGTTTTTTCAAGTTGGACTTTGTACGGAACAGGCGGGCTTTTATTAGGGGCTCCCCCCCCCCCTTGGGGGGGTTGGGGGGGCTTGCGTCCCGCCAAGAATTTGGCGGACGCAAGCCACCCTTGCACTCTTCCCGCTTGGTAGGCTAAAAAACAAAAAACCCGCCGCAAGCCAAATTTTTGGGTCAAGTTCGAGTCCTGGTGGACAACTTTTTTTTGTAGGGAGTTGGCGATTTCGCAAACTATTTTTGTTGAATTAGAGGTTTTCCCAAAAAAAAAAAAAAAGTGTTTTTAAATGAAAACCTACGGAAACACCCAAAACGAAAAAGTTTTTTTTATTTATTTATTTATTTAGTCACATCCCCCCTGTCTTTCCACTTTATTTTTCTTCATTCTGAGCATTCTTGCCCTTCTTATTTTTTGATAAAGTAAACAAGTAAAAACAAGCGCAACTGACCTGAGTCCGTTGGAGGACTTCCCCGGATAGGAAACTCAAGACACAGTTAATATAAAGCGAAGGATCAGTACAGGGACGGTGGCCAAAGACCACTGGGTTACCTACGAGCCATGAAGCTCTGCGGATGTCCTCAGAGAAATTAGGAGATGATTAAGGAGTGTGATAAGGGAGAATGATACTAATGAATTAGCAACTACCAATCAGTTAACAGTTTGATAAGCCTGTTCGTTGTTCCAAATGCCATAAGTAGCCGGCTAGGGCGTGAAGATTTCTCGTCGCAAACATTATTGAAAGATTTAGTTTGGTCTCGGAGATTCTCGCTTCCTGAATGTTTGATCTAATTGTTCCTTCTCTAATGCGGACCACGTCACCATCCTCGCAATCAAATATTAGATGTCGGGCAGAAGAGTCTGTTCTTTTGCAGAAGGGGCACTTTATCGGTAGTTCATTTACCCTGAGCAGGGGGTGAGAGCCCGTTCTGAACCTGGCTATCCTTATCTCTGATTCTCTCAGCATGTCCTTGGGGTATCGAGCCGCTCTCAGGCCTCCGGTAGCATCAAGATATTGCCTAAGCATCACCCGTTTGATCGGTGGTTTCGCCCTTGTTGAACCCTCCATAATCTTACCAAACAGCTTTCTGTTAGCTTCTCTCACTATCCTTGACTTATGTGCGAAGAAGTCCATAGTCGTTGACACCGGCTTGCTCTTAACATCTTTTGAGATCTTTTTCGCCAGTTCATCTGCCTTGTCATGCGGTTCAATTCCCACGTGAGCTGGGATGAATTGAAGGTGTACGAATGAGTCTAATTTTCTTATCCCTTCTAGTATCGAGAGAGAGTTCAGCTTCCTCTGAGCCGCAATTCCACCACGCAGCTCATCCAGATTGGATTTAGAATCACTGAAGACTCTCGTGATTCCAGATCTGGGACCCAAGACAGAGGTTGCTTTTCCAAATTCACTTATTAACAGCTTCAGAGTTACCTGTTCCGCTTTATAACTACTTTCCGTTGCAACAAGTCTCGATGCCATGGTCCGTTCACACGGCGTGATCTGCACTGCCGCTGCGCCTGCCGTGTAGTTGACAGGGTCGTGGGATCCGTCAACAAAAATGGACGAGGTACATGGCCTAAGTTCGCTGCAGTACTCCTCGAACTTAGCCTTGTCCACTTCAGCAACACCGGTCTTCGAATGTCCATATCCGCAAGATATCTCCAGGTTCGGAACATCTATCCATGGCTCGATGCTGTCAGGCATGACAATCCCCTGGATCTCCATATTACGGTCCTCGGCCGGTAAAGTTGAACTCCAAGTTCCACTAGCGATTCCCTTCGTAGAAGGAACCCAATCCAGTGACCGATACCTAAATAAAGCAATCCTGGCTTGCTTCTCAATCTGCAGTCTCATCGGGAGTATGTTCGCCTCCCACAGTAACGGAAGGGACCTTGTGTTGAAGCCGCAGCCGGTGATCTTTCTAGCTATCTTCCTCAGATTCAGGTCAATAGGTTTAAGCTGTTCATCTGTCAGGAAAGGTCCATAGCTCTCGAGCCCATACAGAATCCTTGAGAGGATGTATAAGTTCTTGATCATGTTCAGCGTTTTGAAATCAAAGTTGAATAGCTCCAACTTTCGGAGCAGAACAAGTCCCTTCCTCGTCTCATCAAGTAGTTTATCCACTTGCGTACCATATTTCAGGTCATCGTCAATATGGACACCCAAGTACTTAACACTATCCACCATCGGCATGAGTACGGCAGTCAGCAACTTCACCCAGGTCGGATCCGGTCCCACTGGCATCAGTGCAAGAAGTTCACTTGCCTTCGTAACCTCAGTATCACCCAGCTTGAGGATCATCGCCCCATTTCCAAGTAATGGCCTACCTTCTTCATTTGACCGAATCATCCCAGCTAGTTCTTCCCTACTGATCCGAAAGAAGTTCTCTCCTGACGTTCTGGGGAATCCCAGCCTCCAATACATATTCCTAGGACAATCCACCGGCATCCCGCAGGTCTTCGAAACCGACAGTGCCATGTCATTATCTTTGCACCAACGATCTACTAACCCAAGGACTAATTGCGCCATCCGGTAAGTTACTTTAAAATCCTTATTCGAAACCACACAAGCTGTGTCGTCTGCGTAGAGTGCTGAAACACATCCAGTCTTCTCAAGTTTCTTAGCCAGGTCGTCGACATATATCAGATAAAGGAGAGGCCCAACAATCGACCCTTGCGGAACACCTTTCGTCACAGTTCTGTATGCGCTCAGATTGCCATTGACACTAACCTTTGCTTTCCTTCGCGTCAGAAAGTCAGCAACCCATCCGATGAATGGTGAAGGAATCCCCATCGTCACCATTTTAGCAATCAGTTTAACATGATTTATCCTATCAAAAGCCTCAGTGAAGTCGAAAGAGAGTAGAATTGAACTCTTACCACCTTTTCTCGCACCATGAAGCGCATTGACCAGCAGTGAGATTTGCTCGCAAGTATTCCTACCCCTTCTGAAACCTGCCTGAATCGAGGACAAGGCATTATTTGACGTCAACCAATACATCAGCCTGTCGTAAATTATCCGTTCAAGCATTTTACCGACTACAGATGTCAACGTGATCGGCCTGTAGCTGGATAGCTTTTCCTTGGGTTTACCCGGTTTGTATACCGGTTTAATCATACCCTCTTTCCAGACCTTCGGAACTCTAGCTGAGAGCCAGGAGTCGTTGAATACCGATAAGAGAAATCGTCTACCGGTTGCTGATAGGTTCTTCAGCATCGCCCCGTGGATTCCATCAGGACCAGGAGCCTTACCAGCTTTTACCTTCTTGATAGCGCGCTCAAGCTCAGACATCACCAGAGGTCCACAAGCACCTGCGTAATCACTTGGCTTCAGCTTCGGAGATTTCAAACGTTTCCTGACAGAGGTCTTAACGAACTGATCGAGAAATTTACTGGGGAGTTGGTCCTCACTGAATTCAGGGATTTGGATGTCTTGACCCCCATCGGCATCCAGGTCCTTAATCTTCTTGAAGGCGAATGCAAAACCTTCACCTTGTGCAAGTTTCTCAGCAACGAACTTTCCCTTCGCTTGTTTGGTCTCAGGGGTTGAGGAATTCCACAATCTCCTCCTCTTACCCTGGATCCTGAGCCTTCTGCGGATGTTCTTCTTCGCCACATGAAGCAGGATACGGTTAAATGTTGCCGCTCTGATACCCACCTTCGGAGGACTGTTCACCTTGCTAAGTCGGTAGTCCAAATCAAGACGGAACGAGTACCAATCAGCTGTATTAAAGTCCCAGACTGATTTTTTCGATGCCTGGTTGTTCACTGTTTCCAGCGGTGAGAACGTGTCAAAGACTGCAGCAAGAGGTAAGTGATCAGACCCATGTTCAGAGCCATCACCAATTAACCCGAAGTGTAGTAATTGTAACTCCTCGTGGTGGAGGATTGCATCCGGTGAAGTCCCGTATCTCGGCAACGTTACAAATCCCGGATCGTTTGCAATTAGAAGGTTATTAGATCTGCACCACTCCAGAAGCTGGCAGCCCTTCGTATCCGTCTTCTTTGACCAGAGTTTATGATGAGCATTGAAGTCACCAGCAAATATAAACCTTTCGTCACGCTTCAAAGGGAAGAGATCAAAATCTATCTTAGAACTTGGCGGCGAATACACGTTGAGAACATTTACCTCATCATTAATCCTGACACCCAATGTCTCAACAATTCCTCTAACCGAAGGGATAAAGACTTCATAGCAAGCATGCTGAAGGCCTCTCTTCACCATGGTGATTATACCGCCACCTCTACCCGGTCTATCTCTCCTGTACGTGATGTAGTTCCAGTGGTACAGAGGCTTCCGAACTGAAGTTTCCTGTAGGCATAATACATCAGGGCTATACTTACCCAGGATGTTTCCTATGAACTCCTCTCTTCCGTTGATCGTTCTGCAGTTCCAGCTGATAACTCGCAGCTCCGAAGAAGGTCCATCATGACGGCGTCTCGGTCCCGGATTCCTCTCGACGTCACCCGCCAGCAGCAGAAGACGCCTTCGCGTTTCAGCCCAATCACGCCCATCAAGTCACTTGCTCCCTACAAGCGACATGAGCAGACGCTCAAGACGATCCAGTCTATCCTCGACCGAACACTTCTTCCGCTCACCATCCTTTGGAGGTATATTCTTCTCCTTCTTACTCTGTTTCTGTTGATCGGAGATCGGTGACGATACCGGCTTCACCACAGCATCCTGTGCGTTCTGCGATGCCTCGCCCCACAGACGGATTCCCTTCTTCTTACCGTGAAACGCAATGAATTCCGCCCGCGTGTACCACTTGCCCGAGCTCTCCGAGAGATCCCTTCGCTTTTCCGGCTTCTGCTCCCTCGCCTTCGGGGTTACCTTCACTGACCTCGTAGGAGCGACTACCACCTTCTTCATCGGTTCGATTAAACAGAGAACCCCGTCGATGGTGACAGTCTCGCCATCCCTCTCGGGACCACGCACGACCATCCACCGCATCCCGTTCCGAACACCATCCTTCATCTTTCTCACCTCCCATCCTTCCCTCGAAATGAGGTACTTAATCGCGTCATCCGACGTGGTCCCGATCGGTATTCCAGAAATCCTGGTTTCAGGGAGTTTGGCTGGTAAGTGAAGCTTCTCCCTTGCCGCCTTCTCATGCCAGCAGCTAGCTCTGATTCCTAGACCATGCTCATTGAGTACAAGCCCAAGGCCGCCCTCAATCTCTTCCGCCTTATCCTGCGCGATACTCAGCGTATCATCCTTCGGCAGCCACAGAACTGAAGCCTTCACAGCCTGCTCACAGGTGTGGTCCTTTTCCTTCGTGAACGTTCCCCCGTTTCCTGAGACCTTGAGGAAGCTCCTCACCTCCGTTGCCTTCACCCGGAGCATCACCGTTACGTTCTGATCACCTACCCTCGCATTGTAGGTGTCAACGTATCCCGGCATCTTCCTTAGTTCCTGTGTGGCCTTCATCGGCGAACGCTTCACCTCAGACCATCTCTTGTTGTCGGTCCACTTCTTCTCTATCCTTACAACCAACTCCTTCGTTTTCACTGTTGCATCAGTGTCGGTTCCTATGGGAAGGACCTCCCTGCCCAAGGCAGACAACCACAGTCTCCTCAAGGTCCTCTTCACTCCATCATCCACCTTCTCCTTGAGCACTACCTGCACTTCTTTTGCTTCGTTCATTGGGCTTAGGGTGGCCAGGGTCAGCGTTTGCCAGGCACCCGGCTTATCTCCTGCCATCCTCTTCCTCACTTCCGTTGTTGTTGTGAGGTATACCCCCCTACCATCGGCGGCATACATCTCCTCGGTCAACACCATATTGGCCGGCCAGTATTCTGGCGCCAGCTCAAACCTCTGTATGGTGTTAGCCTCCTTCCGTGCATCATCTTCCCATTTAGCCTGTACAAACTCCAGTTTGTACACCTCTTTTGCCATCCGTGCACGGATCAGCTCCCTTTCCGCCAGCTGTCGGACGTCGACCTCCTTCGAACCCTTCTTCCTTTCACCTTCGATGTCACGCACCTTGCTCTGGTGCAGGCCATCAGTTGATCCACCGACTACCACATGCCGTTGATCCGTTACCTCTTCCTGGTTGTCAACCTCCATGGCATCTTCCACGACCACCTCGGACTCCCTCAACCGGTTGACCATCTTCACCTGAGCCCGTTCAGCCTCTAGCTCTTCCAGGTAGAGAGCCTGCATCTTCACCGACTCCTTCTTCGATTCAGTACGCTGGATTTCCAGCTCCTGCCTCATTTCCTCCAGCTGAAGCTTCAGGGAACGAAGAAGCTCCATCAGCTCACCCTTCGACTCTCTTTCCTGTCTCAACTCCTTTTGTAGCTCCTCAAATCTTGGGTCTACGGGAGCTTGGTGGTAGGCGTTGTTGGAGTTGTTGTTGGAGGTGGCATACGGTTGGTGGACGTATGTCTGCTGGTCGCGCTGTTGAGTCAGCTTGTTTTGCTGCAGTTGGATGTTGTACTGCATTTGCTGTTGCTTGAGGCTCTCCTCCTGCTGCTGCTGACGTTGGAGATCCAGTTGTCTTTGCTCCTTAATCATCTCTTGTTTTTGGCTATCTTGTTGCTGAAGGATTTCTTTCTGCTGTTGATGCTGTTGTTCGGACAGTTGTTGCTGGTATTTTGATCTTAATTCATCAAGCTCCTTGTTCTGTTGCTGCTGTTGGAAATTGAGTTGCTGCTGATAGGCAGCTTTTTTCGACTCCAATTCCTGCAGCTGGCTCTGTTGTTGGAGTGAGACCTCTTGTTGTTTGCGGTTGATTTCATCCAGTTGCTGCTGGTGTTGTTGGGCCAGCTGGTCTTTCTTCAGTTGGATAGACGAAAGCTCGTCCTGTTGTAGTTGTAGTTTAGCAACCACATCACTCTCCTGTTGCTGTTGTTGTTTACCCATCTGCTTCTGTAGCTCTGCTTTTTTCATTTCGAGCTCGAGATGTTGGTGGCTTTTCTGTTCGTCAAGTTGGCTTTGGATGGCCTCCTTGTCTTGTTGCAGCTTTAATTGCTGTTGTTGATGATGAATGTGCATCGTTTCCTTCTCGTTGTGTATCAGCTGTTTATGCTGCAGCTGACTTCTCTGCTGTTCAGCTAGTTCAGACTGTATCTGGTTGTATTTTATCTGTAAGTCCTGCTGCTGGTGTTGTTGTTGCTGCTGCTTTTGTTCTAATTCCTGTTTGAGTTGTAGCTGTTCGTCCTCCTTTTTGCTTAACACTCTTATAGCCCGGAGCTCATCTGTTCTCTCTATCTCATCTCTGTCCTCTCTGGACCTCCTATCTCTACTTCGTTCATCCTTACAAAATTCGGTAGACCCAGGGGGCCTTCCGAGACCGCCGCGTGAAGGCATTTTGTGTGGTCCCTTTTTCAAAGTTTTTTCATTTTGGGAGCAGAGTGGCGCAGTGGTCAGCGCGGTGGGCCCATAACCCACAGGTCGTAGGATCGAAACCTACCTCTGCTATTTTTTAACAGTTCCGCGCATGTGTCTTCTTCTGAAGTACAAGTCGGCGGTGTCGATGTGACCTTTGTAATCGTTGTTGGTATCAACGTTTGCAATGACTTGCGTCTTCTTTTGAAGTACAAACGGCGGTGCCAATTGTGATACCTTTGATATCGTTGCTGGCATCAATGTCGCATCATAAACAAGACAACGATAATTTAAGAGTTTTAGATACAGTGACTAGGTGTGATGTGTAACTTAGCCTTTTAATGTAACTATTAGGTTTCGAGAGTAATCCATATGCCTCTTACCTCTATTCTCTCATCATCAGTATGGTGTAGAAGTAAGCCAATCATCTATTGTGACTGCACTTCTCTCAATTCCTTTATCCGGATGCGACGTGGGCATGGTGGAATTGGACGGATGGTAGTGAATCTGGCTGTAGAAGCAAGAGATTCTCATCCTACAAATTGCCGCTGTTTGGGCAGCTTATAGGTACATTTAAACGTACCATCACACCCTCCAAAACTACAAAATCCCTTGTGATGTTCCTCTTTCTGCTGATGAAGAATTAATTCAAGAACGAAAGGAAACTGCAGAACACCAAGCACTACATTGCAATCACCTGGGAAAGGGGAAATATCTTTACTGAGTCACCATAAAAAAATCTACACAATTGCTAACAGACTTCATTCCTTTCCTTTCTCGTTCGTTAAAATGGAAAAGAAGAAAGGAAAAAAAAAGTTTATCAAGGAAAAAATAAAACCCCATCAAATACCAAGCAAGCAAGGGTTAGTTAGTCCCTTACTAATATATCTCGCCTTGCGCACATGACGCGAGGCGTTGTTCACGCGATGGTGATCCGTTATATCTTTGTTGCCTAATCTGGCTAAACGTGTCGATTAGAATACAGTTGGAGAACAAGGGCAAACCTATCACCCAACCTCTCCCTTATGTCAATCCTAATCATGCCGCAAGGCGTAGGTACGTTGAATAGCTGGACGAGTGTTAGAAATGGTGACTGGGGATAGCCTGAAAGTCAACCCGTTAACCAATCAAGCAAAGAGAGAATCATCTTCGTGGTTCTTTGTTTGTAACCGTGAGTTCGGTTCTAGATACTGAAGAACTAAAGGAGACACAACTATCACATGTTTATTTTGGTTGTTTATTTATCAAACTCCAAGAAAGCCCAGACAGCTACAAGACCTTACATTGGTGAGAAGAGAAGCAGGCTCACAAAAAAAGTAAGTTGCAACTGTCACATAAAAGTCTACCTGAGCAAGGAACAAGCAGCCATCGAAGTAAAACACTGCGGGATGTACAAAGAGCCCCGAAGGGAGACATAAAGTCTCTTTCTGATAAATAATTTGAGAAGAAAAACGATAATGAAAAAAAAAAAAATGGAAAAATAAGGAAAAAGAAGAGATGAGGAGAAAAGAAAAAGAAAAATAATAAGAAAAGGAAAAAGGAAAAAAAAACTGAAGCGGCAGAAACAATTCTGATAAGCGACCAGATACAGAAGGCTTTTTTTTAGCAGTTTTTTTTTTTTTTTTTTTGTCTTCCAATGCTGTAAGTTTGTTAACCCTTACGAAAATCACTGAAAAGTGATGGGAGTCGTGGCAGATAGCACCGTTCGCTTTTTATACCGATCCCCGCGTCAGGAATCTACGGTCGTGTTGCTACCCAATTCTAGTAGATAGACTGTTTTATAAAAAACCTGGCAAACAAGAATGTTTCCTTCTCTGATTTATGATACCCCAGTGTGTGCATAACCTGCTGAACTTCACAGCTGTGTATCAATTATATGAGAGGCTTTGTTCTTGAACCGGAAAAAGGAGGATGAAAATCGAACTTTAGTTCATACCAACAAAATCTATTGCAGAAAGCGGTTGCTGAAAATGCTTTAACCGTTCACGACTATAAGAACCTCTAGTAGTTAGCTTATGAGTTGAACCCATGTCAAGTTAGAATATGAGTTTAGTACAAGATAGAGGAAAAAAAAAAAAAAAAAGGTTCAATAAAAACACTGTGTGGAATACGTAGTTTTTTTCAGGCCTTAATCTATGTCCATCTTGGTATATCAGTCAATCAAAAAAACAAAAAAAATTAAATCAAAAATTTCGTAGACAACAAACAAATAATGGTTGGTTTTTCAGGGTTAAAAATTAAAAAAAAAAAAACTTTCTTCAAACTTAGTATATTTAGTTAGTATTATCAAGTCAATTAAAAGAAAACAATAAATTTTTTTAGTCGACTCAGTATTTAGTTAGTTAGTATATGAAATTAGTTATTTTTAATCCAAACGTTACTCTATTATGAGTGTTAGGTAAACTCACAGCAACAGAGGATCCAATCCGTAACCGTTTCCAAAGACTCAGTATGGATTATTAAATTAGCTCCAACCAGAAGAGATGTAATGTAATTTATAGAAAAAATAGAAAGACAATAAACTTCAGCTTTCCACCTTGTCACAGCTTAACAAACCTTTACACACACACACAAAAAAAAAAAAGGGTAAAAAGGGAAATAAATGAATGAATAACAATAACACACATCGAGGGTCGACAACTTGATTGGAAACAGTCCGCTTTTTTTTTTTGATTCGTACTATGTTTGTAGGTAGACTCGATCCGAGTATAATTAGAAGACCTTATCTTCTCAAACTAAAATGTTTATTATCAGATTCCACAACAGATCAGATCAGTTGCATTGGGTATCTGACTTCCTCTGTACACTTTGAATCTAGGGAGGGTAGTTACAGTGTCCTTCAAGAGCGTTACCAGAGTCAGTTGATTCCCTGATCGTGAAGAATTTGTGCAGATATTGACCGACACATATGTCTACTCCAGTATATGTCGTATCGTAGCCCTTATCTCAAGCCGTTATACGCTGACGTGTTTGTAAGAAGTGGAGAAGTAGCGATGGCTGCTTCTACCAAGGCTTTACTTTCCTTTTAGCGGATGATATTAACTTACTTTGTGGCTCAATGGACTTCATCAGTGACCTTCTAGGCGACGGTGCTGCAGCTTTGCTCAATTTTAAAACAGGACCATTATACTCCCTTGCAGTCAATAACCTCACGCCAAAGGGTTCTTTCTCATTGACGGCAGCAATCCCTATCGTCGGTTTGTCGCAGTCACATTATCTGGGATGATTATTCTTTTACCCTCAAGAGGGGAATTGGTTTGGTTCAATGGTTTCGTCTTTTAAAGTCAGAACGGAAGTTCTCCTCCAAATCATAAGGAAGTTACCAATCCACAACTGATGTCAATGAGATCAGCGATAGGAAGAAAGCATCCGATGTGTCCGTCCTTCTATTTCTCTTAAGACTGGGGAGCACACGTACCAAAAGTTAAGAAACAATTTGTATCAAAAAATTTTTCTTGTAAGGAGAGAACACAACAACAACAAAAAAGAAAAGAAATGAAAAGAAAAAAAAACTCTCGTTTTTAGCACATCAGGAAGCGCAGCTCCGAACTAAGCATAACAAAACAAAAATAAATTTTAGGAGGGAAATGGAATATCTCATAATGCGGAAATGTGTTCCTAAAAGCATCGAGAGTCACTGTCAACGAAAATAAAACGGCCACTTGGGACTACCAAGAAGCAAACTTAGACAGCTCAGAGAAGGGAGAAAGGTTTCTATCAGCAAAGAAAACGAACACTTCTTACCTATCCGGGGTACCACCAACAGTGCAGTAGACGAAAAACGAAGGATAAGAAGGAACGTATTGCCACCAAGTAGGGATTGGTAGCCTTTGAAGGGGTACAGTATAATTATAAATTATTATAATAAAAATAAAAAAAAAAGTTTAAACTCTTTGACAAATACCGACTAAACAAACAGAAAAACATAAACTGAAAGTAGCAAATTGGGACAACAGAAAAAAATACGACCGAAAAAAATTACAAAAAAAAAAAAAAAAAACCTTCGAAAGCTGTGCAACCTCTTCTTTTTGCTTTTCCTGTTAATCGACGAAAGGAAACGCGAACCTAACACTTCCACAATAAGTAACGTGATACTTCTTTTTTGGCAAATCAATAAAACAAAACACCGAAGTCAAGAGTCAGCAAGTTATCACTGAATGCTAAAAAAGCAAAGCGACTTACATTATCGTTGCGATTAACAGTGAAAGAAGCCACTCAGGAAGTGATGTGTCAAAAAAAATATCCAAAAAAAAAACAAAAAATACGACGTAAAGCTGACAACTGACGTAGCCAGAAGAGAAGTTTTCTGTGTTTGTACCGACGAAGTCGGAGAAACTATTCAGATTGAAAGCCGATTATTTCTTATGGTCATATGACTTATTTTTCCCCGTGTGACAGGATTCTGTCTGCGTTCACTGAAATGTAAGGCTAATCTGAATGTTTTTTTTTATTTTTATTTTTTTTGACAAAGTGCAAAAACAGCAGGGGGAACAAAAAAAAAAAAAAAAAATAACTGAATTACGAGAGAGATTGTTGTTACTTGACAACAGTATGGTATAATTGGTTCTATTTGTGTGTACAACACCAGCAGCTAATCAATGAGCTCTCCCCTGTCTGAAACATGCCCCAAAAAATTCAATTCCGGGTGTGGGATCTCACTTTACTCGTAATACTTGTAAAAAAAAAAAAAATTCCATGCATTTTTTGCTTGTAGCCGGTAACAAAGCTGTTACAGAGAGCCCCAAGCATAACAAAAGCAAAATATGACCACAAAAGCGATAATTGAGCAACTGCAATTACTGATTGACAAGATGGGAGACCCTCCGAAGTGGAGTGACAGGAAAGAGTCCAATGGGAGTTCAAAAACCTTGGAAGGTAAACATGCAAAACTGCTAGAATGCCTTTCTGGGGGTGGTGATGTTACTGCTATGCCCCTGAGGGTTGTGGGAATAGCAGTGCTGTGGAATGGTGTCAATTGTCCTTTCAGTAGTAAATGAAACAATTGTGAGCATGGAAACGGGTGACAGGCGAGAAGTGTCTAGAAGAATAGGATGGAAGTTAAGCTTTCTAGAGGAAGCTGGGCTAAAAATAGGCAGAAAGGCCTGGGATGCTAGAATCCACGTGCCCATAAGTATAAGAACCAATGAAGATCTTCCTGAAGTTGTGCAGTCAAGTGAGAACGAGCTCAAGGCAGCCTCGCCCGACTTCAATGGTATCAAAAAGTCAACGAGGTGACACTGTTACGTTGCAGGGTGTCCTTGGGGGACGTTTAAATCTATCTATAAAGTCAGCAGTATTCGAAATCTGATATCAGAATCTACATACCATCGTATGCGTGGGAATGAATATCATCACCTTGCGCTGTGAACTGATGTCTGCTCCTACTGTCGTGTGGACAGACAATTAGAAAGAAACTGTCAAAACTACTTAGCAAGTGTTGAGTGACAGAATGGTTACTCAGTAACTGTTCATTAACCGTTTGGAATGCTGCACATGCCAGTGCGCTGACAATAGTGTCCAGTAAGGGTGGCTTACCAGTCATAGCAGCTGGTGTACGACCAGCTGCTATCTCATTATAATGATACAACAGACTTGTTGAGGTTCATTATCATGTAGAAGAGTTTAAGAGACAGAATGCAGTCTATTCAGAAAACACTTCTGATACGGAGATGATTTAATTATAAAACTTGATTATAAGGAGTCTTCTCCTTCAGTACCTTGCCACAGGTACCTAAGGAGAAGACTCTTTACCACAAGAGTCATCACATTATTAGCAGCAGGAGAAGTACAGTTTGGGTATAACTATGCATTTCAAGTTGCACAATGAGACTCGACAAATTGAGTTTTTTTTGACGCAAACAAATCAACTCAAAACTGATGGTAACTCTTCCGAGGATTCTACTCAGGGCTTTCGATCAGAATGTGACTACGTCCAAAGGAAGTGCAAAAAGTGTAGAACGTGGTGCTAAAAACTAATAATAATTTTCACGTTAAAAGTATTATTTTTACCGATAATTCCATTTATTTTTATAATGAAATATTAGAATATAGATTTGGGGGATGATACTTTTGGCAAGGCTGCATATGTAATATTTGGGTTTCTCTGTAGCCACAAGCCAGTTCTCTGTAAGCCACAAGCAAAAAATGCAGGATTTTTTTTTTTTTTTTACAAGTATTACGAGTAAAGTGAGATCCCACACCCGGAATTGAATTTTTTGGGGCATGTTTCAGACGGGGTTGGGTCTCGATTGAGTTGTACATGCCCACAGTTTACCGTTGACCAAAACGGTACCAGACTTTTGACATGTCCTCAATATAATATCTTTTTTTTTTTTTTCTTCTTCTTTCTCCTTTTTTTTGCTTCTTATTTTTCTGAGGTGACTCATTGAGAAAATTAAAAGTTTCAAAAAGAATCAGCACCTCACTAAATAATTCTCACACCTTGTTTTTGTGCACAACCGGAAACAAGCATATAAAGTAAGGGGTGTTAACGTTATGCTGACGCAATTCTCTTTCGCTCGTAAAACATGTCTTCGAGATGAAAAAAAAAGGCTATTCTTGTGGAATACTTTCTTTAAAAAAAAAAAATGTGGGGGAAAAAAAAAGATATGCCGTGACTGTTTTTTTTTTTTGTTTACCTAATGTTTTCCACCAGTTTTCCTATTACAGAACTTCGTTTTTTTTTTTTTTTTTGCGGGAGTGACAATGTAGAAACAGTAATGAACTTTATTATGCTAAAATAAGTAATAAAGTTTAAACTGAAAAAAAAAAAAAAAAAAAAAATGACAGAAGATTAAGACTTTTTTTTTGGGGTGTTTATAAAAACTGACAACATGCATAAAAAACCCAGCAACGGGGGCTCTTCACTGTTTAGACATAAACGAAAAAAAAAAAAAAAAAAAAAAAAAAAAAATGATTCGCCTTCGTCAAAAGGGTGTCCAACACAAGCAGCTCAGCAATAGATGGCAGCCACAATAGCAAAACAGCATTAGGCTTACGAACGGGTTAATTGCCATTTTTTGGTCTGGTTTTTTTTTTTTTTTTTTTTTTAAAAACTTTAAATACCCCCACAAGAAACCATAAAACCTGGTCACTCTGTGACTCAACAATTACACAGCGTGAGGGGAGCGACATGAAAACCGCTTAGTAGTACAAGAAGAAACTGGAAAAGGGAGAAGTTACTTTCAAGTATATAAAAAAAAAAAAAATAATAAAGAATAATATTAGAAAGAAAGTTGAGTGCACGCAGTGGTCACGATAGCTCTCTTTTTCTACGATTCCCAACATTTGTAACATGTGAGACACTTACTGTTCTACTAGTCTATGGTATCACACATATGACTTGTTTTTAGAATCTCTATCAGAACAAAACGAGGGTCTACAACTGCTGAATAGTAACAATCAGCACATTCAAAAAAAAAAAAAAAAAAAAAAAGGTCAATTTACTTATGAGGTTAGGCAAGAATGGATAATTATTACATATACCAAGAATCGAAAGTATACACATAACAAAAAAGCTTTTAAAAAGCCATCTTTCGGCTGAGCAAAAAAAAAAAAAAAAATATGTAATTTACGATAATTGATTCTTTTAATTTTTTAAGTTAATACAAAATACAGAAAAGAGAATTGTCTTCCCCTTTGACCTTGGAAAAAAATCATCAAAGGGTGTGACGGAAAAATTTTCGCAAAAACCGTTAAAAACGGACTCTAAACCCCCGAATAAGAAAATTCATACTTAAACATACGTCGCAGAAGTTATAGGTTAAATATGATTCGTTTATCGTGGGGTTGCGCTAGTTGTCTTTCGAGGGTTTGCAAAGCCAGCAAGAACCCTAGATTAGGTGCTATTTTGGGACGAATCCCAACTAAGAAATTATAAGCTGCATCAAGTGATATCGAAAAGGTCATGAGGAGGTATGCTAAAATTAGAGTTGGAGATCGAGAAACACCCTTCTTGCAATGAACTAATATTTTACCTCCTTCACTGCGAGCATTTTCAATAAAGTCGACAACACTTTCGAAGTGGTCAGATATCCTTGAAGTAGTACAGTCTTTTATTCTTAATCGATGTATTGTAAAAGTATCCTTACAATACATACAATCTTCCATTGCTGCATTAACAATATGTGTTATTCCGTGAGCCTCTACCTCTATACCATTAGCAGCATCACTAGCCCCACCCATAAACAGCCAGTCTCCCAGCACATTGGTAGCTCCCCATTTCATTTTCGCCAACTCCGCTACTTCAGCGGATGATTCCACGTCGCCTGCAAGTACATCATCGGGGTTGAGGGACAAATTAGATAATCGTCGACTCGGCATGTTGCGATAATGTGCCTGATGATAAAAAATGATAATGTAAAAAAATAGAACTCACAATAACATTACGTATATAACAATCCCCTGCAATTGGAAGTAGTAATAAACAAACATAAACGAATAAACACTTCCGGTTGATAAGTCAATAAGAAAACACTGATATACCACAAACAGTAAGCCAACCCTCCCTCTCTCAGGTAGGTAAAACAGTGCGGTCGGCATTAGGACTAAGCAAAACAGAAAAAGCAAAAAAAAAAAAAAAATTCCGATTACCGTAACCTTTTCTTACCAAACTCACAAGATTCCACAGGCAGCTGCCTGTTTCTTATGAATTGGAAGTTTCTTTACCAAAGTGTACGACTAGTACTTCTGTGATATTTATTAGAAACTATCCTTTATACTATTCAATACTATCTGGTTAACAGTTAGGACTCTACTCGTGTCGTGAGAGTCACATGTCACCTCAGTCATTTCTAACTAACAGGTCGATAACAACATTTAAGTTGTGATTTCCTACTTGGTGGTGGGTTGAAGTTTCTCTTCATCACCAACAGCATCAGATGCTGGAGGAATGATTACGTCATCGAAGACTTCTTGACCGAATCTCCAGATAGTGAATGAATATAATCCGAGAGCAGCAAGTCCTAAAAGGATACCAATTCTGTTGACGTATCTTCTTTGTCTCGGTTCTAAGTGATCCCTGTGAACACCAGCGACGGCTTCTTCAGCATCTCCAATCAACTCAGCTATTGAAGAAGTAGTGTACGGGATCTTTCTCATTACGATCTTTCTGGAGTTTTGATTCCATCGTTGATTCTTTTTACGTTCACTTCCCAGAGACGGAATGACATCTACCCGCTCTTCATGTGCACCTCCAGCATTCTTATCATAGACTGGATCAAATAGCCCGAGACGGACTGTTGTTTGACTTAATAAACCTCTTCTGAGCATTTAATTTCCTCACTCTGAGAATGGGGGGAAAAAAAAAAAAAAAATGTTTGTTTTAATTAATAAAAGAGATCAAATCAGAATTATTAGAAAAGAATTAACAAACTGTTCCTGAAAATACGTAAAACTTATGTAACAAAAAAAAAACTTTTGAGAATTGTTTGTTAGCTCTCTTCCCTGGATTTTCAGCCAAGGGGTTTTCTTTTGGTTTACCTGCCGAAGTGAATTCATCTGGCGTTCCAGTAACAAAAAGGGATAGGTAAGCCACCAATCAGACGATGTGGAGAAGGTAGTGCTGTGTAATATCGTGTACATGTTCACGCAGCCATTTGTCGTTTCTCTTCTTCTTGTAATCTTTTTATTGTTTCTTCTTGTTCACCAAGTCTAGTGTTTGTATGTTTTAAGAAAGCGATTTCATCAGCGTACTTCTTGCTGTCAGCTTGTAGTTGTTCTTGACAGCATCGTTCCATGGCAGAAAGCTTTGCTTCGAGACGACGAACTTCTTTTGTGAGAGAGTCTTTAGTAGTGCGAAGTGTTTCTATTTTATTAGCCATCTGTTGCTTACCACGTTCTGATTCAATAGATTTACGACGGCCGAGTCCTACACTCGCTTCATATAAGATCCGATAACTGTCTGTAGTCATACGAAGTTCATCTCTAATTCTCATTAACAGCAGACCTCGTTCAGGACATCCAACAGTAATCTGTCGGATGAGTTCATCAAAACACATTGCGTAGATAGCTGAGCGGACTGAACAAATTCCACTTTTCCTAGCCTTTGAATCCTGTAGTCTGAAACCAAACAGTTGACTCAAGTCATTCACGTCTTGTCTGGTTGGGACCTCTGAGCTGACAAATTGTAAGTGATTATCTTCTATTGTTCTGGGTGGGAGGATTAAATCTAGTACTTCTTCACTATTCGTGATTGTCGGTTTCTCAGAAATAGTTTCCATATGTCTTCGTAGTCTTTCTAACTTTGATTTATAACGAATTTCTGCCTCACTAATCGGCATTGGATCTTGGTATCTTAATAATGTTGAAGGAACATATGGAGCTGTCCTTGATGTCTCTTCGAGGACTGTCGAACTCATATTAAGGATTTTACTGTTGTTATAAAGATAGTACACTAAATCAAAAAAAAAAAAAAAAAGATGTAAATAAAACAACACAATTGTTATTTAGTTTTCTTACGTAGTTTTTTTTTTTCAAGGCCTTAATTAGATCTTATTGAGTTACCTGATTTTTAAAAATAAAAAAGAAAAAAAAAAGAATAAACCTTATCTAATGAACAAGTCCAACCCATTAGAGAATACGATGAGTATCGCCCGCCGAAAGGCCAGACGGTATTGTATTTTTTTTTTTTTTTTTTGTGCATTTGTTTTCTCATTTTTTTTTTTTTTTTTTTTTTTTTTTTTTTTTCATTCTTTTTTCTGTTTCGTTTTTTTTCTTGAAGAGGAATGCGAGATTTGGAAAAATAAAAAAATAAAACATGCGTCGAAATTTTTTCTTTTTTCTTTTCTTTCTTTATTTATTTTTTTTTTTGGTATCTTACAAACACACAACGCAAAGACTGGCACACCTACTGCGAAAGTACCACCCCACAGAAGGGAACAGATACTATAGGGGGGACTTCAAATAAAACAAGTTTTAGTCTGTCTCGTACATCAGTTTTTGATCATTTTAACAATACTACTCTTGGTTGAGATGTTTAACATTTCTTTTTTTTTTTTTTTCAACGTAATCGATCTAGTCTAACGTTTGCTTCAACGATTAACACTCAGAGAGTTTTCGAAGTTTTTTTTTTTTCTTTTGATAAAAAAAAAAACTTACTTTCCCTTTTTTTTAACAATACACACAGATTTATATCATCAGTAGGGGTGGGATAATTGCTTTATTATTATTAGGAAAATCCTCCGTTGCTACCCCAAAACTTTATTTTTCTCCGTTGTAGTCCACCTAAAAGAATTTTTCTCCGTTGTGTTTTTTTTTCTTTTTTTTTCTCGCTGTTGTGTGCCACCTAAACTTTTTTTTCGCTGTTGTGTGCCACCTATATTTATTTTTCGCTGTTGTGTGCCACCTATATTTATTTTTCTCTGTTGTGTGTCACTTGACCTTTTTTCCCTTTTCCTTTTTTTTTTTTTTTTTTTTTTTTTTTTTTTTTTCCCTTTTTTTTTTTTTTTTTTTTGTGCACCTGTCTACCTGGTTAGTTAGTTAGATACCATACACTCATCTGATGGATTGATTGAAAGCTAATAACACAAACGGTTAAGGATGTGATGACTTGGGATATGATAAAAGTAATCTTCCTTCTGGAACTTCTGCTCAGTACACGCAAATGCATCTTGACACGCGGGAACCCTTCGGGCAGTACTGCGCTCTTGATAATTTAAGGTAGCCTTAAAAAAGCTCTCATGCTTGCATGAGTTAGATACCCTGATAACCCGGTCAGAAACAGGAGTGTCGCTTGCGACCAGGCTGTCTGTAACTCGCAGGTGTCTTGGCCTTGAAATTCGGTTGGAATGACGTGTAAGAGGACAACAGTTCTCTGTAAGGTGACCCAGCCCTGCACACATACCGTTCTTTGCATGCACTTGTAGTAAAACCCCCAGAGGCTGAGAACACTATCAAGACCTGACGAACAACCCAACCTTTCCGTGAGTACTTGTCTTTGCTAATCTCGTCAAGCCAGATGAACATCGTACAAACGTTATCTCAACATCCGTGTGCGCTTAAGGTGAGAGGGTGTTCATGGAAACTTTGTGGCTGAAAATAAATTTTGGTAGTGGTTTTAGGGATTCTCATTTTTTTCTTGCTGTTCTGGACCTAGGTCCCCTTGATAGTTTGCTTGTTTTTTTACTCTACGTTTCCAGATAATAACTACTCAACACCTACCTACCTACCTACCTACTACCAAATGCCTGGAAACATGGGCTCCCCGCAGACTGCACCTGTGATCGCATCTGAGGATACTGTTACACCTGTCCCGACCATAAACGTGCCGGTGTTCAATGTTCCGACACCAACCCTGGGACGTGTCTTCCCTAGCGAGAGTGCACTCCTGGCAAGCGTCACCCTCGCCTGCTGCTCCACTGGAAGGAGGTTTAGCAGACAAAAGCGTGAGAACCGGATATCGTTCCATTGCACATCCGACTCATGTGAGGGCCACAATAAGACTACGTGTAAAAACCCCTTACACGAGAAGTCGGCCCCGAAGAAGTCAGCCCCTAAGAATCGGCCCCCAAGAAGTCGGCCCCGAAGAAATCAGCGAAGAAGTCGGCCCCCAAGAAGACTGTCGATACATCGACTAGGGGAAACCGGATATCCGGAAAGAGAAAGAAGTGTGATTCAAGTTCATCATCTGATGAGCTTTAATATTTTTCGATGCAAGGTCATCATCTGATTCATTTATAGTGTTTTCTATTCTTGCTTTATAAAACTTTTCGTCTAACAAGGAAACACTGTCAAGAATGTGAGAAGATGTGAAGATTCTACCTCTGATTTTTTTTCTTATTTCTTTTTTCTTTTTTTTTTTCCAGAAAAAAAAATTTTTTTTTAGAGAAAAAAAAAAAGTGCTGGTACCCAACAGAGAAAAAAAAAAAAGAGTTGTTCACAACAGCGAAAAAACTTTTTGGGTGCAGGCAACGGAGAAAAAAAAGTTAAGGTGACAGGCAACGGAGAAAAAACTTTTTTTTATGTAGGCAACGGAGAATTCTCCTTATTATTATTATTTTTTTTTTGTAAAATAAAAAAAAAAACGTGAATATCTACTAAAGGATTACACGTTGCCTTTTTTTAAATAAACTCTTCTTCATCAGTGTGGTGTAGACGTAAGTCGATCAGACTGGTGGCAATTTTTATAATTAGTTTTCTTGAGCTGCTAAATGGAGGAGGGAAAAAAAAATCTTCTTTTTTCTTAATCAGTGAGTGCGGTAAATATAGAACACCTGCGACGACAACAGAAAACTTGCTTGTCAACAGGGGAAATAAAAGAGAGAAAATCAGTAGAAATTTTATTTTTTTTTTTTAAAACACCACACAGACAGTTCAAAAAAAAAAAAAAAAGAAGAAGGGAAAAAAAGAAAAAAGTGGCAATTTCGCTTCCTCTTCCTTTTAAATGGTGAGAGTTTGGAAAGGATCTAAAAAAAAAAAAAAAAAAGAAACCAATTCAGATAAACAGCCTTATATATTTAGTTGATCGCAGACAGTATTACTGACACACAGGGAAAATAGAAACATGACAATAATAAATAAACGGCTCTTGATCTGAATCTGAACAGGTTTCTTTTCTACCGACTTTTGTCGGTGGCAACAACAAAAAAAAAAAAAAAAAAAAAAAAAAAACTGTTTCTCGTTGTCTCGCTTTTACATTTTTTACGCTAAAAAAAAACAGGTGGAAATTTCTCGTTTGCTTTATTACAATTACTTAATTCAAGCTGTGAGGGCATCTTCGATAGGGATGTGTGCAGAGGATAAAAAGAAGTAGAAAATATATTCAGGTTTTACCCACTCGTTTTATAATTACTTTGCGAGTTTATGACTTATTGAAGAAAAAAAAAAAAAGGTTTTTACATAATATTATTCAAACAGCCTCCCCAATTAGTTGTTTTTATCACCAGTACAGAAAGCAGAACTAACAAACAAGAGCGTTTCTACCAGTAGTTTATTTGCCTTGCCAAAAATCAAGGAAAAGCTCACAGGGTAACAGTTAAAAACACAGTGGAAGGAGGTACATTGAATTGAGCGACAGTATAGTCTGTCTCAGGTGAATGTTGAAATATCAAAAAAACCATGACGAGTTTTGATTAATATAAAAAAAAGAAAAAAAAAAAAAAAAAAAATCGACTTCTGTTAGAAAACAGCAAAATAATAGGTAATCACCGATTTTTTTTCCCCCCTTTTTTTTTTTTTTTTTTGTTGTTCCCCGACGGGGTTCAACACAAGTTTCTCCAACAGTAAAGAGAAAGTTGTCTTACACGAACTCTCACGTGCAGTGCCATCGGATATAGACATCTCCGACGGTTTTCCTCCGCCCTTCTCCATCATCTCACTTCCCACATTAAAAAAAACTGAATGCCAAAAAAAAAAGACAGGCGATATTTCATCAACCGTGAGTACACAGGCCCGTATTTTAATAATTTTCTCTTTTCTTAAAAAATGCTGCATATCGTTACGTCAGTTCAGCGGCTGAAAGTCGAGACCGGATACAATTTATTATTATTTCTTTTTTTTTTTGTCATGACATCAATTTGTTGTTGTCTCACTCTCTCAAAGCTTCTTCGCTAACGGTTTGAAACGTTTTTTTTTTTTTAATTCAAGAAAAAAAAAAAAAAAAAAAAAGGAAAAACATTTGTAACCAGGATATACCATCCTGTGGCTGAGAATACATAAACGGAGGAAGAAGGAGAAGAAGCAGAAGCAGACCCTTGTCAAACAAATTTAAAAAAAAAAAGAAACGAGATGTAAGGAACTGATTTTATTTGTTCAAGCGACTCATTCGGAGAGAGGAGACAGACCAACTAAAAGATTAAGCATAAGTTAATCGTTGCAACCAACTTTACTGGTAGCAAGAACTTATAATTTTTTTTTAAAATTTTTTTTTCCCTCTTCAAAACAAAAACAAAATTTGATTCAAAAGTGAAAACATCTTTTTTTTAAAAAACTGAAGCAATCATGTTTGAGCATCAAGAAAAAATAAATCAAAAAATAGGAGACAATAAGGGAATCCAAATCCGAAAATTTGATGAGAAAATAGTTTTCCTTTTTATCCTTTTTTTTTTTTTTTCTAATATAAAACCGTTCCGAGAGTAAAATTAATACACAATTCAATAAATATATTTTTACTACCGTTTTTTCTATATCCCATCAATAAACCCCCACCTCCCAAACCAAGCCTTGTCTCAACAATACACGGAGCTGACAACACGAATATGCGAGTAAAGGTTTTTAAAAAAAAGAAGCAATATAAGGTAACCTTCGTACCAGCAATGTAAAAATGGGGGAAAACAGAATGAATTTCCACCAGTAAATGCGTGTGTCGGGGGGTGCGAGGGAAGAGAAGCTAGTGCTTTGTAACGTTTCTCACAAACTGAAATGGAAAAAAAAAAAAAAAAAAAAAAACCGTAATAGAAAGTATCCTTATTACCTAATTACTAAAAGAATTAGGCAGTAGGGATGTTTTTTTTTTTTTTTTCCCCTCTCCTCTATCCCTGAATCAAAGGAATCCTTCTCCCCCACACGGAAAAAAAAAAATAAATAAATAAGAACAATAAAAGAAAAACACACAGTACTGCAAAGCTGGGGCCTTCATCAGAACACCACCTGCACATGCAGCACCCGCTCCTCGAAAGGAGCATAATTTTTTTTTTTTTTTAAAAAAACAGTCGTAATACTAGGTTTCTTCTCCTTTAAGCAAGAGAGCGGTAAGACTTATATCGATTTTCTTCCGATCTAGGATGGGGGTCGCACATTAATAGGGTGGGGAGGTGATGGGAAACAGGAATCAATAAAAAATAAGTCCCTTTATACAAAAAAAAAAAGTCAGAGGACTAACAACATTATCCTACCGCCCAACCTCTGGTACAGCAAGGCTATGCAACCATGTAGAGAAATCCAATTTAACGAAAATCTTGTGATCCATTTTTTTTTTTTTTTTTTTTTTTTTTTTCTCTTTCCCCTTCTCCCTCTCCTCTAGTGGAAACAACAACAAAGTACACCTCAAAGGAAACAAATAATTTGCATTAACATAATTTTGTTTGTACTCGAAACAGTGAACCGACTTAAACTGAGAAGGTTACATTAAATGTAAAAAAAAAAAGAAAATAAATAAATAATAAATTATAAATTATAATAATAATAAAAAATCGTGAGTGATCTTTGAAATGACTGCAACAACATGTTTATAACAAAAGGAGCATCAGAAAGAAATATGTCACGCAAAACTGGTAAGTAAAAGCAACAAAAAAAAAAAAAAAAAGAAATTGTTAATTTTCATCTTTTTCTAAACAGACTTGCACACTGAAATAAAAAGGACAGGTTCTCACAAACTACAGTGGTTGAGCGTAGTTTTAAAAAAAAAAATAATAATAATAATAATAATATGAAAATGACATTAGATAAATAAAGATAATTTTTTCCCTGCAGACACCTCACAATTATTTTGACAGATTCTAAAATAAAGATATTTTCTGTTGCTCGCCTTTTTTTTTTTTTTTTTTAAAAAAAATTTTCCCCCTCCTCCCCCCCTCCCTCTCCAAACATTAAGCAGCTACTTCAGTCTCCCTATTTGATTGATAACGGCAACTCACCTTTAGTAAAAAAAAAAAAAAAAAAAAAAAGAAAACTGAGAAACGAATGCCTTCCAGCATCCGGCCTACATCCAGAATTTGATTAGGTTATTTAAGGTTCTTCTTCCCTTTTCCCCTTTCCCATTTGATGCTTACACGTTGCTATCATCCAATTAAAACGGAATGCATTTCCTTTTCCTTTTCCTTTCCTTTTTTTTTTTTTTTTTTTTTGTCTCGGGAAGCATTCCAAAAAAAAAAAAAAAAAAAAAAGAGAATTTAAAAAACAAAAAAAATTATTTTTTACGAATAATAAATGACTATATTTAATGTGGACAAATAAAACAGAAACGTAACAGACGTGAAAAACTAGAACAAGAAAGGATTTTTTTTTTTTTCCCGGAAAATAAACTCTAATTACACAAATCTTATACGATTCACTGATTTGAATCCAAAATTTTAAAAAACCGCCCAAACTCCACACAAAAAGTTTATTGAAAACGTTATTTCCTCAAAATTTCCCTTTTTGGGAAACCGCCGTCTTACCCTACCGGGGCAACAGATTGAGGTAGCTGTACAAAAGCTTCCCCTGTTTTACTTTCCTATGAATTCATTGTAATGGATTGATTGAAAGCTAATCACAAAAACGGTCAAGTTTACGATGACAGGAAGGGCTTCTTTCTGGAACTTCTGATGAGTACAATCCAACTGTCTGTGATTTATGAAAACTTTGGAGGCTGGTTGAAATTTTTTTTTTCGTGTGGAGCTGCTGCGGTTTTTTCAAACCTTGTGTTGAAATCTGGAATTTTGAAAAACTTCGCGCAATTAGAGGGTTTTCCTTTTTTTTTTTTTTTTTTTTTTTTTTAATAGTCCACAGTAACTTGTCACGACGAGTATTCGATTGCGTCATAAACAACAACAACAACAACAAAAAAAAAATAGTTTTTTATTAAAAAAAACTATTTCGAAAAAGACGTGTCAGCAGCGAAACTCGACACACGAGAACAGAGCAGAAGCTCCGCCAAAAATACCTCAAATGAGTCGAGAAAAATATAACTGCAGTTGACAAAAATTGACTTGCTTTCATTCTTAGAAGCACACACAGCGGGAGTTCACAGTATTTACTGTTTTTTTTTCACACAGAAGTGTTACTATTCTGAAGGTTCACGGGATTCCAGTATCGTCCCATCACCTCAAGGAACTCAACAATAAGATTTACCACATCAAACAGCCTACGCACGTTTGTGAGAAGAACAGAACTTTACACCACCTGTTGTTAATTATTTAGATTTTCATCCGCCTAACATACACAGCTAATAGTGACACCACACAATATTAACAAATCACATACCTGCATCATGAGACCCTGCTGTTGTGGAGGACCGGGCTGTGAAATGCCGGTGAGTGTGACGGTGGTATTTACTGGCAAAACAGAAGAAGAAGTCAATGCCACCGTATTTGGAAGGTGTGTGATGATAAGAGGAGGTCCCTGATGCAAAATGTACTGCTGCTGTTGTTGCTGTTGCTGCTGCTGTTGTTGAGCGTGTACTGGTGCTGGCTGAGAGTATCCACCAGGATACTGCTGCAATACAATTCTCTGCAATCCTCCACCTTGTTGTAAGTTAGCTTGCGGCTGCACAATTGGTTTGTTGTTTCGCAATCCTGAGCCCTGTCTAATCTTTCTTTTGTTATTTCCATTTCCAGATTTTCGAGACGTCGCTTGTGGATCCGGTAGAAGCGGAGCCTGAGGCGGAGATTTCCTCACAATCCTATTAGAAATATTTATATCTTTTTCGGTTGTACTTTCAGCATCACCTGACTGTGTCGGGGCATACCAAAATGGACCAGACAGTTGAGATGCCACAACTGTACTGACGTCACCATTTGGTAGAATTACTCGAGTGTGACCCTGAGGCATTTGAGGTAAAGATTCAAGCATTGCAAGTAACGCAGGCTTACTGCCTTCATCATCAGAGTTTCCTTCAACTGTTGGAGATCCACAAGAACTTGCAGTAGTTTGATAAGGATCATGACAGAATGATGTCACGCTAGCTGCAGATGAGAAGCGAGAATTCTGAACGACAACAGAGTCTTGTTTAAAAGCAGACAGAGCACAAGGATTGTTGTCCATGTAATTCTGAATCCGATCAGGTGCGAACAAGTCAACAGAATCACCCTTATCAATCGTCTCTGTGTCAAGAAGAGCTGGAGGAGCCCCAGTTCCTAAAGGTGATATCATACTTGAAGGTGTCGTAGCAATAAACTCCGAAGGAGAATCAAGATACGACAGTGCTGGTAATTCCGATGTTGGACTCACACCCGTACTGTGATATCCAGTACTAATAGGTGAGCGTAATGGCATTGCCAACCTCAGTGATTCTGGTAGTTGACCCAAGTTGACACCTTTTCTTATTGCTAGTTTCGCAATCATTTTTGCTTCTAGCATGTGCTTTTCTTCTTTTTTAGTAGTTTTGTATTTGTGAATGTGTAGCAGTTTGCACTTAGCTCCTTGGCACAGAGTGAAGTGAAAGAAATTAAAACACTTCACGATCTGTTCTGTGTTCATCTTAAACTGGAGGAAGCAAACTCGACAGCGGAGAGCCATCATTCCTTTCTTAACTCTCATGTTGTCCCAGTCATTGTGGCCGCATATCTGAACTCCTGTTCCTTCAGCAGTTTGAGTCATCCCAGCGCCTGTTAAGTAAAAATATTAATTTTGAAACTTTCGTCTTGTTTTTTTTTCCGTAGAATTGACCACAATTGAAAACCCTGTTAAAATAATAGAAGCTTGTCGAAGCGAAACCTGTTAACTGAACTCAACCAAAGGCAAGCAACTCAGAGGGGGCTTGGAGGGGCCTCCCACAGATCCAGGCTGACTTATTGAAAGCAATAAACACTACAAAGTTGTGATAAACGGAAATATGTTGGAACGATTTCAGCAATGAATCTTCCCTTTTTAATATAAAGCTTTTTTTTTTTTTTTTTTTCCTTTTCCTTTTCCTTTTTTTTTTTTTTTTTTTTCTTTCAATACTCAGGTAACAATCACACTAACATGTGCCAACTGTTACTCGCATCTGAGGCTGCTACTCTGACGTCTCTTTTATGGTCAGACAACGATTTCTTTATTCCTGGTAATACCAAATGTTTTATTGTGGTAGCAACTAATCGAGTGTCAGGTGTAGAAGCAATGAGCGACAACAATTTCAGTGAAGATTCACGAACAGCTTTGAATGGAGATGCGCTGGATGCCTGTAGGATAATTGGAGATACCTTTCCAAGCACTGGTGCTGTTGACATACACGAAGGGCATTGCGACATGAATGCTAGCAGTAATTCAACTGCCGCTTGAGATGTTGCACCACTCTGTTGAGCCTCATTACTCGATAGGAAATCAATTACAATTGGAACCAGAGTACCCGAGGCTGCTTCAATATCACTTTTAGCTGCGCTGGTTAGAGCTACTAACAAGGATTCAAGAATAAGTCCCTTACCACTTCCTCCTTCCTGATACTTTTCTATTAATGCTGGATATATACATGAGTAGGCTTTTTGTTTCCATAATAATGAACTCTTGTGATGCATTCCAGATAATTTATTAGAAGTTAAAAAGATCGATTTTATTGAATTGCTGTCAGTCATTTTCTTTAAGAATGGAATAGAAGTAGAAGAGAACTTTCCACCTCTAGACAAGAGTCCTTTTAATAGGATACCATTATGAACTGATGTGGTACCTTCATCTAAGAATCTAGTAATAAGCGGTGTTGGATCATTGCATTTGTTAAGCTGTGATGCTAAAAAGAATGCTCCTTTCTCTGTTAAGTTGGTGGAGCAAACCTCTGTAGGACAGATTGGCTCAGCTCCTGGTCGGAGACCACATCCGACGAGACATAATTTGTCCCAATTATCACTTATTGTGTTAGTAATTGTCAACTGATCATCTTGCTGAAGGGTGCTAAAAACAAAGTCGAGATTTTCACAAATTTCATTGTTGTCGATCAGACTCCTGAATTCGTCCAACGACAATCCATTTTCAAAAGTATATTTCTTTTCGAAGGAAACCTTTCTCAAAGCTGAAATTATACTGTTACAGCATTCTCCGTGAGTGCTAGTCCGTGAAATCACTTCTCTCATGAAATTAATTAGATTTTGTTCAGAAGATTTACCGATCGCAGAAGACAGAGAAATGACACGAACATAATCAAATTTCGGTGCAGAGAATAGTTCCGGAGTGAGTATTTTTATGATTTCGTTTGCGAGTTGCTGACTAGCTGAGAGAGTTCTTGAAACGGCTAACAAAACCTGACTGTTTGCTGTTACTTGTGTCACGTCGAGGGAAAGTTTTGCCAATTTAGAAACAAATTCTGGAGTCACATCTTTTTGCAAAATCAACAAACTGCTCAACGACTCACTGCAGAGAACTAATGTTTCTGGCTCTGCTGCTGCTGCCATTTGCAGGACAGCTGTTGATACGAATTCCGGGATCTGAACAGTGAAATCCTCATCAGTTTCTTTGAGTATGACAGCCCCTCCCAGAACTGCATTATAAATACTAATAATACTTGATCTTCTGTTCTCATCTTGAGATTCTGAGAACGCCCCCGACAACAATGGAAGCAACCTTGTCAAAATAACAGACAACGCTGCCTTATGTGTTCCAACCACATGAAACATAAGAGCTGAGTAACCTTTTGCTGTAGTAAAGCCAGTTGGTAGCGATGCCATGTTTAAGACACCTTCTAATAAAGGATTTAGATGAGTGTGAATGGTATTCAAGTCACTTGAAGAATTACAAATTAGATTTGTAAGACATGAGACTACTTTAAAAATAGATTGTAAGATCATCGAATCAGATCTGACTTCAGCCTGAAGAGCTTCAGTTCTAACTTGTGACCAGATATCAGAAAGGTGAGACTCGATAGATTCTTTTGGATAAGTAGAACAGCATTCAACAATCATTTCTAGAGAGTCAATCTTTACTTCTCCTACTGGAGATTGAACCTTATCCATCGCAAATGTTATGGCATACTCTGAAAACAATGGAAGGCAACAACACTTCAACACAGCTGCTTTCAAATCCTCTTTCAAAACAGGGTTCTTCTCTGATGAAGGTGGTGTGTATGTCACTGGGAAGTAACAAGAAACAACATCAAAAAGCTCTTCTAACATCGCTGGGTCGGCATCAGAAATCTTTTTCACACCCAACCTAGACACAATGCAGCTGTGAAGTGGGAGTGTTTCTAAAAGACATCTCGGGTCTCTCTCGCCGTCAATGGCTGCTACGAATTTTGTTAGAAAATCACTCGTTGATGGCAATTCTTCTTCGTCAGTTCCTTCGAATGTCTTCCTCGCTAACTGAAATGCTGTTAGTCTATCTTTCCTTGTCATTTGTTGAATTGAACTTGATAGTATATTGATACCCAATTGAACTCTTTCTGTTGGGTTGAGAGCGTCTACAATCTCTGCCGCATCCCGAAAGTCTGACGCGTCCATATCATCCTTTCGAAGTATAGATTGCAGGATATCACGATTAGGGTCAGCGTGTGCTGTCATATTGTTGTCAAAATCTGAATAATTGTAATGTTAAAAACCAAAATACTGTAGAAGCTATTTTTTCCATCATTTTTCTCCCGTTTAATTTTTTGAATTCAATTTCCATTTCCTTTTTTTACACTTACACAACTTAGATAACAAAGAGAAGGCACTATGTGAAAGTTATGTAAGAAAATAATTGACAACCTCCGCTGACAATTTCATGAAAAGTTCAAAAGGACTTTATTTCATATTATATATAATCAGATACTCGTTAATCGAATGGTTTCTCCTTTTGGTGTAAAGAACAAACTCACTTCGAGGAGTTGATATTATTACACTACTTTAACGATAGCCTTTCCAGTGTTCCCTCCTGACATCATATCAACAAACGCTTCACCAGGTTGGAAACCTCTAATAACCGTCTCAACAGGTATTAACTTACCTGCGAGTGTGAGTTCTACCAAATGCTTAGTTGCTGAAGGCCACTGAGATTGATAATCCAAAACAAGGAATCTAAAACGGGAGATGTCGTTGGAGTCTAAATGTTGTTGAATATCATTTCTAAGAGGAGGAGGGTAAGGAATATCTTTTGAGTAGACTGCAATCTGTCCACAGATTGGAACTCGACCACCTTTGTTCATGTGCATTACAACATTGTCAGAGAGTTCACCACCAACGTTATCAAAGTAAACATCTATCCCGCTGTCTTTAACAGATGAAGTGAGTTGTTCTAAGAAGTCTGAATCTTTGTAACAAAGAGCTTTATCAAAACCTAACTTTGATGTTAACACTTCACACTTTGCTTTAGAACCACAAATACCAATCACACGAGCGCCTTCCAATTTAGCCAACTGACCCGCTACTGTTCCACAAGCACCCGCCGCACCACTGATGACGACCGTTTCTTTTGATTTTGGTTTCCCTGCGTGTAACATACAGAAATAGGCTGTTAGTCCCGGCATTCCCCAGGCTCCTAGTGCGTGAGAAGCCTTCTCAACAGGAAAGGGTAATTTTTGAATGTTTTCAGCAGCAGCAATAGAATGAGTTCCCCAATCGTATCCCAAGAACGGAGCAACAACAATATCACCATCCTTGTAATCTGAGTGCTTCGAATCAATGACACGACCAACACCACCTCCATGGAGGGGTTTGTTAAGAGAGTATGGCTCTAAGTACTCTCCAAGTTGCGGATGATTTGGATCCATCATACATCTCATGTAAGGATCAACAGTAAGATATAATGTTTCACAGAGTACTTCTCCATCACCACAGGGTCCTATCTCACGTTTTTTATATTCAAAATTCTTACTACTCACCTGATTATCTACTCCAGGGTGAGAACTCAACACGCATTCTGTTGTGCTTACGATCTTGCTGAGTAATCTGACTGTTTGACGTATCATTATTGTTGTTGTTGTTGTTGTTTTCCTTTTGAATAAAATAAGATTAATAAATACGAAATTAAGTCAAGTGATGGGAAGCAGACGAGAGAGGGGGAAAGTTCATAAAAAATGACCCTTCGGCTTCGATGTCATTAATGTTTTATAAACACCGAGAGATAGTCAGCAAAACAGCACGCTGAGATCAACATTAGCGAAAAAGTCTCATAGCTTTTTCATCATCAACAATATGACAGTCCAGAGGGGGGTTAACTGTTCGAGTTTGTACGTAAAATACAAATGTTTTGTATCATAGACAACATAACGATAATTTAACATTAGTTCTGAGATACAGTGACTAAAGGTGACAATGCGAAAAGTCTCATAGCTTTTTCATCATCAACAATATGACTGTCCAGAGGGGGAAAATATATATAACTCAGGTTATTATAACAAAAAACCTTTAACTAAATTATACAAACACAAACCATTAGGGAAGGGATCGTTTAGAAAAAAAAAAGAGGGGGAAAAAAAGAAAATAGACTTGAAATTAGTACTTAAAAAAAGGTTAATCTCGATAACATTAAGAAATTACAGTAATGGAAAAAAAGTGTGTGTAAATAGATATAAAAAGACACTATGAATTAATTCCAAGTCAACATTCTCGTAAATTAAGTTATGGGAAACAGGCAGAGAGGGAAAGTTCACAAAAAAAAGTGTAAATTTAGACCCCTCCCTGCTACGAGACCCGATGAGGAGAAAAGAAATAAAGATAACGAACGTTAGATCGCATCGAATGCTCAAATAAAATAAAATGATTTTATTTATCGAAGTCAGAGGGTCCGGAGAAGTTCACGGAGTAATTACTCAGCATCACCAACCATGAGAGAATGTACACACCAGAGTTGGTAAATTCTTTTTTAAACTTGACAACACAATACGGCAATAATACAAACAGACCATCAACAAGACCCGTGGATTGTTTTGAGTAAGTTTAAAAAGAATTAAATATCCACCATCAACGTTTAGACTTTTTTATTAATTACGTACTCTCCCATTTTACTTGCGGGACTTGTCGACGTGTCCTGCTTGCTTTATTGATGTGTTTACCGATTCTAGCATTACCTTTTAGTCAACATGTATCGTAACTGTAGTTAACTTTGATACGATTTGGATATTTAATTCTTTTTAAACTTACTCAAAACAATCCACTTTTCAAAAAGGTATGTTACTTTGAAATACTAAGACACAATGTCGGTGGTCAATTATTGTCACAATTAATTGTTTACTTTCTTTAAAAGAAATATCCGTGTTTGGAGGGTTGCTTCAAATAATATTTATTTTTATCTCAAAAAAAAAGTGTGTCGATAAGTTTTTAATTAGAAACATAAAACTAAAAAAAAAAAGGAAGTTTTGATTATCACATTCTTACTGAGTTCCATTTCATGGTTTCGAAGCAGGAGATGCTGCCACCAACACTGGAGAAGCGTATCGAAGACGCGAAGAAGCCGGAGGAACATTATCAAGAGAGGTTATCTTACCAGGAGGAAGTGATGTTTTATTTATCAAGTTCGCTACAGCGTCACTTCCTTGATCACTCTCAAGAGTTTCGTCTGACGATAGTCTCTCATCATTTTCTGGTTTAAAACACGATGATATGACTACACAGACACCAATCACAATCGACGCACCGAGTACCGATACGACTACTGCCAACCACCGTAGATCTGTATTACAGTTGTACGAGGCTAACTTTAAGTCAACTAAGAACAATCCTGTTAAGTAGTATTGAACAGATGACTTGTGAAGCTTTCTATTCATACAACAATATCCCTTTCTTAATACTTGGTCTTCTTTATAATCGTACTTGTCCTCATCATGTGGACTGACGTCTTTGTAGAATTGTTCATAAAAAGTCTGGTTTTTTTTTGATATAAGTTAAAATTATTTCATAACGTAATGTAAGACTGACTAAAACAAAAAGACATACAACAATTTTTCCGAATTCCTTACTGCAGCCGTCAATAAAATCTATTTTAATATTAGGATGAGAGAGTGGAGTTCTCTTACAGATACCCGGAGCAGCAAGTGCATGTGCTTTGCCACAATGACATGATAGCATAGTTACATCAATTGGGTCTTTATGGCAGTCAGAATCAGTAGTGCATCCTTGCAGTAGTCTTCCTGGTCTCTTACACAAATAGTCAACAGAGTCGAGGTATAGATCAGCGCGACAGAACCCTTCAATGTATTCTCGAGTACCTGGTTGAGAGTCTCGTACTTTCTTACAGATCCCAGTTGTGGTCAGTCCATTCCATTCAGAAGGTGGTAGGTCTGGTGAACATCCGTAACCATATTCACACATTTCACAGTTCTGAGAGAACGTTTCTCTAACATTAAAGGTACAAACATCATTTTCCTTAATTAGTTTCTGACAGCTACCAGAATTACTGCAATACAATTTTCCTCTATTGCAGATTGGACGACTCTCAGTTGACGATTCCCACTGACAAGGTGATCCTGGACTATCAGCATCGTCTTCGAGACAGAACTGTCTTGGGCCTCTGGTAGTGCAATAAGAACCTTTCTCACATTCTAGAGATCCGTACTTCGAAGGTTTAAGACCAAGGGGGTCAACATGAGTGCAAGGCTGTAATTTAGCAGTTCTTGGGTTGCAATACCTGTCCTGTTGTTGGGGTTTCATCGACTCCGATCTACTCAAAGTTATCGAAATTGTTTTACTTTGTTCAACATTCTGAGTTGGGGGATTAGTGCAGTAGAGACCCTTTTCACATTGATCGTTGTTTAGACATTTGTGACCAACAGAGAGAAAATGTTCTTTTGCACATTCAAATACACCGTTTCGTGATTCCACACACAAGTCAGAAACACATAGATTGTTATCTCCTTTTCTTTCTTCGTTTGGTGGGATTCCAACTGTGATGGTACAGTCATCACCTTTTTTTAATTTTTCAATGCATTCCCGTTCTTTGCAAACTAATTCGTTTTCTCCATTGTCACCCGGTAGTTGAGCATTCACACATCGTGGAGCTGGTCCATCATATTCACAACCTTCACCTTTCTTTGCTACTCTACCTTTGTAACGGACCTGATCAACGTCAAGAGCTGGACAACTTTGTTCGTCATCTTTCATGTTATTCTCAACAATCCAAGCAACCATTGACATGGTTAAGAAAGCCAAGACAAAAGTGGTAGCTCTGTATATCATTAATTGTGTTCCCATCTTTTTTTTTTTTTCGTATTTTTAGTTTGCTTTTTTTAAAATAAAATAAAATATAAATTCCTCATCCATTGTAATTTGATACTCAACAACCATTAAGAACACAGACCTGTAGTGTTTAATTAAAGAGTTGTAAGTAGTTTATTACTATAAAAAAAATAAACAAAAAAACTTTTTTTTTTTTCCAACCAAGGAATCAATATAACATAACTGGTACAGACTTACAATACAATAATGACTTTTTTTTTTTTTTTTTTTTTTTTTCCTTTGCCCTTTTGTGTTTCTTTTTGTGGACTCACACATACTACAGATCACCAATCTTTGATAGTAGATTTGCATTCAATGGAGAGCCTTCGGTTGTTTGCGGATCCACATGTGAGAGTTTTTCCCAGAAACTGAGAGCTTGAGCTCTCCAAAGAGGTGATGAAGGAAACACTTCGAATAGAAGTGCGTTACGATCATCTGGAGTAGCATATTGTACATCCGCAAACGTCAGATCGTTACAAGAAAGAGACGACAAGAAAGCTGTCCATACATCAAGAGATGAAATGTTCTGTTGGTGATGTTCTGGTGAAGCTGATGCTGAACCACTTCTGACTCCCGGAGAAGCAGTCTGTTGAGGAGCGCTTAGTATCCTCGAAAGCTTTATCCAAATAGTATTAGCATGTGCTCTGTAGAGAGGGGCTCTTGGAAATATCTCCCTCAGAATATCTTCGCGGTCATTCTGCTCTGCGAACTGAACATCTTCGAATTCTAACGATCTCGACTGGAGTGCTTTTAACACAGCTGGCCATACAGCTTCCATATTGTTTTGTGTAGACAGATACTGTTGTGTGTTGTGTGATAGATTAGTTTTGAAGAGATGTATTGCTGTCATGTTCAGCTTTTCCTGTTGAGTTGTGTTGCTCTAAAAAAAGTGTTCCCAATTCACCTCATTTTCCGTAGCGCAGAGTGAAAAACTGAAGCAAAAAAGTAAACTAAGAAAAGAAAAAGTGGAAAAAAAAAAAAAAATAAAATAAGAAATAAAAAAAAATAATGAAAATAAAAAATAAACTTTGCTAAGTAAAGTAAAGGGAAACTTGAAAAGCACCTGGGATCTCCCAGAAAAAAAAAAGGAAGAAAAGAGTTTTTTTTTTTTTTTTTTTTTTTTTTTTTTCTTGTTGATCGTGTTCTTTATTATTTTTTTTTCTTAAAATAAGAAATAATGCCACCGAAGGGCAGCATTCGATCAGCAAAGGGGCAGACGACCTGGATCGGGTGGGCAACACTGATTTTTGATTTTTTTTTTAGAGATAAATTAATTTTTTTTGTTTTTTTTTTAACCCACCCTGTTCCACGCCTCGCCTTGCCCCCCAGTGCTGTATCTTTTTTTTTTTTTTTTTTTTTTTTAGTTTTTTGTTTTAGTTTTTTTTTGTTTTTCTCATTTTTTTTTTTTTTTGTTTTTTTCTCTTTCTTCTTCTTTCGTTAAAAAAAGTTATCCTTGCTTAAAAAATTTAAAAAAATAAAATAAAAATCGTTTTGGCAAAAGAAGCCTATCTAAGAAAAGCTGGAGCTCACTTGGGAACGGGGACTGTGGTTGAGCAGCCATCCCCTCCTTTTTATTCTACCTTCTTTCCCATTCATCCCTCTCAAGTCTATATGCTGTTATCATTCTTTTATTTTTCTTTTTTTTATTTTTTGGCAACCTTCTTTAAGGGAAATCAAACTAATTTCTTCTTATTCGGGCATTAAATTTTAAATACCCAAAGAAACCGACAACCCAGGCAGGTAGGAAGAATTATTATTATTATTATTATTTTTTTTTTTTTTGGGGTGGGGAGGGGCTTGTATGTTTTTCCGACCGATAAAAACCTTTCCAAGACTCTCTTACCGCATCACATGAGTGGTCGGCAGCAGGGAATGAGGAACTTAACCAACGGTTTTGAGCAATACAAAAAGGGGGCAAAGAAAAAAAGGAGGGAAACCAACAGAGAAACAAATAAGATGTAGATTGGGAAAAAACAAAGAAAAATGAGCACTCAATTTTCAGTTTTTTTTTTTTTTTTTTTTTTATTTCTTTCTGCGCGGGTAAAGAATCTGGGCGAAGACCCGCACGCTCTAGGTAACCTAGTGCCTATTATTTTCCCCTAACGCTGACAATGGCTGTCTTGCAACACCGTGGGAAGCAAAACTCCCTACGGCAATGGCCACGATGTACTATCTGCAATTTTTCTGGCTGAAAAAAAAAAGACAAAGAGGAAAAAAAAAAAATAAAGATAAAAATAATAGAAAAAGAGTATAAGTTTCCATTCAAAAAAAAAAAAAAAAATTATTTTTTTTTATATATCTGCGTACATGGTGAATATAATATAGTTGTGTTTGAAAAGTTTTTTTTTTTTTTTTTTTTTCTTCCTCTGCTCTACTTTTTGTTACTCTTTCTAGTGTCATGGGAAAACCAGCAGTTGATGCCCCGGTAGCAAAAGCCTTCACGGTGCTCATCACACAATTTTGTTCTTATGTTACCTCCTTGCGGATCTTGTTTTTTTTTTTGATCTGTCTCTCCATGTGCATTGTTACAGATATCTCCTTTCTTACACGATCCATTATAGTGATCCTTACACAAGTAAAGCTTATATATTTCTAAAACGTCAGGATGAAGGTCATCCTCACCATGAGCAAACGGACATGTCGTTTTTGTGCAAACCCCAGGCTTGTTCCTACACAAAGTTTTTTTAAAATTATTTCTCTCTATACCCTCCAACTGCATCTGCTGCTGTTTCTTTGCAGGTTGGGAAGCGCTGTCCTTAGTCGCCCATACAAATGATACTTTTGTAGAGGCTGGCTTTGCCACAGGCTTGCTAGTAGTGTCCTTACCAAGTATGTCTTTATAAGAGAAAGGAACTTTTTTCGTTGTAGCAGTAGGAACAGGCTTATCTTCTTTTACCGCAGCGTTCATGATTATGTTGTTGTTGTTCGCTTCTTTTGGTGGTGGAAGATCAGAAGCAAGTTTCTTACTACGTCTTGAAACAGGTGAAGTTACTTCTGCTTTAGCGACAGGTTCAAGTTGCTTTGGCTCTCGTGTAACCTTCTTAGTAGGAATATGTGTATTATTGCTCTCAGTTCTTATCGACTTCTCCACTGGAGGTTGCTGACTAGGCTTAAGCTTTTCAGCTACTACTATTGGAGCTTCCTTTTTAGTTGGTGATTTTTTAGCTTCTTTTTTCTCAGCAGTACCAGACTTAGGAGAAGGTTTCTTCGTAGGTTGCTGAGGAGATAAGATTGGTTCAGCCATATCGTTGTTATTGTTTGCGGTGGGAGCAACCGTATTATTTCCAATAGGGAGATCCATAGGTGCAGGACATTCAAGTTCTTGACGATCACCAGCAAGGTCAGAAAAGAAATCAGAATGTAATGTTGAGTTAAACAAACTTCCACCAATTGGACTGTAATGATCAACAGCACCCATACCACTATTAGGGCTTCGTGGAGGTGACTTATTTAATTGTTGAGTTGGTAACACACCATTATTAAGCAGGCCTAACCCGTCTAATAAACTCCATCCGCCAGCATTTTGAGACAGAGGAGGAGGGTTCGAATTAAAACCTATGCTTCCAGTGTATGGCATATGTTTGGACTGTCCCAGCAATTCAGATAGTGATACGCATGTTGTCACCGTATGAAAGTCATCAGGAAAGACATCTTGAACAACAATAGTACGAAATGATCTTCTGGACGCAGTTCTAATGAAATGCTGATACGAGTCATTTCCAGTCATGGAGATTATTAATGTGGTTTCAGGAGAATAATCATGAAGTATGTTGTAGCATTCATCAAGCAACACATAATCATCGGCTGCATAAGCAGATTCTCCAGGAACACGCCTAAGTGATAATCCATCGGAAATAACTTTGCTCATCTTGTCACCACGGGAGTTTATGAAACCAGAGTACAGAATATCATTGAGATGGCATCCACTGAACTCACGAGCGACGATGTCTTCTTTTATACAATTAACCACCGTCTCTGGAGGAACCCCATATGCATCTAACCCAATCTTCATCATGTCTATAACAGTGAGAACATTCATAGGAGGTCCATGAGGAACGACAAGCTTAGACATAGAAGAGGGCATATCCGGCTGTTTAAGTTATTTATTATTTGGGAGAGGAAAAAAAAGAATGGGGGGGGGTAATTTGATACTGCATTTTCAAGCTCAAAAAGGAACAACAATTTCTCCGACAATCTCGACTGTCAGCGGCAGCGTAGTAAATGACTGCAAATTAATAAATAATACCACTGCAGGCCACGTGAACATAGTTGAGCGCCACTTGCCAATGGTACCGTAACAGCTTTTTATAAAACTCATGAGTACTTAATTAATACATTATATTGTCTTGAAAATTATATACACACCTTATAATCATCATATTCTTGAGTGGTTTCGCCCAGTAAATTCTCAAAAGATAATCTATTCATTTGAGTATATTATTTTTGTCAATTTTTGTTTTTTTTTATATTTAAAAGAGTTTTGTGGCCAGTGAAGTTTGAGTCACTTTCCTGAAAAAAAAAAAGGGGGAGTTTAAAAATATGATAAATAAAAAATAGAAATTACATTAATCGGATCTGTAAATAATGTGCGGATGTAACCAAAGATGTTACTTGTCGTCAGTCTTTATTATTTCATTTGGTGCTAAATTCTGCTGTAAATAAAATGATTAATGTAAGGAGAAATGCTCAAGAAAAAGTTTTTTTTTTTTTTTTTTTTTTTACCTGCAGCATATAGCTGGTTAAACACGAAGATGTTAATTTTGTTGCCTTCAGTTTTTTTTTTCTTTCTTTTCTTTTTTCTTTCCTTCAACCCCTTTCCACTTTTTTTTTTTCTCTCCTTTCTTGCGTTATCTTGTTTGTGTTTTTCTCCTCCAAATTTTTTTGTTTTTTGTTTTTTTTTGTTTGCAGATCTTCTTTTGTCTTTTTTTTCATTTTAATTCGTTCTAGCGTACTACTATCACAACAAAAGAAGAAAGAAAAAAAAAAGGGGGAGATGGGGTAATTGAGGATTTTAAAGCAATTTGATAAGCACTGAACTTAAGCATATCACTCAGCACAGGAAAAGAAAGCAACAGCGATTCTTTCAGTACCGACGAGTGAACAGGGAACCGCCCAAGCCTGAATCCGGGTGTGGAGAATTTGATGCCATGTACCCACTTGCAGTACCATAGCCACAGCACTCTACATGGCTAAATTGCGACTCATGAAAAAGAAAAAACGACTGTACAGTGGATTGGGTGAGGGGTCGGGGAGCTCGTTAGCTCAAAGCTCGTGTTTCTTAGAGTAATCCTTGTACCTCAACTGTACAGTGGGAACAGAGATAGTTTGCAGAAGAATCCGTTTAAGGAAAAGGTCAAAAAAGAAGAAGAAAAAAATGAATAAAATTAACCAAGAAGCAATCACTATATTTATACTAATCTCTCAGTTACGCCTGTCAACCAGTTGCATTTTAATGACACACTTCTGTTAGGTAATAGTTGGGAGTGGAAAATCGGAAAAAACGCGCTGATTGGGAAACAACGCTTCCACATTTACTGCTGCAGTCACTCTTTGTGTCGATTTAACAATTTGGAGTGATATTAAAAGTTGAAAATTGTACTACTGCAGTAGTTTAAAAAAAAAAGAAATGGAGAAAGACCAGAGGAATGGATACAAGTGCATGTTTTCCTATTCCATTATTATGTTACCCGTTTAACAAAGCTCACAGGTACTCACTTCCGAAATAAGTGACCAATAGCTCCGCTCTTTCTCGTTGAATAGGAAAGTTAATTTTCGAAAGCCTATCGTGGGAATAGAACTGGGAGAGAGGGATAAGAAGAATATACCGTTAAAAAATTCGCACATTTGTTGTTTAGTTCAAGTCCCGCAGAACGTTTTTTTTTCTTTTTTTTTTTTTCCCCCATTTTATTTTCTTTTTTTTTTCTATTCTATCGATTTCTTGACGGAAGTTCGTTCTGTTCTGTTTTGTTCTGTTTTTTTTCTTTTATGTTCTATGAGGAATTGTTCTACCTGGAATTTCAATAAAGGGTATTGTTAATTAGTGGGCCCAGCCACACAAAAAGAGTAATAGTTTTGGCTGCCTTGAAAAATAGAAATAAGAAAGCAAGGAGGAGAGGAACCCCTTCTAGAAAAAAACTCCGACAGTACGTTTTTGCAAAGAAGCATTACTTTTGTCGGGTGCAAAACTTGGAAGCACACGAGAGAGGAGAGAGTAGCGCATTATAATTACTAGTATTTCAACACAACACCTATAATTAGTAATAAGGCCTACTAGAAGACACTGCTTACATTAAAAATAGTAAGCAAAAAAAAAAAAAAAAAAAAAAAAAAAAAGGAAAAGCTGAAAAATGTAGTCTTTCTCGGGGGGCAAATATTTAAAGAACAATAAAAATAACAATACAGACCCATTATGATCTTTACCTTTACAATAATAAAACTTACCCCCCTCTTGACACAGAGGATAAGCTTAACAAACAAATATCAACCAAAAGAAAGGGGAAAAAATAATGCCCTTGCTTAACAAAGTCTAACCAGGCAAGCTTAACGTATGAGGTTAAGCGAAAAAAGGAATAGGGTTTAGACTGGAGGAGTCGTCTAACCATCGCCCCATCCCAAAGAAAAAAGATTAAAAAAAACAAGTATAAGTACGTTTCACCATTATTAGTTTTATTCACATTTCTGTAAAAAATGTGGGAAAAATAAATAAGTAAATTAAAAAAATGAGAATTTTTTTTTTTTTTTTTTTGCTTACATGGGCAGTTTTTTTTTTTTTTGATTAACAATTTTTAAAAAAAAATAGTCGTCATGCTGCACCAGAAATATTCACCAGGAGAGAGAGGCTGGACATTTGGGTAAGAAAGAAAGCAGGGGAAAAAAAAACAAAAGCTACATTACGATCTGTTAACACCAGGAGATTTCCTGCAAAAAAAAAAAAAAAAAAAAAAAAAAGTCGTACTCTCCCCCCCAATAGATATCTAACAAATTCTCTTCATCTTCAGAACACCAGAAGATATCAAAAAAAAAGAGGGTACAGAAAGTGCCCTGCAGAGACAAGGAAAGGTTGATAGGGCAGTACGAAAAAAGAACCTTTTTTTTTTTTTTTTTGCAGTTTGAAGGTACTTCATGTAGTAGATGTGTTTTAACAGGTAATATCGCCTTTTGTAAAAAAAAATAAAAATAAAAAAATATAGATGATGTGAAGAAAATCACTAGTAGTCACGACCAGCACTGACTTAAGCACAAAAAATTGCTGCTTTTTTTTTTTTTTTCCCTTCGCAGTTTCTCTAACTGCATCAAATACCACCAACAGCTGACTGAATAAAAAATGAGATGCCCTGGCCAGAAGACCGGTACCTCTGGGGAGAGAGGGAAATACCATTAAGCGCCTCTCAGATTGAAACCAACCTACCGATATTTTTTTTATTTATTCTTTTTTTTTTTCCCCCCCTTTCCTTTCTTACTGTCGATTTCTTATCCCGGAAATAAGAAATAAAAAAAAATTATGAAGTTTCTACGGTCATGGGTGGTGCAAAGAAAGAATGAAGAAAAAAATACACACAATTTCTTTTTCCGCGCCCCACTCCTCCCCACTTACTTAAAGATCAAATAAAGGAGCGAACATAAATTATGAAGTTCTCCGAATGAGCTGTTTGAAGATTTTCTTTTTTTCAGTTTTTTTTTTTTTTCCCACCACCCCAAATTTCAAAAAGAACAGACATGACTGTTTGACTTTACAATATTTTTAGGGTTTTCTTTATATTATTAGTTTTTGTTTTGTTTTTTTTTCGTTGAAAAAAAAAAAAAAAAAAAAGATTAAAAACATCATGAAATGTTTGAATTTGTAAAACAAACTGTATTGTATCATATTAAAAATAAAACGATAATTTAACAATCTGTTAAGGATACAGTGAACTATGGTGATGCTTAACTTAGCCTTTTAAAGCAACTATTTAGGTTTCGAGAGTAATCTATATACTTCTTTACCTCTGTTCTCTCATCATCAGTTATGGTGTTTGTAGAAGTAAGAGCGAATCACCTCCGCTATTCTAGAGTGTTGTTGGTTTTTTTATTACATTTAAAAATATGAGGTTGTTGGTTTTTTTTTTTTTTATAAGCTGTCATTACCCTAACAGTTCGCTAGCAAGTGTTACCATCTTCGCTAATGAATTAGAAAGATTCAGAAACAGCCTTTATATTTTTTTTTTGTTTGATCGCAGACAGTTCTGCTAAATAAAACGGCTCTTGATCTGAATAGTTTCCTCTCCGACCTCATCGGTGCAAAAAAAGGAAAAAAAAAACCTCCTACTCAGGCAACAGCCTTTATATTGTGTTTTGATCGCAGACAGTTCTACTGATCAGCTTTGACATAAGTAAAACGGCTCTTGATCTGAATAGTTTCCTTTTTGACTTCATCGGTGCAAAAAAAGAAAAAAAAAAAAATCAAGCGTTTTTCCAGAAAGAGTTCGGGGGTGACCGACAAGAAATATAAAATGCTCGATTATTATTATTTAAAAATCTTTCAAAAAAAAAAAAAAAAATTATTCTCCGTGACCGGAATTCAAAAAGAAATAAATAAAAAAAAAGGGATACATCAACCTAAGTTAGAAAGCGTAAACACATACAAATATATATTATTTTTAACCAGCGGGGTAGGTTAAAGTTAATGAAAGGATTTTCATCGGTAGGCGCCTGTGTGTTTTTTTTTCACGCTCTGAAAATATTACTTTAAAAAAGAAAATGAGGGGAATAAAAATTATTTCTTAGATCTAACACCGAACGTCGGGTGCTCTCTCATAATAAAAAAAAGAAGGAAAAAAAAAAAAAAAAGGAAAATAATGAGAGCGATGAAAAAAAAAAAAAAGGGGAAAAGAAAAAACAAAACATATGAAGATGATGTGGCATGCATGCAGGATAGCATACCAAGCCACCAGATACAACTATAAAAATAGAAATTCCGCGACTCTCGCCATCTGCACAAGGGAGGGGGGGGCGCTGAACTTCTTGTCAAAGAAAGCATGTAGCGACGGAATTGTGGAAGTGGAGGTGAAAGGTGACTTTGTTTCATTTTTTTTTTCTTTCCCGCAAAAAGTTTTTTTTTTTTTTTTTTTGTAAGTAAAAAAAGTACCCAATTTAAAAAACCCTTAACTCCGACAACCATTCATATGATTTTTTTTTTTTTTTTTTTTTTTTTTTGCGCTGAGACGCTAAAAACAAAAAAAACATTACAACTATTTTTTAAAGAGAAGAGGAAAAAAAAAAAAAAAAAAAAAAAAACACTTGGAAAGGAGATTTTGACGGTTTTTGTGGTTGTGGAAAAGGAAACCAAGATTATCCCCTTGTTTTTTTTTTAAAAACCCCTCTCTAAATGGTTTCATAAGACCTTTTTTCATTTGTAAGTCAAGAACTATCCTCGTTTTGATTCGTTTCGTTTTTCTTTGTTGGTCCTTAACTTTTTGATTCTCTTCTTTTTTGTTTCTCTAATTTCGGATATCGATTGACAGATGGCCTGCATTGAATCGGCCACTTTAGGCTCCAATACTACTACAACAATGAATATAATTTTTCGTCCCATCGTTCTTCCCTTCTCGATAGGAGTAAGTTGCGGAGCGGTGAGGATGGAACGTCCGAAGGCGTGCGTTGCTCTGTAAAGCTTTTTATTCTTTTTTTTGTTTTAGTTCGCTTGCTTGATTGCACAAATAGGGTTATGGAAGGGTACAGGGAGAAAAAAAAAAAAAAAGAAAGAAAGAAAGAAAGAAAAAAAGAAAGAAAGAAAAAGAAAAACAACGGCGAACACGCAAGTCACTCTTATCTCGCCTTGCAAGCCCAAGATGAGCAGATGCTTTTTTTTTTTTTTTTTTCTTCTTTCCTTTTTTCTTGTAATTTTTTTTTTTTTTTTTCTCCTTCGTTGACTGCTCTCCTGAAGGGTTTCACTTATTTTTTCAAGCGCAAGGAAAGATTTTTTTTTTTTTTTTTAATAAGCAGACAAAACAAAAAAAAAAAAAAAAAATAAGAGGAGGGGTGAAAAAAAAAATTAGGGAAGGAATAGAAAATCATGTTTAAAAAAAAGGGGAAAAGAAAAGAAAATTAGCCACTTCACCTTCAACTTTTGCGCAAATGCAAAACAAACAAAAAAAGGGGGGAAATAATTAAAAAAAAAGGACCTGATGTGAAAAGGATAAGGTGCTATTATACAGGGAAAAAAAAAAAAAAAAAGGAAAAAAAAATCGGCTTAACTCTCAATTTTCACTGATGGTGATAAATGGTAGTGTGTTTTTTTAAAACTACTGTTTTTTTTTTTTTTTTTTTTTTTTTTTTAAATTCGCACGCAAAAGTACTAATGAAACTACTCAGAAAAAAAAGGTATAATGCCACTATGAACAGAAAGATGGTGGCCATTATTACAAGGTTGTTTTTTTTTTTTTTTTTTTTTTTCCCCTCCTTTTTTTCATTCAACTCAAAACATCAAAAGCTATCAACAAATAAACTTGTAACAAGACGCGTCGATGAAAAGCTAACAACAGTATAAAAATATTAAAAAAAAGAAATTCTTCAAAAATTGAAAAAGTAACAAGCACAAAAGCCTCCCAACTAACTCGAGCAGTGCTTTGCTTTTTTTCCTCATTTTTGTTAACTATAGTCAACGACACATCATTGACATGGTATCTCCGTTTACAATTTTTTTTTTTTTTTTTTTCCCTCAGTGCAAACAAGAAATAAATGCCTTGTCAATATCTCACATCTACCCGTCAAAGACACAGAGGTTAACTAGAGCAGGAAAAAGAAGAAAAAAAATTAAATCGGGGAGAAAGGAAAAAAAAAAAAAAAAAAAAATAGTAAACAACGATGAGTGTGTCATCGGGTTGAGTAGGGACGCATGAAGGAAGGCAAGTTAGCCAACTGCCATACCTTCTACTTCCTTTTATAAATTTTTTTTCTTCTGTTGTTGTACCCCCACCACAGGCTGAACCCTCGTAGCAGTCTAATTGTCGACCTCACTCGACGTTTGTAACTTCTGACCAGTAGAATGCCTTATAAACACGATAGTTTCTCACCCTACTTTGCGCCTCGGGCAGCTAACTGCCTGTGGTATTCATCAAGGTGAGCTGTTGATTAGTTTTGTTGTTTGTTTGTGAAAACAGAACGAGTTAATACCAACGAGGAGAAAGCATACTATAAACATTATCTGCCCTCGACATCTGTTCGAGTAATGGTTGAAAATCTCTTAATTCGGTGTCTTCTTTGTCCTCAAACCATGAGGTACAAGGCAGAGCATTCCTGTTTTAGTTTTTTTTTTTTTAAAAAAAATCCAACAACAAAAAAAAAAAAGATTATTTACATACTGTGACTGAAACAGATACGCAACAGGAGAATTATCAATAATGCAAATCCTAGGAAGTGGTCTTCCCAACAAAGATAAATCTTTAACATAAGCACCATTAGTGTGGGAACAATGCTCTCTGAATAGACGCAAATGACCCATTAACTTCTTACCAGGGTCAAGCTGATCGAGAAGTGGATCTGCGTACTTCGACAGTGAAGCAGTAAAGACGACTACTTCAAAGATAGGTGAGATGAACTTGATAAATTCCTCAATAAATGGACGCTTCTTAACATAAACATGATAAAGGGTACCATCAATATCTATTGGAAGAACCATATCAGGCATTGGAACGGGACGGAAGGAGGAGTGCACAAGAGTTTCATCCAAGTCCAGAACTAGGCAGACCATTCCTTCTTTTTGAGAACTTGGATGAGGAAGAAGTGGTTCGTAGTGCGCAGCATTCACAGGCGAGAAATTGCGACCATTCGCTGATGGATGTGCAGTTGTAATTCTCGCCTTTACTAATTCCTGACCCTGAGTTACTAAAGAGGTAGCTCCTGACGGTGGTCCTCTTTGCTGCTGTCTCACTCGTTGTTGACTGCTGCTTTCCCTACTCGGGCTGTCAGTTCCCCTGCTTGCACCTCTTGTAGGTGGCAGCGATCCCTCGCGTTCTTCTTCTTGTCTGTTCTCCTTGAACTTCTTGAAGAACGATGTGACCTTGTCTCTCTTGATGCCTGGAGAGTTACGTGTAGACATTATAACTTATAGTACCCTTACTGAAGAAATATGATAATTAAAAACTTCACTACGTCACGACATTTAAAAGAATATTGACTCGACCCCTTTTCACTTTCTGCCGATCTGTAGAACGAGGAACTGGTAAGAAACGACATTCCATCTCTTTTACTATTGTCTACACATAATTCTGTTTTTTCTGAATGATATTTATAATTACAATTTTAAATAATAAAACATTATTTTTAAAAAAAAAAAAAAAAAAAAGCTCATCCGGGGATGCTTGCCAGTGGGAAAACGCCGTGAAAAAGGATAGAGTTAAATATAACGCGGCTTTTTTAAATAAGGTGGTAAAAAAAGGGGATAACTAAAATTGGTGATAAAAGAAAAACTGCTCTTAAGATTTTATGTTTTTTTTTTTTCTTCAATCTGGAGGCAATTTGCCTCCTACGCTAGTAACTACCTGAGAGGTGTGCTAGTGGAGAACAAGCTTTAAAGGAAAAAAAAAAAAAAAAAAAAAAAAAGATAATTCAACAAAACTACTCAACATAGTTGAGACTGCCACATGCTTTACAATAAACAATGGGCATTGAGAAAAAAAGGGGGGGAAAAAAAATAAATCACTACGTCCCTCGCCTCGTATTTTTACCTAGTGAAGGTTGGTCAGGTTATGAAAAAAAAGGATTAAGTTTGTGTCTCACAAAAACTATTACTCCACTAGAACCAACCAACAGGTACCTAAAAAGGATGGATAAAGATGATACGGGCGTAAGGGCTCGGATAGTTCTCTTGCCCCTGTTTTTGCTCTTTTCTCCCACAGCAAGTTCTGGGAAAGGGAACAGGCAAGGGCCAGGTTAGAATAAAAAGACAAAAAACAATAAGATTTCCTTCCACTTCCCTCTCTCTCTCTCTCTCTCTCTCTCTCCTATTTTTTTCTAAGCCTTCCCAACCTTTCTTTCTTGCAAAGAAAGATAACTAGATCTATTACCACGTGTTTCTTCGGAAGGCCAAACACGTGCTGCTGATTCAGTTTTTTTTTATTTTTTGTTTCCAAAAAAAAAAAAAAAAAAAAAAAAAAAAGAAACGCGCTGCTCTAAATTAGCTGTTACAGCACAAGTTTTTAGCTTTTCTACCAAGCAAAGTTAAAAAGGAAATACGAAATAAAATTTGTATAAAAGAAATTTAAAAAACAAAGGGACAATGAATGAACTTTTATGGACCGCGAATCTCTCCTTGGCCTCGAGTAACAGACTATTAAGGCCACTGCCAGTGGGGTGATAATTTGCTCATTCTACTCCAACTCAGCTATAGTGCTTGGGCGAGCGAAACTTGTTTTTTTTTTTTTTAAAAAGAAAGAAAAAAAAAAATACACGCCCTGATGAATGACCGTAAAATTTATAAAAAAAAGAAAAAACTTTGCCTACTCTCTTGATCAGGGAGGGTGAAGGGAACAGAATAATTTTAGAAAGAAAGAAAAAATAAAAAAGGTAAAGCGAGTGAGGTGGTTTGACACGTCATATACAGACCATGTCACGCATTCAACTCTCAACAGGATAGGGGGAGAGCATGACACAAAACCAACACTTCGATCACCATGTAAGGATAGGGGAAGGTGCTAAAGTGAGTTTTTTTTTTTTTTTTTTTTTTTTTTTTTTAAGGTTAGGGAACAGCAAGGGTCGACACAACTTCTCAAAAAAAGGAAGAAGAAAAAAAAACGGTAACGAAATCACAGAGAGCCTCAATATAAAAAAAAACAGACAACACAAATCCAGAGTACGGTAAAAACACAACAACACTAATTAATTTACTTATGCACTGCTTTGATTTTGACATGCAGCAAGACACGAAGCACAGCTCGGATGGCTGCCCACCCAGTCAGGACAGGAGGCAGCTACGGAAGAAGGGGTATGCTGTGCAATCAATGCCTTTGTGCTATTCTTTTTTTTTTTTCTTTTTATTATAAAAAAACAGCTAGGAATTAACAAGTTGAGCAGTCTCCCCTCAACGCTTTTTTTTGGATAAGAGTAATTCGTCTCCCGTTCTCCTTTATACAGACGATAAAATAAATATGAGCAGTATTCCAAGGCAACAACCCAGAATAAAGACAGCAACACGTTACTGGTCTTCATTTTTTTTATTTTTATATTTACCTCCGAAACAACGTTTGAAGCGTAACAAGTCTTTCTAGGAGGCGCAAGAATTTTACTCTCTATAAAAAATAAAAAAATCAAATTCACCAACACAGTCTAGATTTATTATTTATTTGTCAGTTAGTGAAAGCAATGTATCGAAACAGGTTGACATATCTACAAGACGAATGCCAAACCGCAGCAAAGTACGAATTAAAAAAAGATGAAACAAGGAAAGCAAAGACAAGAAAGGGGGGGAGTGTACTTTGTTCGACGGGTAATACAGTCGTATTGTACCACATAACATAAACATGGTGGAGGAGGGGGGCACTGAGACAAAGTGATTTGGGGTGTTTTTTTTTTCCTTTTTTCTTTCTCCTTTTAACTAAGAAACATCAGAATGAGGGAGGAGATGGATACTTGGGGGGGGATAAAATGATGGGGGGGAAACTGGAACTGGTTTTCCTTTTTAATTCAGCATTTTTTTTTTTTTTATGCTTCAGCTGCAGCGCCTTCCTGAATAGGGACAATTACACACTCTTCAGGTTGAGGACGGGTAGCCCAGTACTGAGGATCGTTCTATTAGTTGTTGTTTTAAAGGGTACTTCAGAGCTTACAAAATAATAATAGTAGTAATTACATACCTTGCGGTCACGCTTTGGCTTTCTCTTCTTGCGACGGCGCCTTCTCGTCGGAGCAGCCTCGTCTTCTTGAAGCGTTTCGGGGAGCTGCACTGGTGCTTGAGGCAACATACCTTGTCCCAGCATATCGAATCCATTAAGTGAGTCATACGGGTTTAAGAGAGTCGGAACCAAAGTGTGACTCGGTAACAGTAAACTGTTGAGAGCAAAATTAGGACCAACCTGAAATGGTAAACCTCCAAGCATACCCCATTCCATATTTGTAGGTGCTTCAGCAGTGTAAGCTTTTTGTAAGTTACCAAACAGTGGCCTGTCGTACGATGTTAGTGGTGGAGTTCTTGGACGCTGATCGATGTTGTCGAGGATGCTATTTCTTCCTAAGTCGTCGGTCGGTGATGATATTACCATGGGATCTAAGTAATCATCCTGTGGTGGTGGTGGTGTTGTTGTTTAGTTTGTTAGCTCATATAAAAAAAAGAAAATCACAAACATCGTCCAAAACGTCCAACTCTAGGTCTTCCAACAGTGTGTTTAAATCTTCTTCAGCACTCCCCATTTGATTGTAGTTAGTTTTTTTTTGCTATAAGAAAATTTCACGAAAATGCTATAAAAAAAAAACTCTTTTTCAGTAGAAAAACACACACACATCAAAAAAAAAAAAAATAATATTACGTGTCTCCTGTTATAAAAAAAACAAATTAAAAAAAATAATAATAATAATAATAAAACATTTTAAAAAAAAACAAAGAAAATTAAAACACTAAACGACTAAAGAAATCCTGAGCCTTGTAAAAGAAGTGGACTAAAGAATAGTACGGGGCCAGTAATGTTTTTTTGAAGGTGACAACCAGAGTAGTTGGGAAAAGAGGGGATGTTAATGTCAGTTAGTATTGATTATTAAAAACATGCAATTTGAGAATTAAAAAAAAAAAAAAAAAAAAAAAACATCAAAAAAAAAAAAAAATTGTTCTGCTGTTCCATAAAATACCGTGGAAAACGTTTTGGCCCCTTCATCAGCAACTTTATTCTTGCAAACCACTTTCAATAGTAATTTATAACATGGCCGGAGCTCCCCAGACACAATTAATGACTTGTTTCGGATGACAAATATGATGTAATTCAACGTTACTCTACATTATGAGTGCTGGGTAACTCACAGTAACAGAAGACTGTAACCATTTCTAATATAATAATTCATAGAATAACTATACAACGATAAACTTCAGCTTTCCAACTATAAAACACAACAATGATTAGAATTTAAAAAAAAAAAAAGTAAAGTAAATGAATAATATGATGTCGTTTTCTTTCTTTGGCAATGATGGGCATAATTAAGATTATAATTGAAAACCTAATCAAAAATAACGAACCTTGTTGACCTGGCGAGAACACATAATAACCAAAAGTATGCATACACAAAAGGCTTGTCAATTTCCTCTTTTTTTTTTTTTTTTTTTGCTTGGGAAAAAAAAACCATTCAGATTAGCCTTATATTTCGTTGAACGCAAGACAGAATCCTGTCGCACGGGGTAAAAGAAATCATGAGACTACAAGAAATGAACGGCTTTCAATCTGAATAGTTTCTTCTCCGACTACGTTAGTATAAAAAAAAAAAAGAAAAAATTGTGATATGTATGAAACAAGAAGTGAACGTCGTTGCGATACAGCTTTATATTTGTTGTTTGCACGCGCACAGTGAGAGACAATAAATAACTTTGTTGGTAAACAAAAAAAAAAAAAAAAATTGTAATTTTTTGGAGAGAGAGAGAGACTCTTCACTCACCTAATATAATCCCTCAATTAATTTGGTATCAAAAAAACTGTATTTTATTTTTTTAGTCAGTCTTTTCACAACCAAATCTTTCACGAATGACGAAATAACAAAGCCTGAATCCAAGTTTAAAAAAAAATAAAAAAATTAGACACAAAAGGTAGACACACATCATTGCCGATTAATTCATACCCTCCACATATGGGATTTTTTATCGATACCAACTGTTGATTTTCTTATATTGCAACCAGTTTCAAGTTGCTTTCTATTTAATATTAGTATCAAGTTACCCCCCCCAAGGTTGGAAAGATTTTAAAAGAGTGTAAATAGAATTTCTTTGAACCTTTTTTTTTTTTTTTTTTTGAGCGGGTTCAGCGACCAACCACTTGTAAAAGTGATTTAAAAATGTCGGAGAGAGAGAGAAACACACTACCGAGAGACAAACAAAAACGCTTAAATTAAAGCAACAATTAAATTGTTTTTTTTGCGCAGCACATTTAGCAACAACCACCAATCAGAGTCGAAGAGGGGGGTCACAAGTATACATTAATACAATATTTGCTATAAAAAAAAGATACAGTTTGGTAGTTTTTTTTTTGCTTTTTTTTCTCGGAGAACGAAGACGGAGAGAGTCGATAAACCTTTTTATTTAGGAGGAGGAAAAAAAAAAAAAATAAATTAAAATAAATTAGAAACAACTTAAGGATGACAAGAAGTCAACCACACTAATGCCCAGGGATAGTCACGCGTTTTGACCTCCTTTGCAGACTCGTTTCCAGCAAGGAAGGAGTACTAGCAGACGTGTCCCAAAGACCAACCAATCTTCCCTTTTCCAGGGAGCTACTATTGCGTGCTTTTTCTAATTCTTTGAGAACAGGAGGAAAAAAGGAGAAAGAAGAAGAAGAAGAAGAAAAAATAAGTAACTTCTTAGCAATATGTATATGCGGGGTAGGAGACCAATAGCTTAACGCCACTGATGAGAAGAAAGAGTGTCAGTCCGACGCGATACTTATTTTGATAAAGTGATCAAGTATCTACTATGTTGGTAGCCTTCGTTATAAAAGACTCAGAGATAGTAACCTTTTCTTTTGATAAGGGTGACAACAACATCAGTACAAAACAAACAGAGCATATGACTCAGGTATTAGATTGTGACCCGCTCGGCAAAGGTTCAACAAATTCTACCGATGCAGCTGAGCTTCGGCATCGTCGAGCCTCAGGTTCAGTCAGCCCTTGAGGATTTGGTCTACCCAGAAGCTGAATAATCTGAATTAGTTTATTAAATCACAAATGATAATTATATTTAAGGAAAAAATATTTGTATTTAAAAGACAACATTACCTTCGACAGTCCCGTATTTAATGTACCCTCTAACTTCGCTACTCGTTGTTCTAGTCTTTCTACTGGGTCTGCTTCTTCTTCATCTCTCCTGTTTTGTTTATAATTGGTAAGTAGACAGTCTTATATGACAATAGAAGGTTACATAAAACAACATACGAATCGTCCATCACGTCTGAAATTCCTGAGGCGCCGGTTCCACGACGGGTTCTAAGAATCCTCTTCACGCGATACTTTACAGAACGAGGCGTGTTCGTTGTAGTGCTTATATTGTATGTACCACTCGCACCCATTCTAGAGCTCGCCCTAGAATTCATTCTGGAAAGTGAACGCATTGGGGCTCCGTCAATCGGAAGTTCACCAGGTCGTGCTAACGATTCTCTCCTTTTTATTGATGAAACAGTGCTTCTAGACCCGAGTGATGAGGCAGCATCTGACGGGATATCGATGTTGTCTTTTTCTTTTGAATCATCCGTTCGAGGAGACCCCGTCGCGTTGGTATCGAAGACAGCTGGAGATCTGGCTTGGATTTCATCCTCAATGTCTTCTCTGAATCTCGGGAATTGTTTTAATATTTCAAAAAAATCATCTTTTGCTAAACAAAATACATCACAAAAAGTCAATGCCTTGATGGAGGCAGTTCTTCTAATGTTTTCCATCAAGAGGGCAACTTCACCAAAAAAACCTCCTTTTTTGATTGTTGCCAACCAACTTCCATCTTGAGCGATGACGTCAGCAACACCATGACTGAGAAAGTACATCCGATCACCATTCTCTCCAACCATGATTATGAATTCCTCAGGTGAGAATATTAAATTTCTCAGAGACTGCGCAAGAGCTACTTTGCATTCGTGATGCGCATATGCGAACATTGGTACTAAACTGACATATTGCACCCTACCATATAGAGAGAGTTGATCTTGAATTTGAGTAGGAAGTCCACTTATGATTGAATCGAATACTTCAGTTAAATTATGCTCAAGATTGTGATTCTGAAAAGATAAAATCTCACCTTGAAGATGAATTGGAATATCAAAACATGAGAGCACGGCGAGGGTTTCTCTCATCCTATCACGTCTTGAAGTATCAATGTCTGCATGTTGCATAGCAACGGTTAGCCTTCCTACTATGACTCCATTACTCATAACCCCAACAACAAATAAAAAACATGCGAATATCTTTTGACTCGACGTGGTAACAGCAACATCACCATAACCAACTCCACATAATGTATATAATGTCCAGTACAAAGCATCTGTGTATTTGTATTCAGAACCTTTTAGAAGGATCCAAAAACAGGCTGATAGATGAGCGCCCAAAAGAGCCCAAAAAACATATTTACAAAGCGGAACAACTTGATAATAAAAATAAACGTACGATGGAGTTATCATTGTTCGTTTCGACATTATCAAAAGTTCAGGAACTTTGAGCAGTTTAAGGCAACGTAAGAACGCGAATATTCTGGCTTCGGTGTTCCAACCAGCCGCAGAGAATATTAGGTCAAATGGAAATGAAGAGATGAAATCAACTGAAAACCAGCTTCCTATATATCTCTTTGCGATGTATGACGGTTCTTCTTTATTATTTCCAGTAGTAGTTACCAGATGGAAATTGATAATTACATCAGCACAGAGAAATAATGTTAATAGGATCTCAACTAATAACCACAACCATGAGTAGCAAGTACTGCTTCCGGCAACGTAAGTAGAATGGCAATGGTCGCTGTATTCGAATCCTTTAACAGTTTTATAAGGAACCATTACAGTGTAGTAGAAGATACAAAATATTATTATTATGTCCCAAACCCATTTCCAGACGTCGTCAGGAAGTAGTTTTGATGATCGCATGCTGTCTCTGATGTGTGCTTGTGAAACTTCTTTTGCATGTGACTGAGATAAGTTACTGGATAGCTCTTTCTGATAAAGCATTAATGTTAGAAACTCATCAAAACTTATCATTCCGTTCCCGTCTTCGTCAAAACGCTGTTTTAGGATGCTCAGCATGTCCATGTCGACGTCTGGTACGCCAAGTGATTGGAGAAGGGTTCCAATCTCATCCATGTCTAGTTCACCACTTCCGTCTTTATCAAAAGCTCTAAACATTTTTCGATAATTAAACAGCTCTGCTTGTGTTATCTCAGCTCTGTTCTCTCCCCTTGCTCTTTTCATTAATATCTCTGATGCTAAAGACACTGTGCTCTTCCTCTTCGATCGAAGTGACATCCTAGCTGAGGCCCATCCAGCAATAGCCCTTGGCGGGTCACTCTTAGCATCGCTGCTATTGCTGCTGTTTGTGCTGCTGTTCTCTCGGCTGCTGCTGGACATTTGCGTTGTGTCCAATACTTGGACCAACATGGAGGGGGAAAACCCCCTTTTTTGATTACTAAGCCACTTGGTCCTCCAAAAACACTTCTGAGAGTTGAGGGGGAAATAATAATAATAATAATAATTTCTAAAAAAAAAAATCCCCTTTACAGTTGTTGAAAAAGAAATTCGCACCATTTTTTACACCACCTGAAAGAACAGAAAGAAATAAAGCTAACAAAATAAGTACACGATTTCCATATTTAACAGCAGCAATACAGGTGACAGGAGGGGGATAAATTGATACTAGAATTATATCTTGGAAAGAAGGGGAGGGACATATCAATACAATAAGAGAGGTTGCTAAAACACGACTACATCCTCAGACGCTGTCGCATTGGTGAGGTCATCCGACTTTGATTCACCATACCAGGAGGTGATGCAGTAACATGGCTCATTCGAAGAGGTGATTGTCTTCTCTGTGTATTATGTTGATTAAACCATGGACTATCTGTAGGTAATCCAGATGTGTGTTGTTGCTGTCTTCTTCTTGCTGCAACACGGTGTTGAGTAGGGGGTGCTTTTGTATCAAATAATAAAGCCCACATAATTTCAATAAAAGCCGCAACTACGGGTCCCATGATGGCTCCAATTATTTTAACAGTCTGAACTAAGATGTTGGAAGCAGTGTCAAGCCAATTCTGATTTTCAGGTTTTGGTGGAGAGGATGGTTTTGCTATGGGAGGTTTAGATTTATGTTTGTCGACGTCATCACTTCTCTTTATGTTTATAACTATTCCAACTTTTTGAGGTTCTTGAGAGTTCTGTTTATGATGAATGACATCTCTTTGTCTACTACCTACTCTACTGTCAGCTGTATCTGATCGCTGTGGTGGAGGTGGAGGAATCACACTTTCTACCTGTGGAGAAGGAGGACTCGGAACAATATTCTCCATTCCAGAAATCTTATCTTTCGGTGTAGGTGGAGGAGGAGGTAACTCTACTTCAGCTGCTTCAGAACCGCCCTGCAAAGTACTCGGAGGGAAACTTCTTGGTGGAGGAATCGGTTGCAAATTCGGAGTTACTTTTCCCTTAAAACCCTCTCTGAGATTATGTATTTCCGTTGATTGCATTCTTTTTGGAGTTAAGATTTTCCCCACAGGAGCTTTCATAAAACGACTATGAGTAACTTTCTGTGCGAGGTTTGGTAACGATTGATGTTGATGATGGTTTTCAGATACGTGAATGTCGTAAACTTGCTTCGCCATTTCAGCTGCTTCTTCCTTACTTTTTGCCATCGAAGGTATCATTTTATATTTCAACATTATTTCCTTTGCTAGTCTTCCAGCCTCATCCGTTTCCTCTTCATCTGACATATCATCTTCGAACCTGTCGCTGGTTCCAAAAAACTTCAGCTCCTCCGCATTTGCTGCCTCTCTGAGTACCCGGGCAAGTCGGGCAAGGGTCTCTTTATCCCCCATAAAATTAATGAGGTACTGTAATGAGATAAGTACAGATATTAATATTGAAAAACAGGCCGTTCTCAAACCCTTACGTTATGAATACCTGTAAGATAACAGAAGTATAAAAAACTGTCAAACAAACACCAACAAACTATGACCACACACAAACCCTGTAAAGGGATGCCTGTCGTAGTTCATAAGAACGGTTAATATAGCGTACGGAAAACAAAACAAAAATTAACTGAAAAACGATTCACAACGGGGATGACATTCTTCTCATACCCATCCCTCCTCCTCTCACTCGTTGTCGTGATTCTTTCAGTGATTCTGATTCACCGAAGCGAGTGATGAAATCTTTTAAAGGAGTGTATCCTCCTCCAACTGCAGCAACAACATCTTGTCCTGCAGGGTGGAGAAGGACAGTTCGGGTGCCAAAAATCCAACGAAACGAATCGGGTCCAATACCTCTGTGAAATGTTTCTGGGATTAGCTTTCTTGGAAATGTTTTTTTATACTTTTCGACGATTGCATCGACTAATCCGAATTTACTTCTAATATCAGTGAGTTCCTGTTGTAGAGATAGCAGTAGTCTCTTGTGTTCTGATAACGTCTTGTCTCTGTGTAAGATTGTTTGCTTTAATTCTGTTATTTTGTTTTCTGATGCCGTCTTAATCGAAGAGTGTTCAATACAGTCTTTACAAGAAACTATTTCTTCAACAGATTCTGGTTCTGGTTTTCTCATCGGTGGAGCTGGTGGTGGAGGTGCCTTTGGTGCTGGCGGCGGTGTTGGAAGTAATTGTTGTTGTTGTTTTGCCGTCTCAAGAGATTTATTTTTTTGGAGTTGTGTTCGTAGTTTGTCGCAGTTGAGTTGGGATGAGACCAAAGCTTCTTCAAGTTTCTGATTAACGATTGACTTAGCACGGAATTCAGTTGTTATACTGCTGGCTTTCTTCTTCAGTTCTGAGTTGTCATTTTTATAGCTTCCGAGGTTTTGTCGCATGTGTCGCATTTTGTTGCTCATTCCGATAAGTTCACCAGCTCGGATTCTAACTTCTTCATCGTATTCTGACTTCTCAGTTTGTAGTCTTTCTACTGATTGCATAGCTGTTTGTTTTATTCGTTCGATTTCATGATCAGCTCCCCCACACTTTTCGACCATGACTCTCAAGCATTCACTGACGTCAATTATGAAGTTACGAAGCCAATAAACGGTTCCATCTTCTTGTGAATATCTCACATTTAGCCTGCTTAATTTTATTTGAAGGTGTTCATCTACAATCATATGTTTTTTTTTAAAACTGTTCTTTTCTTTTTTTTTTAAAAAAAAAGAAAAAAATAATAATAATAAATCGATATTAACGTTTCAATTAAAATAATAAAACAAATAAATTAATACCCATCTACCAGTAATAATTTTTTTTTTTTTTTAAAAACTTTTAAATAAACACAAAAAATAGGGAAGAGAAAAAAACCGAAGTCTGTAAAAAAAAGTTATCTAAGTGGGTGGCTCTATTTATAAAAGAAAAATATTTTTTTAAAAAAAAAAACAAATCTAAGACCAGCGATGAAACGTGTTAAAGGCATTGCCCGACGCTGATGAGCTAGTTTGACATTTAAAAGAAAAAAAAAGAAAGAAAAAAAAAAAGTTACTTCATCCAAGCATAGACTTTTTTTAAATCATGAATGTTGCTATCTTCACCTGATAGAAGTCGAGAAAGTGAGTCATCAGAACTCTCGAAAGAATCGTCGTATTCACTTCTGTGGCTACCGCAGCCGTAATCATCATCATCGTTGTGTAGATACGTCGCAGTCGACTCACTGACCGGAGATGGTTTTCTAACAGTCGAATGTTTAGTTTTCCTTTTCTTTGGAATAGCATTTCTTAATTGAACCAACGTCTCAAGTTGAGCCTTGAGCTCTTGTTGTTCACAAGACAGAACTTCTGCCTCATGCGAGAGGTCTAATACTCTATCTGTTAGTTGCTGTTGTTTGTGAAGTCTCTTTTGAAGTGTTATTTCTACTGAAGTTCTCCATTTCTTCATATCTCTCATGTCGCCTTCAACTTTATCAAGTCTGGTGACAAGTCCTCGTGTTGTTGGAGCAGCATAACCTGCTGATCTGAAAATAGGTTCGCGTCTTCTGGTTGTTGAAGTAGCTCTTTTAGGTTTTCCACTCGGGAGAAAAGGAGGTCTCCTGGTATCGTTGTCTGAGTGATGCTTTCTCTGTGTTGTTGGTGTTTGAGTTGGTGCAGATCTTCGTGGTGTGCTTGCTCTAGCAGGGGTAGATCGTCGCGGTGTATTTCTTGATGATGATGACGAATAAAAACTAGTAGGACCTACTGATGAATTAGTTGTGTACCCACCTGGTGTCCCATATCCTTCTGTGCCGTATCCGTCTTGTTGGGGACGACTTCGGTTTCGAGAGCTGACCCGTCCCTTTTCTCTAGAAAATTCCTCCTTCAGTCGCTCAACTTTTTGTTTTAATGTTTGATGAGGCCTTCCAGTTTCAGTCATTTTTTTAACTTCTGTTGTGAGAATTCTTTAAAATACCCCCTCGACAAGACAACCACATCCAAAACTAATAAGGCGACTCGCTTATGTAATACCTGTGGGTGGACAAGTTGGGACTGTAATCAAAAAATATTAATAAAACTACGACAGGATGTGGCAACGACCAGTCAACTTCTGCAAGCTATCTGGTCATCTCTACCTCGCGAGGTAGAGAAAGTGTGAAAAACAAGTGTGAAAAAAAATTGTAAAAAAAAGAGAATCGTAAGATCATCGAAGTGGGGTAATTATAATGGAAAAAAAAAAAAAAAAAAAAAAAAAAATCGGTGAAAAGAAGAAGAAAAAAAAGGGAGCAAGGTGGGAATGTTGTATTTTTTTTAAATGTTTTTTTTCTTGCTTTCACATCCTTGCAACCATCCACAAAACACAAAGACTGCAGGGTAGCCCTATTTTGATATGACTTTTTCTTTTTCTTTTTCGTATATTATTTCTTTCTCAGTTGGGGAAAAGAAAAAAAAAAAAAAAAAAAAAAAAACGAGGATTTCTGTTTTTCTTTATTCACTTCTCTAAATAGGCATCTGAATAGGCGGACAACTTACAATTCTATGGAAAAATTTAATGTGTGATATCTACCATTACG